>OX155969.1:600000-1045000 GCA_944548615.1 Micropterix aruncella
AAAACAGTCAGCGATAGCATATGACTAACTTTTATATTTAAGTCACAAAAAGTAGTTTTTCAAATTAAAAAATAATTTAAATCATCAAAAATAAGTTAGGTCATGTTTATTGGTCATATTATCAATAATTATGAATTATTATCAAAATAAGTAAATTTATCGTCTCAAGTGTTTAAAACAAAAGTAAGAATGCGAGTGTGGCCCGCTGATGTGTAAAAGATACACCCACTTGGGTGGTCATTACCTCCAACCTGAGGAGGTAAAACAATCTGGCGCCAAAAGCCTGCTGCGGTTCTTAAATGACACAAGGCTTAGCGCAGAACTATAGTAGGTGGCGAACACAATAGATCAGCAATGGTCGCAGTGTTACAAGGCTCATAAAGAGCTTAGAAAAGCCCCACTCAACAAATAATACCTGGGCCACATGCTGAGACATAAGCGATACCAACTGCTTCACCTTATTATACGGAAAATTTGCAGTAAACGACGGGCTGGAAGAAGAAAAAATCTTGGCTCCGCAACATCCGAGAGTGGAGAAACATCTCAAGCGTAGAAGAACTATTTCGCTTGGCCCAAGACAGGGAAAAATCACAGAGCTCACAGCCAACCTCCTGTAGGAGAGGCACTATAAGAAGAAGATGTAAATGATATTAAAATTCGTTTCTTATATTATTATTTTATTTCGAGATAGAAAAACCATAATTGTCTATTCAGGACACCAGCTGTCGAACTACCGACCATAAAAGAAGATTAATCAATGTTTGGGACGATGAGTGCTATCTACATGTTGAATTTCGTAGTAAAATCTTAGCCGCCAAAATGTAGTATGGCACTGAGCAATCTAATACCCTATATAATCAATGATGTAACTTGATATTTGGCTATCTTTTCATACATATTTAATTTATAGCTGAATCATTTGTAAAACCAGTAAAATTACCCGCCATGTCTTTTGCCTATCACTGTTCCTTCATAAATCAAATTACCGTTTAAGTGCACTTGATTCATATTGTGCCTCGTCTATTGAATAATTACAAGAAACTTCAATTCACCGCGATTTAGTTTTAACGAAACACGCCCATAGTAAATCTATGGCATGCCAGGCAAGCGATCGACCCCAATTACAAAAAGCATAAACTGCCGTCGCTCTACTTAATACTATCATAAAAATATAGGTAAAAGTCTGCATTCAAAGGGTTAAGAATTAATGCTAATACTCTCCGAGAAAGGCCTATTGTCAAGTCTTTTAAAATATTTAACCCGATGGTGACGTTTTGTAGTCCGACACTCAAAAGACGTAGTAGGGAGGGGACGAGGATGGAAGCGCCCCGAGTAGTCCTTTTTTTGGGATAACAATTTTTATCAAATTAAAAAACGGCTTCAAATCCATAGCCTGAACAGACAGTAGGGCGGTGACGACTTCAATGGGCGAACCCCATTCTTTCAGCTGAATACAGTTAATAGTTCCTGTGCAGTAAGACCAGTTCGTTTTATTGGTTGGCTCAACTCACGGATCTACTCCTATCCGGTAACCTCAGTCCGGTAGTGGATCAGTTCCTCCGGAGGATGTCCTGCGGGCGCTGCTTGGCAGTTTGCGCATTGTGCCGCATCAGCCAATTGGCTGTGCACTCTGCCGATCAACTGAAGGGGTCTCGAAGTGCTCTTTTGAAACGACCCGTTGGCCACCCGATCCCGCGCGAATATACGAGCAAACGCCACGGTCTGCGATAAATTTGAACTGATTCACCGCTAACATCAGGTAGAGGCCGCCGCTCAAGCGACTTCGGACCCGTGACCAGACGGGAGGACGGAGGAATCCTGCTAAATCTGGTAGTGAGGGCGTGAGGCAGCCCGCTGGGTCCACTTCCTAGTGCCATGCGGTAAGGCTTTGGATTGTCCCCAAGTCTCTACGTTCACCCCACGTTTGAAAGAACGATCAATATCGTTATACCTTCTTGGGGTTGCTTGCGGGTGGGTTCGCCCGTTATAGGTGAGAACTCCACAGCCCGAGAAGACTGCCGCTACTCCGTGCGAGCAAGAAAGTTTGCGATGAAAAGTTATTGTTATGTATTGCTGTATAGGCAACATGTTTTTAGGCACAAATCGAGTTTCTTTCTAAATTTATTGACAGGGCTTGCACTAATCACTCCAAATGGTAGTTTATTCCACATATCCCACACTCTATTTTGCAGAACGTTCTTAAGAGGATTAGATTTAAATTTTGCATGGAAGAGTTTGTGACCTCTAAGATTTGTGTTGACGTTGAATTTGTAAATATCCTTTAGCTCAGGTACATTATAATAATTTGTGACAATTTTATGTCTTAACCAGGTCCCCTCTTTGTCTTCTTTATTTGAGAGTAGTCAGTCAGTCAGTCAGTCAAGTAATTCCAAGCGATCTTTATAATTCCAGGACATCTACAACTTTTCTAGGACATCTAAATTTTTCATAAGTAGGGGTTCCAGATCTGATAGCCATAATCAAGAAAAGGTCTTACACATGCCTTGTAGAGCTATATATAAACGTCTATTGACACATGTTGGAATGCTTCCTTATCTGATAAGAGTAAAGTTAGGTCTTTTTGTGACTGCAATTACGTGATGGATAAATGCCTATTTGGACTGGTCTGTGAATGTCGCAAGTAAAATGTATACTAACGAATACAGATTTTATAATCATTACAAGGTGGGCATATTTTTGGCAACACATATACGACTCAGTGTAGTTAGGCGGCTACGTATGATTACGTCTTTGTGTATAGTTTTTCTTTAATGCTGGGGCCACTAACGGGAAACGCGGTTAATTATCGCGATGATGGATATTTGCGATAATTTACAGTCAGATACAACAACATTTTCACCTACGGGTACATATCGACTTGTCAAGCTATTCCTGAGGATATTTTTGAATCCCAATTGATTGCAGACTTTAAATATTAATAAAACTCATCGCCGTCACTTCTGAATAAGCAAGAAAAGTATCAAAATAAAACTATTATAATGTTTTATTCCGATATGACCAGCATCCGTATCGATAGTCATGTGCCGCTTAACCCCGAACCGAGTATTTGGACGCATTTATAGAACACACTATAAATCCAAAGCTCTCGGGACAGGAAGGATGGTTGCTCACTGCAAACGGATAAAATTATCTAGCAACCCCATCGCTATGTTCGGTAAAATAAACAATACATTTTGAATATCTATAATTAGGGGTCATCAAATACCACGCACACACCCACATTCTGAAATACGCACGCACTCATTCCATCAAACATAAGGCGCGCCTTATACTCCAGAACCGGACATATCTTATTTTGGGAATTCCAATGTAACACCTCCATTTTAATCCATTTTAAATTCCGAGACCCCACTTTTTAAATATCCTGTTTTGTAATTGATTTCTTATATTTAATATCTGTCTGTGGTGTATTGAAATGATATACAACAAGGTTTAATCCGTGTCAGCAGGGCACATATCAATATATCAGTTTTGGTAGTCGTTTGTACTTATTTTTGTACTGAAAGATCGATTTGATTAACCCGTGGGAAGCCGACAGTGCCTATAGGCATTTTGCGTCGTTTGACAGATCCACGCGTCACCGTTTCGGCAGGCCCCCATATATATTATATAAATAAATAACATACATGACTGACATGATTAATTACTAGTTAACAAGAGGGAATTCATGAAAAAACGAGTCTATGTTTCAAACTTCAGTTGTTTAGCCTGGAGGTCGGTGAATATAGATAGACAATCCCAAAACTATTATATTGATTAGTCAAATTATCAGTGAAATGCAAATCGTTTTCCGAGTTTAAATGTTGTTTTTCATCGAATTCTGTCGGTTCTAATGTTTTGACTTCAATTGCATTATTAGATACAATGCTTTAGATAAATGCTTCAGTTGCATTATTAGATACAATGCTTTAGATAAATGCTTCAATTGCATTATTAGATACAATGCTTTAGATAAATGCTTCAATTGCATTATTAGATACGATGCTTCAAGATACAAAGATACAATGCTTCAATTGCATTATTAGAAATAATGTATTGGCTGTCAGGGGCAGGGGTATAGTAATTATACAGGGCCGTCGAAGTAAATCCGGAATTTGTTTATGAAGTACCCTCTTAACGGTTGTTGAGTTCAAACCTGCGAATAGCCTATTTCACATCTAGTTCATTTCGTCACGAGTCGTGTAGGCTCGTTCCAACTTGCATGAACATGAACTGGAACAACAAAAAAGCAACGATCTTGGAGACCCTTTGCGTCGGAAAATCGCCAAAGGAGATGGGTACAAAAAACTCAACTTTATGAGGCTTTGAAAAACTTTAAAGAGACAGGTGGCTATGTTAAGATGCTTCAGAAGCGCCCATCGTCATGCACACCGAATTTTCAGCAGTGTTAATGGTCCTTGGGGTCATACGCTGCGAAGGAGATGTTATGCCACCTCATTTCTTTGATGAAGGCCTCAGAACCAACGCCGATGGACACATCCGCGTCTTAGAAACGGTAGTGAAGCCCTGGATAGATATGGTGGCCGCTGGAAGAGACTATGTCTTCCAGTAGGACTCAGCGCCAGCCCACAAGTCGAGAAAAACCCAAGCGTGGCTTCACGGTAACATGCGCTACCACTGGTCACTAGATTTGTGGCCATCGTCTAGCCCAGACTGCAATATTTTTGATTATTGCAGTTGAGGTTAAGTTAAATGTAAAATATGACAGGCCACTGTCCCCTAAACAAACACCTGTTTACCATAGGACAGCCCTCTATGCAGAGGATACATGGAGGAAGAAGAAACGCCACAGCATGTATGTGCTCATGGAATGCAGGAGCGTGGTAGAGCAACGGGCAAGAATACTACAATCTCCAGCATCTGTCCCGGAGGCCTGTAGCAACCTCAACAGGCTGCTAACCTTCTGGGACAGCCTGGGTTGGCTGGAGTAACATAAATAGAAACATGAGCCACGCACAACGGCCCAATCAAGAGGCCAAGTGCAGGGAAAAAGCCCAGATAAACTAACTAAATGTAAAATATCACAACACCGAGGTCGCGCTGAGGGCCACCATTACTGAGGCGATGACCAACATGGACATGGAGTTCCGGCGGTCCGTTCCGGTCGAGGCTTGAGCAAGTTGTAAAACTGATAACGGTTTCCTATATTTGTGCAAAGTTCTGTATGAAATAAATATTTTTTTTTTGCTCAGTAAGGGTTATAGTACTTGCATCAAGTTTTCAGATTTACCTCGACGGCACTGTATTCGCAAATTAGGTAGACGTTATAATAGTCCTTTACCATTTCCCCTCGTCCTGATCTCCCGGATCGAACATTAATCGAAACCATAAAAATCATTAAAATCTGGAATAGCATTTACGGCGAATAGAAGGTAGTATTTTTATTTTAATAATGTTAGCAAATCTACAAGATCTAAACCCTCGACGAGAGATGTAAACTCGCACTTAGCAGATTTTATTACTATTTTGATAAATAACACTGATTTGAATATACCGACAGAGCGGTTGTTATATTATTATAATTTATTTATTAATCGAATGCAGAGAGGTATAACATCCGACCTTCGAGGAGACAGCACTAAGAGACTACCGATACGCAATTCATACTGGCCATTAGCACCGAGTGGGCTTAGGCCTTCTTGTTATCGGTGCGCCGGACGTAGATCTTGTAGGTGAGCGCCGCCTGCGGGTCGAGGAAGGTGCTCAAGACGAACAGCGGCACGACGGCGCACTGGCCGTTCTCCAGGACGCCCTTCACGGCCACGCAGTCGGGCTGGCAGCGGTCCGAGTACGTCATCTTGCGCTCGGGCTCGCGCTTGTTGTACAGGTGGACCTCGTAGGTCCAGCTCTTGGCGTAGCTGGCCGTGCCCAGGATCTGCACGTACCAGTAGGCGTTCTTTCGCGACTCCAGCGTGTCCACTTTGAAGTGCAGGAAGCACACCTGCTTGCCGACGCTGAACACGTGCAAGATCCTCTCGTCCGCGTCCAAATTCAGCTTCTTCATCAGAATCTCCCTGTCCACGCCGATGGAGTTGGTGTATTCGCCGTGCCGTTCTTTGCAGTGCTCCATCATCGTCTGCATCGGGCCTGTGGAAATTATCAGAATGTCAAACCGGAATTAGGCCACCTTTATATACGACCTAACGTATGACAGAAAGCAATAACTCGGGATAGAATACGAAATGAACGGTCGTCATTTTCCATCGCAAAACTACCCAACGTATAAATTAAAATATCTATGAAAGTTTCTACGCGAATAATTCTTTAAGATCGGGTTTGACAATTGAGGTTTTATCTCACCGTTCCAGGAGCACTTGCCGAAGACGATTCCGAAGACGCAGTCGGTCGCTCTGAAGATGCATTCCAGGGCGTGCTTATCGATCTCCCCCTGCATCATGGAGTAAGAACATCCGGCGGCCTTGTTGGGACATGGCATTTTGATCTACAACAACAGAGTTCACCGAGTTCACTATGATTTAATTATATATAGCATTAGATTGCTCAGTCCATAGTACGATTTGGCAATTCTTTGCCTGTGAACAGGTGACTCTGATAGCATTGACGGCGAAACTAATAGCAATTTATAAATGAGATAAAAAACGAATTTACCGCGTGAATTTTGTAGCACCGAGCATTTCGGCGACAATGCAGCCGCCGTTGTCTAGGGTAGACTGAAATAGCTGTCGATCCGTTGTTCCGCAGGTAGGCCGCATATCGGTGGGAACATTTTAAGAGGGTGCCACGTAGTAGAGAGATTGCGTTCTCTATTAAAGTTCGGGGTTCTTCTTATTTCAATGGCTTCCCGGATCATGCGAGGAAAATAGAATTGTTCTTTAGATAGCACAATGGGATTTTGAAACTGCATCCAGTGGTTACTTCCGCTATCCAATATATGTTCGCAGATCGCCGATTTTTCTCGCTGAACGTTTTTAACAGCTTTGATGTGTTCCACCAATCGAGTTGCTATGGGGCGATTCGTTTGTCCAACGTAGGCTAAACCACAGCTGCATTCGACTTTATACACACCCGGGGTTTGCAGTGGTATTACATCCTTTACGAGCCTCAAAAATCGAGCCATATTTTGGGTCGGCTTAAAGATCATTTTTATATCGAATTTGTTTAGCATCATCCTTATTCGATCTGTCACGACATACACCTTGACATATTATGGTAAGAATGCTCTTGATCTGCTGAATTCACGCGGTAAATTAGTTTTTTTCCTTATTTCTCAAATAACTGCGATAGTCTCCGATTTCAAAAAGCAATTTATTTAGTCATCTAAAATAATATTAATAATGAATAGTTTTTTATAAAGGACTGATAGCAGATAAAAACACAACAGTTTAATCAATAATAACAATAATAACATTCAATTAAAAACATTCAATTATTAGTGACATCTATCAGATTTTTTGTATAGTCTGATGACATCACAGAAATAAAACGGAGAGATAGAATGCCCTCTATTAGTCTATCTGAAAATTAAAGTTTATAATTATTAAGTTTGGAAACCTGTGCACCAAATTAAAAGTTGTCAACTTTATGCAAATAACATTAAAATAATAAAAGCACATGGCAAAACCTAACAGCGATGTGCAGATTCATATTTATGAAGATATTGGTTAAGGAAATTTTCAAATCTTATAGGACAGATTAAATACCATCGCTCTCTATGTAATGTCATAGCCAAACTTCATTTCTTTGCTTATAGCCAAGAGCTAGCGACAAAAAAGTGCAAGATTTGGAAAAGCTGATACTTTCAGATCAGACAGTATTTTAGCCATAGAATGCCAGGATACAACTGGAGCGTCTCCTCAAATGATCTAAACATCAAAATATCAACTACCCTAGGCAACTTAAATACGATCTTCCAAGCAGAATGCATTGGCATCACCGGAGCAGCACAGGCAGTTGCAGCCAAAGATGTCGGAGACCTAAGCTTGAAATTTGTCTCCGACAGTGCCTCCGTGCTACAAGCGCTAGCAAAAAATACTATAACCTCTGTCCTTGTACTGGAATGCCACAATGCGCTTCAATCCATTGCAAGGTCAAATAGAGTGACCCTGCAATGGATTAAATAGGCACAGCGACTCACAGGGCAACGACGCGGCAGACGAACTGGCCAAAAGGGGATCAAAGGAAATAGTATATGAACCGGAACCCTTGATGCCCATACCCCAGACCCAAATAAAAACATGGCTACGCAGGAACACCGACGAAACCCACCTTAAAGAATGGAAAAAAAAACGCAGGATGCAGGCAAACAAAAAACCTGGTTCCGGAAGCGTCTAAAAAACTTGCCTGCAACCTCACCAGATTAAAAAGGGACAAAATCCGTAGTCATAGGTACTATGACAGGCCACTGTCCCCTAAACAAACACCTGTTTACCATAGGTGTGACAGACAGCCCTCTATGCAGAGGATCCATGAAGAAGAAGAAACGCCACAGCATGTGCTCATGGAATGCAGGAGGGTGGCAGAGCAACGGGCAAGAATACTACAATCTCCAGCATTTGTCCCGGAGGCCTGTAGCAACCCAAACAGGCTGTTAACCTTCTGGGACAGCCTGGGTCGGCTGGAGTAACATAAATAGAGACATGAGCCACGCACAACGGCCCAATCAAGAGGCCAAGTGCGGGAAATAGCCCAGGAAAACTAACTAACTAACTGGAGCTGTCAACTACAACGGGTGAAAGCGTCACCTCAGGAAGTTTTAACGATATTAGATCGTACTGTTTCCCTGGAGGTAAGCGTAGAAGACTTAGAACAAAAACAGTCCACTGTCTAGTAAAGCCACTCGCCTGTAAGAAGCCAACGCCTTACCGCGAGATAACCAGGTTAATCCCCCAGCGAGCCGACACTCGCGCCCTTATTTCCATTTGCAACTAGATTACTCCGGTGTCCTGACTGGTTACAGGTTCGAAGTCGCTTGCACGGTCCCTATCCCTTAGGTAGCAGTGATACGGTGTCTACCTAATCTACCGCAGACCACGGCATACTTTACCCGGCTGTTCATCCGGTATCAGATAGCAGATTGGTTGTTTCAAGAGCAGTTGCCGTAAGGTTAACAACTACCTCCGCTCTATTGGAGACAACTTGGGTTGTAAACTACAATGGGCAAGCCCGTCACCTCAGGAAGTTTTAACGATTAGTCGTTCTATCTCCCTGGAGTGAACGTAGAAGAACGTAGCTAGATGGTGGACAAAACAGTCCACCATCTAGCTACGTCACAAGCCCGTAAGAGGCCAACTCCTTAACCGCGAGATAGCCAGGAATGTTACCTGGTGGGCCGACACTCGCGCCCTTACTTCCAATTGTGACCAGATTACTCCGGTCTCTCGATTGGTTCCGAGTTCGAGGTCGCTTGCGCGGTCCTCTCCCTTACGAAGCGGTGTATACCGAATCTATCGCGGACCACAGCGTCCTTTGCCCGGTTGTTCACCCAGGATCGGATGACCGATGGTCGTTTCAAGAGCAGTCGCCGTAAGGTCCGCAACCACCCCCGCTCTATAGGAAACAGTACTGCTTCCAGACTCCCCCGACTGTTAGTCAGAGTGCATAGTCGATTGGCTTACGCCGCACGGTGCGCAGACCGTCCAGGAGCGTCAGAAGTTTGATTCCCAGGGGAAACTGACCAAGGGCAGAGTCCTACCCAGGCTCGCACTTCATGCGTGGAGGCCGTCGGATAGGTGTTGACCCGTGAGTGTGACCAACCCTGAACAGAATGGGTCTTCGTGGCCAACTCAGCAAGGGCCCATTAACTCCCTAACTCTATTGGAGACATATTGAGATGTCAACCACAACGGGCGAACCCGTCACCGCAGGACGTTTTAACGATTCATCGTTCTATCGATCGTGCAGTGAGCGTAGAAGACTTTGGACATTACAAATCCGACGTCTACCTACGCCACAACCCGCAAGAAGCCAACGCCTTTACCGCGAGATAGCCAGTATGTTACCTGGCGGGTCGAAACTCGCGCCCTTACTTCCAATTGTGACCAGATTACTCCGGTCTCTCGATTGGTTCCGAGTTCGAGGTCGCTTGCGCGGTTCTCTCCCTTACGAAGCGGTGTATACCGAATCTATCGCGGACCACAGCGTCCTTTGCCCGGCTGTTCACCCAGGATCGGATGGCCGATGGTCGTTTCAAGAGCAGTCGCCGTAAGGTCCGCAACCACCCCCGCTCTATAGGAAACAGTACTGCTTCCAGACTCCCCCGACTGTTAGTCAGAGTGCATAGTCGATTGGCTTACGCCGCACGGTGCGCAGACCGTCCAAGAGCGTTCGAAGTTTGATTCCCAGGGGAAACTGACCAAGGGCAGAGTCCTACGCTCGCACTTCATGCGTGGAGGCCATCGGATAGGTGTTGACCCGTGAGTGTGACCAACCCTGAACAGAATGGGTCTTCGTGGCCAACTCAGCAAGGGACCATTAACTCCCTAACTCTATTGGAGACAGTACTGTTTCCAGACTCCCTGGCTGTCGGACAGAATGCACAAACGATTGGCTGACGCCGCACGTTGCGCAAACAATCCAGGAGTGCCCGAAGGTTGACTCTTAAGGGAAACTGGCCTGCAGGTCGGAGTCCTACCCTGGTTCACACATCTGCGTGGAGGCCGCCGGATGGGTGTTGACTGTTGACCGACCCTGAACACATGGGTCTTAGCTCCCAAATGCCAGGGTAGTCAGCAGGCCGGGACACCTGTCGCTGGCGTCCTAGGAAAGGTCACGCATCGGTCTATATCGCATCGGTCTACTATGTTGAGCAATATAGTGGACACAATATTGGGGATGCTGGCTCACAGGTATGGAGATGCTGATGTCACGCGTTTGATTATGAAGCAGTCTGATCATATATTTCGAGTTTTTAATACATCCACTGATGAAGTTTCAGCTTTTCCAAAACACTTTGGGGGTACTAATTAAAATTACACTTTTCCTAGTACACCAGCGACCAGTGTCCAGGAATCGGGCCTGCTGACTGTACCCCAGCATTATATGGCCAAAATACTGTCTGATTCGAAAGAATCAGCTTTTCTAAAACTTTTTGCACTTTTCTGTTGCACTATCAACTATTTCTAGCAATTTTGTGGTTCAATGTTATTTTCTTATCATTCGCCGATGATACTGCTGCACTAGCCGTACATGAAAATCCTGAGGAAGCTTCACTTCTCTTACAAAAGAGTCTCGATAAGGTTTCAATCTGGCTAAAGAAATGGCAAATCAAAGCGAATGAGACCAAATCGGTGCAAGTGACCTTCACCATGAGAAGGGAAACATGTCCACCAGTAAAATTAAATGGCATCCAAATACCACAAGGGCATGATGCTAAATACCTCGGACTATACCTGGATAGACAGACGGCTTACGTGGAAGAAGCATATATTTACAAAAAGGAAAGCGCTAAGTCAACAGCTCAGGAAACTGTACTGGTTAATAGGCCGCAAGTCACAACTCTCACTAGAAAACAAATTAGTAGTGTACAAATGCATCCTGAAGCCCATTTGGACCTATGGATTACAGCTGTGGGGCACAGCAGCCAATTCCAATATAGAGATTCTTCAGCAAAACAAGCAAAACAAGATGCTGAGAATAATAGTTGATGCACCATGGTATGTCACGAACGACCGTCTACATCGACCGTCTACGACGTTCTACATCATCCAAATCAACTAGCTTCAAAGCTGATGAAAAACCGGGCTTTCCGCAGATTGAAGAGGAGAGCGCCCCAAGACTTGCTAGCACCCATTATTGTGGATGTGCCATTGGGCACATACCATTCAAGTCCAGTCAAGCTAATCAAAGGAACATCAAAGAGGAAAATGTTCAAGAGCCACGACAATTGCTGAATGTCATATCTAGAAGACAGATGGCATTAACAAATAGAGGAAAAAAATACATTGCTTCTAGGTCAGTCTATTTAAATACTTTAATGTCGTTTATGGATCAGATTAGTTGATTTAATTGTAAAGTCCATTAAATATATCTGTGAAAATATAGATTCAATAATGCGAAATCTATTTTATATGAACCACCCAAGATGCAGATAAAGATAAGATAAACTACGTAATCAAGATCCTAAAACATTATTATAGTTATTCTCTGAGACTATCTCTTAGACTTTAATGATCCGATCAGCTCAAGATTCATAGATTAGAAGATCATCTTCCCACTGGTTTCTCAAACTTTACTGACATTAAACGTAACGCTTTTTGTTGACGTTTTTACATTCGATTTTACTATTTATCAAATTCTCATACTGGGGGCTTTAAACGAAATCGTTTCATAAGGAGTAAACTCCAAAAACAAGAAAGTCTAGCTTTACTTTTTGCTGCTTATTTATGGCAGACTCTGGTCGCTTTCTCTACTTTTATTGCTTATTATTTTGGAGTTTGTGGATGTTTTTGTCCTCAAAAACCATTCAAAACTGAATAATACTCCGACAAATAGGGTGGTTTTTAACACGCTTATATTAGGTCGACCTGTATGTAACTAACTATGTAATGGAATCTAAGGTAACTAATTTAACCATCTTCCAAGAATCGTAGCGACATGAAAATTGGCAGCTGTATGTAGTTCTAATGACAATACAATAATATGGTACTGTCGAACTGATCTGATGATGGAGTCGGAAGATATGAACTGGAACTTCATGATGAAACATGTATCATAGCTGTGTTTGGACTTGTTAGAAAAGTCTTGGAATGAACTTTGACCACGATTAGGTTTCAAGGTCTGATGATGAAGCCGGAAGATAGGCACTGGCATTCCATGATGGAATGTCGTATCATAGCCGTGTTTGGACTTGTTAGAAAGGTCTTGTAACAACGATAGATATGTGTACAATCTTTTCATAGTTTATTATGGTTTTGCAAAGATACGTTTACAGATAAGATGTCGTTGTTCTGATACAAGTCGTTTTTTTTGGTTTTTACAAGCATTAATAAAAGCGTGTTTTAGTGTTTTTTTTAAAAGTATTAATTTTTATTTATAACATAGAATCGCCTAAGTCTGGTGAATGCCCGTGCGCAATGGCGCGCTCGGAGACCCTATACAGATTAGTAAAGAAATGTGTCAGACGTTACGGTGTATTTTGCTCATCAGCAATTCTATATGACTGTACATAACCTCGAGACAACTTCCCACGCAGACTTGATTTAATTTTACTTGAGAAACTAATACATTAATCAATGCGCCCAGGTGGGAAAACAATTTTAGGATAATCGAGAAAAATAATTGTATGGGAGATTGGACGTCTCGGGTTACCTTGTCAATCATGGCTTCTAGCGTGAAGTTACGCGTTTGGCGGATGGGCGCCTGGCATAGAGGGCAGTTTGGTGGTACGAGTTTCTTGCAGCATTCGCCGCAAATACTATGACCTGACTCGCACACATAAATGGGTGCCCGCATGACATCACAGCAGACGGGGCACTCAAACTCTGACGAACTGATGCTGTGCGTATTGTTGCCGCCGCTCCCATTTGGTTTGGGGTTGTTTCTAAAATCAATAAAAATAATAAAACCCAAGTACAGTACAGGATTGCAGCTTCGAAATATTCTCCAGACATGGCCCCCCGGAGACTACTTCCTCTTTTTAAACCTGAAGACAGAGCTTAACCCTTAGAAAGCCAGCCATGGTAATGAAACTCACAACGGCATGCATTCAACGGCATGCATTCAACGGTATTGTAGGGGGTGTTAGTGCATGTACACTAATATATAACAGTGGCTTATTAAATGAAGGCAACTTTTACCGCATATAATTGCATAAATACGAAGATTGGCCGTCTGCAAATTGTCAAAACAGGAAACATTCCAGCGGTTAAAGGTAAGTGATTTTTGTCCAATCAAGAGGTAAAACTGTAATTTTCATAAGATCTAAGCAATGAAAAAGTGATATGATGTGTCAGGTGATTTCGAGGTTCGAGGGGATAATTTTGAAAAACAAAAATTAAAGTTTCAATAAAAAAAAAAGTGTTTACTATTAGGCTAAGAGACCCTGGACTTGAGAGGCTTGAGAGACCATTATGCAGCTTAAAGTTCAGAAACAAATAAAGCAAAATTATTCAAGATATAAATAATAGATTCAAGATATAAATAAGACTCATACTTGTTCGGATTAGGATTATTGGACGGACCGCCGGCGCCTTTGTTCGCCTTGTTTGGCTTGTTTTTTTTCTTTCCTCCTTTATCCCCATCTCCCCCTTTTGGGCATTGCTTTGGCTGCTGCTTATCGGAGTTCATATTGATTGGTGTGAATTTTCTGCAAAAAATAAATAAATATGTATTTGTTATCAAGTAGGAGAAGTCATAAACATTTTATGTGTCCTAATATTAATTTCTTGTTATGTACGACTAGTCGTACTCGCAGCTCTACCCCAGTCAAAGCCTCTGTGTTTATATTTTTTGTTGTGTTTATTGTTTTTTTTCTGCTGATGTAAAATGCATCACACAAAGAATATGTTACAGTACAATACAATTTAATTCTACTCCAGTAGATAGGCATTCCTACACTTGTATGCATCAATGCATCTAAAACCTTATATCGACTTGCGAGAGCGGCTCAAAGTGAGTGATGTATAATCGAAGTACAGTAGAGCGTCGATTATCCGAACGTCGGTCAACCGAACGACCGCTTAACCGAACTGCTGCGGCCGCAGACTCTTGCTTAAAAACAGAACTCGATTGCCATGAATGTGATGAAAAGACGTTCAAGAATGGATGAGGGTTGATGATGCAGATCCAGGGTACCATATCATGCAGGACAGCGATATTGTAGACCCCGGGACTGATAATGTTGACGCCGCCAGCACCTCATCGACTAGTGAATCAGAAAATGAAGATGAAAATATATCTACACCTTCTGAAGCATTTACATGTCTAGCTACTGTCTTGCGATGGTTTGAAGCTCAAAATGAAAGCGACCAGTATCAGATATCTGTACTGAAAAAAGTGCGGGAATTAGCTGCTCATAAGCGGGTAGGCTTGCTTCGACAGACCAAAATTAAGGACTTTTTTAAGCGTTAATTAGTTCTTCTTCATGTACGTATGTATTACATACACACATATCTATTTTATTCACGGGATTACTACTCACTATTGTAATAAATAAAAAAAGTTAAAACAGATTACATAGATAATACATATTATTATGTCCATATATGGTTTTAATAATACAGTTTTTTATACAGTTCGATTATCCGAATAAATCGGTTTTCTGAACACCCTTGTCCCCCAATTAGTTCGGATAATCGACTCTCTACTGTAATAATAAATAGAGAAAAGCGAGGAAAAAAGGACATTCGAGGAAAAAAATCCTCAAGATGTACCTTCCTACTTTGTTGTTTTTAATTCTATTATTATAAAATTTTCTGTGAATATACCTTTGCTGGTACATTATTGTTTTTCCTTATAAAATCTATGACAAGCAAAAGTGTTCCATCCTATTTTCACTACTTTTATCACTATCACACTACAGAAGAAGTTTGTAAAATGAAATGAATCATAATATAAGTAGACTGTATGACCCATTAAATCGTTAACTCTTATCTTTAGACTATTGTTATTTTATGGCACCACTCTAGAAGCCTGTTATCATTCAGTGATAAAAGTGCATTTAGACAGTGTAGCCACAACCACAAAAAATATAGGCTTGATTGACTGTTGGTTAACACTGAAGTACTACTAATATTTGTAAGAAAAATTACCAATTAACCTTTACGATGCACAGACCAAGGTAGTAATTTTTATATAACATGCAATTCCCATTTGTCTATGATTCTTATGAGCGTAGAGCGCACCTGTACATGTGTACCCCATCAACATGTACCCTGAATTATACACTTTATAAGGGCATAAAATCTCGTGGTTAAGGCGATGGCTTCTTACGGGCATGTGGCGGAGCTTGACAGTGGACTGTTTTGTCCTAAGTCTTCTGCGCTACCTCACGGGAGAGAGAACGATCAAATTTCGTTAAAACTTCCTGAGGTGACGGGTTCGCCCGTTGTAGTCGACAGCTCTAGTTGGTTGATTTAAATGTTTTTTTAATATTTTTTTTGTATTCAATATAATCACATTTCATCAGAAATGTGATTATATTACATAATATGTGTTATAATGTATAATAAATATAATAATAAACAAATAAAATAAATGAATGTCAGATACAAGTACTTTGTTTGTCATTTAAATATTTATCATGGCAATACAAAGTTTAATGACATTATTTCATCATTGCGGAAATGTCGTTAGGCAGGTATTAATTATTAGAAATAGTGGTATAACTCGTTATAACATACTGAGTTATGTACAAATACCTAATCAAACATGATTCTGCTCAGCAGAACCAAACTTGATTCTATACTTTTGGAACTCCTTTAAAACTGAGAGACTGCAGTTATAAAACATAGCTACACCTCCTAACAACCAAAAGGAGAATTGGAAGAATTCGATCGACATAGTGAAGGCATCTCAGGAGAAAAGATCCAAAACCAAAGAAGCAAAACCAATGAACAAAACCATAACTGAACAATTAATTTTGTAATCATTTCGCATCATTTGCATTTATAATCTGTCGCAAAATCGACAATCCTAGCATGCTAGTTAAGGGTAGGCATGGTAGGGATGGTGGTGTGAGCTTGCATTTTTGAGGCCTGTAAAGGATGTAATACCACTGCAAACCCCGGGTGTGTATAAAGTCGAATGCAGCTGCGGGCTAGCCTAGGTTGGACAAACGAAACGGCCCATAGCCACGCGACTGACAGAACACATCAAAGCTGTTAAAAACGTTCAGCGAGAAAAATCGGCGATCTGCGAACATATATTGGATAGCGGAAGTAACCACTGGATGCAGTTTCAAAATCCCATTGTTCTATCCAAGGAACAATTCTACTTTCCTAGCATGATCCGGGAAGCCATTGAAATAAGAAGAACTCCGAACTTCAATAGAGATGACGGCTACAAACTCTCTTCTACGTGGAACCCTCTTCTTAAAATGTTCCCGCCGCCGAACGCCGAACGCAAAGACGTAAAACAGGATACAGTGAGTGTTGTGTGCAAGACGGATTTTAAAAATTCCCGCGCTCCGAGCCCGGCCCCCCACCACCGTTATAACCTACGCAGTGGCGGCAGCGGTTTGCGGCCTACCCGCAAAACAACGGACTGACAGCTCTTCAGTCTACCCTAGACAACGGCGGCTGCAACGTCACCGAAACGTCGGGTCCTACAAATTTCACGCGGTAAATTCGTTTTCTATCCTATTTATAATGTCAAACAACCGCGATAGTCTTCGATTTTATATATGGTGTAAATATATTAAGAAATAAAGACTTTATGACGGATTTCCCGGTTTTTTTGGGTCCCCCCTTGTACGTAATTTCTGAGATACAGTAGGTTGAAATACAAAGTTGTATCACAGCAATACCCACTTTCTTATTAGATTATAAGTTACAGAACCCTTGGCGCGTGTTAAACTAGCACTTCACCGGATTTATTTCTAACTTATTTCCCTATTCAATGTTATTGGTTGTAATAAAATGTTTTCAAGTGATTCATAATATGTACCTATCTATGTATGTTTAATGATATAATTAGGCAATAATACTTATTGTCATCGTTAAAAATGTACCTGTAGTAAAAATAATGGATAACATTTAATTTATTCTGTAATTGCATGAAACTTCTTTAATTTTATGTCTTTTCAGTGCATTTTCAATTCAAATACAAGGTCAGACGAGTGTCGTACCGAGGCGTTGGGCTTCTGAATAACGACTGGCTGTAGTTTGTTTAAGATAGCTTGCCACAGGTGATTCTGCACCTTACCACTTATATTCAATCCCGTTTCAGTCATACAATTTGTGAGGCGGAAATTGCAGTTGTAGATATATTTTCTAGGATTGAGTTGATTATTTTCCTGGAGAGACAAAGATATTTAGCGTTAGACGATGGTCATTGGAGCCACTCCCTCATCGTCGCTCTAAGGCCCTCGGCCTATGACGCTACGTGACGTGCGACGTGACACACTTGCGACTTTGGTGGTATCCTACTTTCGCATCGGCATACGAGGCGACGCGCCACTCACATACGACACTACTAAAACAAAGTATCCTATTCGCATATCAGTCCACGAAGCAGGGTTGGCTTGATTTTCCCCAACCCGAAAAAACCCACTGGGCTAAATTGGGTAAAACCCACCTGAAAAAACCCGAGGGTTTTTGACGAATGTGGGTTTTTGAAAAAATACTTGTTTATAATAATTAATCAATGAACGGATATAGCATTTATATTATATTTTATCAAAAAGAAAAAAAGGATGTATTTGTGACACATCCAGTCTGTTCCGTAATTTACTCTAGACCATTCCAAACGTTGAGAAGCCTTTCAATTGATGCAGAACTGGCCGGACAAGTGTAATGCCGACTACTTTTGGCATGATTTATAAGATAACTTATGGATAATATTGTTACGTGGATAGGCAGCCGAAGATGCAAAAACATGGTAGAACTTGATTTATTGCAAAACTATTACAATACTCTTCAAGCGACAAAGACCCTTATACACACTTCAATATACACTATTTAGTTCTAAAATCGTTTGCACTGCTACTCAATACTTTCGCGCCGAAACAACGCCACTAGCGGTTGTTAGTGTTAACTCTTATCCTGTTGCGAAAATAAAGGGGATCTCCCCGACAACTGACAATAACGATTTTCGGGGGTGTGTTACAACTTTATTCAGTAGTATATAGATTTGGATTGGGAGAAAAAATGCAGTAAAATGGTAATAAAATAAAATTAAATGTAAAATTAAAATACATTAATTTAAAATTCTCATTAACTCCGAAAAAACCCAAAATTCCCCAAAAAAGCCCAAAAATCCCCGAAAAAACCCAGTGGGCAGATAATTTTTGATAAAACCCGGGTTTTTGCCAACCCTGCCACGAAGTGACGCGTAGACGACAGGACGATGTTGCAAAACGTGATCCAGTGGTAAATATGTCGGAGTGATGAAGAAGGAGTGTTTTTATATTTGTTTTGTCGGTACCGACGACTAAGAAAGAGAAAGTTTTGGCTGCCTACATTCATCGAAAGGAGTTTAAACTGTAAACTTTTGATTGCAGCCAGAGAATTGTCAACATATGATGAAATATTTCGTTCATTCTACACAATGAGTAAACAAGCTACTAAGAGCTGGTTTGTGTTGTTGGCCAAGCAATACAATCGAATAATACAAATATGTCCTGTCCGTAACATGCTTCCTGGAGTATTCAGTAAGTCTGTGGCTATACAAACAAGTAAGGAAACTTTTCAGAGCATGGAAAACTAAATAATTTGATGTTTGAATAACTGACATGTTTTTTGTTGTTGTATTAATTGGACAAAATTAAAAAATATATATCAATTTACTGTACTAATGATTAAAACTGTAAGAGTCTTTTCGAAATCCAAAGTTTTTTTCAATTAGTCAACAGTCTTTTAGTAATCTGTAATCCCGCATTAGTCAATAGTCTTTTAGTAATCCAAAGTTGCAAATACAGTTGGATATATCATAATCCTAATTGTTTAAAACACAATGATCAAAATATAAATGTAACAAATAATTACTTTTTTCCAAATCAGTAAAAATAATACTAAAAATCAGCGAGCCACACTCGCACATGAGGTGCAGGGGAGTTTCCTCTGCCCCTTGGCAGAACCTGCACATTTTCTTGTCTCGGAGCTTGAGGTTGTACATGTGTTTGTTCAGGCCACAATGTCCCATGAGCGCCCTCACCAGTATGCGTAGATTGTTCCTATTTAACGATAAGGCCTAACGGGCAGTCTTACAGTCGTAAGCCTTAAATAGCGCTTTGGAATGATTCAACCCTGGCGTGTTGTACCAATGGTTGACGGATTGTTCTAAACATATTCGTTTGAGCATTAGGTTTGCAAGGCTTTTTGGTATGGATGAATATATACAGTTAGCTAACTTAGGTATATAATATGCATTGTAGAAACCTTTCTAAAAAAAAAAAAAAAACACCACTAGATTTGATCATTATAATGCTAAATATGATAGAATCGGTTGTGCGAGATTTCAAGACAAAAATAAAACAAATTTTAAACAAAAAAAAACATTTTTTCTTACTGTTTTCGGAATTATTGCAGTATAGGTACCTTTCTCAGAAATCGAAAAAACAAAGAAATACTACTAGGTTAGATCATTGTAATGCTAAATGTGAAAGAAAAAAGCTTCGGACGCGTAAATTTTCGAAACCAAATTTACATACAAAAAAAAAAAAAAATTTTTTTTACCTCAGTTTTTAAGGTTGTTTTAAAAAACCTAACCTAACCTACCGCCAAATAGGTGTTTATGTATTATTTTTTTTAAAAACTACCGAAATGTATGGGTTTGGCGCTTTCTTGAATGCCTATATCTCGCTTATTTATTGAGACCGAATAAATATTATTGCAGATTCGGAATCAGCGTGGTGAATATAGTCTGGTGACGTTAAAAAATCAACAATATAGAAGAGGTACCTATACTGCAATAATCCTAACCTAACCTACCGCCAAATAGGTGTTTATGTATTATTTAAAAAAAAAAACTACCGAAATGTATGGGTTTGGCGCTTTTTTGAATGCCTATATCTCGCTTATTTATTGAGACCGAATAAATATTATTGCAGATTCGGAATCAGCGTGGTGAATATAGTCTGGTGACGTTAAAAAATCAACAATCTAGAAGAGGTACCTATACTGCAATAATACCGAGATCAATGTAGTTTACTAAAGTGTAAAAATACAAATCCGCGTGAAATTCTGCAGGCTCGTGGAGAAATACTCCCCTGGCTGGCAAATTATTTGATGTTATTAAGCATCGTTCAGACTTGCCCCGATAATTGCAAAGCCAGAATACCACGTTTCTGTCACTAATTATTGTCAAATCGAAAGAAAGAACCATAATTACAAAACTCACGCTATCAAAGTTTGAAGTTTCGTCAAATTTGAAAGGGCTAAAATGGCTGTTATATCGGTTGTTGAGGATAAAAATGATACTCACATGAAAGACGACTTCTGCGCAATGTTCTAATTATAGAGATAAACTCTGGCAACTGAATGAAACCCAAGCCGCACACACTTATTAAGGAACAGCCGTGGAACAGCCGCACAAGACGCCGCGCGGTCAACCGGTCGTCAACCTTATATGATCAGTGCGTCAACCGGTCTTGCCCAGGTCACTGAAGTTAGCGCCAAAAAGTAAGTGGCCATAAATATGTACAAAGTAACAATCGTACATACATACTATAAGCAAATATCGGTCCACTAATGACAAGGCGTGAACATGTCACAATTTAAAATTAATATTACAACTACGTTGAAAAGCAAATTATGAATTTAAAAAAAAAAGTTTCTTTTTTTTTAATGTGAAAAATGTAATGTTTTGGAAAATAGTATACAAACAGCTGAGTGCATTGCGCCATCTAGCGGTAGGTAAAATATCGCTAATATTGTTTATTCGCGATATTTTACATATAGATAGATGGCGCAGAGCGCTCAAAGCTTGTCAAACTTTAATTTATCAAACTTTTTAAATCTATCAAAAAAAAATTTTTTTTTGATAGATTTGTGACTTATCAACATTATTGTTATCAACAGTTTGTGACTTATCAACATTATTTTTAAATTCAAACAAAAAATATAAATAGACAGCAGTTGATATCAGCATTGCTGACAGTATTCCGCTATACAGGCTGCATTAGATCGAGACCACAGACTTATTAGGGACATCGAGACCCTAATTCACTGTCTGTCTTGCACAGCTGTCTTGTCGTGGTCTTGTCTAGACTGATCTAGCCCAGATCACTGCCCAGATACAGGCTATATTCGGCCTAGTTGGGCATGCTCTGAGCATGGTCATGTGAATGTGGGTCGCACTGATCATATAAATAGTGGGTCGCACGTGGGTCGTCGACTTCGCACCATTACTTGGAATGGGTCCCATCAAACTTGCAGAAGGCAGATTTGCAGACGGCAATCTTGCAGACGGCATTCTTGCAGGCGGCAGTTTTGCACAAGGCAATCTTGCAGAAGGCAGTTTTGCAAATGTCAAACTGACGTTTCGAGGGTCGGCATTTTTGCAGACGGCATTTTTGTAGAAAATGAAGTTAGAAGCAAAACATCGTATTTAGAATTTAGTGTTACCAGAGTAGAAATCGACAAAAGCCGCGTTTTCATATGTCAGGGTAGGGAAACCAGTCCACTTCTTTGAGTGTCCTCTCCATCGCGGATCTCAGCAATCAACTTTCGATTTTAGGGAAAGAAAAACCTAACCTAACCTAACCTAACAGAAAAACTTAAAACATTTTTTTTTAATGTTTAGTTTGATGTACTGAATCATCCACTACAAGGATGCCGGTAATTAAAGGACTATCCTGTAAACAATGTAATGACATCTAATATAAAGTCGATTTAATGTATCGATAATATTAGATAATCGTAAGTGGTGACGCAAAAGGCAATGTTGACAGTCAAAAAATAATTAATACGATAACATTGTGGAGAGGTAAAAATATTCACCACTTTAATTTACCCTGACATGATAATTTGCTACTTCTTTTTCTAAATTTAAAATTAATAACATATGACCGGTTTACTGCTTTATTTTTGGTTTGTAAAATAATATAAAATTATTGTATTCGTGTAATCATGTCCTAATGCGCCATTCTCAAACGTTGCTAACTTCGGGTTTGTATGCAAGTTTGCTTTCTGCAAGAATGCCGTCTGCAAAAATGCCGCCTGCAAGGTTGCCGCCTGCAAGGTTGCCGCCTGCAAGGTTGCCTCCTGCAAATCTGCCCTCAACAAATTTGGAGCTGTCAAAAGTGACATTTGTGCAAGTTTGCCGCATGCAAAACTGGGGCCCCCCACTTGGAATGACCATTTTATGAATTCCGCATGTTATGTTTAAAATAAAAAATATACTAATGCATAATTTAAAAATATGTAACTACATAGAAGAAGTAATAATAATTTATTTTCATATTATTAGGGTGATTTTCAAATTGGTTGTAACCAAACGAATTTAAATAAATGTTTCAATTTTAAATTAAACTGAATACCATGTTTGACTTTGTCTTATTGCTATCCAAATACACTAAAAATTTATTAGAATGTTAAATGCTTTCCTTTATTAAAAGGCAATTGAAAATAATTGGAACGAAAATTTGTTACATTTTGTAACCAAGAACAACCTTGCAAAACTCAAAATTGGATGTATTTTTGTATTTTCAAACTTTATTTTATAACAGAAAGCATTCACATAGAGCAAATAAAAATAAAAAATTAATTGAAATAAATAGTTTATACATTATGCGACATCATTTTCGATCCATTTTGTAACTATAATGCCAAATCAAAAATAAAAGTTGCAGTAACTGTGCGACTAGGCAAAATATGTTATTTTAATTTTAATCATGTGAACTACCATTATTTTCCAATATATGATGTGTTAGAAAATAATACCTTTCCATTGTAAAATTTAAAGAAAAAAATATTTCTTTGTTGCAAAATTATGGGACAGTTACAAAAAGGACACTCATGGGTTACAATATGGAACAAGTAAACATTTGTTCACACGCAATTTAAAAATGTATCTAAAATTTGTAGTTTTTATTGAATATTAAATTGTGCATCTATCTAATGCACCTATCTAGTGTACCTATCTAAAAATTAAAATCCTACGGCAAGCTTTGGATGTAATTTAATTTGGTTCATTTTAATAATTGAAGTTTATAAATAAAACTATAATAATATGACACTTAAATCTTTATTGATAATGCTGTAGGTACTAGTCATTTTACGAATAACAGAAAGACATAAGAAATGTTTTTACGTTTTATTTTTGTTTACCAACATTGTCTATTTGTCATATATATGTCTACAACAAACCTTTTTCATTGGATTTTTAAATAGAAAATAAAACGCAAAGTGGAAAACAGTATATAAAAAGCCATATTATAAAATAACATATTTAAGTAAATCTAGCCTTCCAGACACAATTCACATATATAATTTTCCAAACCTACTCCTGCACAACATTCGGAGCTTACACTTTTTTTACATATCATGCAGTTTGCCCACCTCGATGTTTTGATAGAATGGCACTTACAGATGGCGCATTCATGTATAAATTGTCCTATCCTACTTTGTTTGAAGCGGGTTTCTACTTTATTTTTATTTATTGGAATTAATAGAGAAGAAGGCTTAAAATTTTGCATTTTTTTTACGACTATCTTCGGAGTGTTATACACAGACACATCGCGAGAAGTAGTGGGTACAACCTTATTTTTTGCAGTTAAAAAATTGCTAGCTATTTCATTTCTGACAGGACCAGTTTTGGCACTGGAAGGACTGATGATTGATGCACTAGCTGAAGAAAAGTCTGATTTCGGTTTCTTCGTAGCCATGGACGTTGATTCGGTAATCTTACGTTTCACTGCGATAGAGGGACTCTTCTGTTGTATATTACAAATTGTGTCTTTTAATATACGTGTAGTAGTTCCATTACCACTAAATAAGGACTGTCCGAACTCCAAATTACTGACACTTTCTTTATTCATTTGCACGAGTTCGTCCAACTTCTCACCACAATCGTCATAAATCGTTAACACTCCCTCTCTCTTCTCAAACAGTGTAGGCGTGACGTTGTAAAAGTTGGTATTCGTAGAAGATGACTCTTCAAAGATGTCTGCAGTGGTTTCTAAACCAGGTATTATTAAGTCTTCGAAGTCAAACGGACGAAAACCGATGTCGATCTTCTCCAAATCCGATACAGTGATAGAGTCTTGAGCTTCTATTTGTCCAATCTGTTCTTCTATTCTTGTTTTCTCTTGTTGTTCTTGTTTTATTCCCTCTTGTTCTTCTTTTCTTGTCCTATCTTGTTCTGCTTTTCTTGTCTTCTCTTCTTCTTCTTTTATTGTCCTCTGTTGCTCTTCTTTTCTTGTTCTCTTTTGTTCTTCTTTTTTTGTGCTCTCCTTTTTTTCTTCTCCTTTAGTTTGTTCTTCTGTAGTTGCTCGATGTCTTGTAGTTTTGGGTTTCTCTTTGCTGTTATGTTGCCGTAGTTGCTCATTTCCTCGTGAAACACGTAATACATGCTCGCCCGGCGAATAACACTGGCACATACCCCTTCTGAATCCACAGAAACAGCTCAATACTCTGAATATAATTTTTTCGCCATCAGCACTTGCTATTTGGTGCACATTCAAGGTACCAGGCAAAGGCATGAGATTATTGGGCACTTCCTTTGTTATTCTTTCTACAGCTTCCTCAGTAATGTAGTACAGTTGAACACTTTTCATATTTTGTTTTAACTGTTCATATGCTTCCATTGCGTTAGTTATATCATTCCCAAAAGCCACTTGACGATCTAACGTTCGATTAACGGCACCCCCAATGCCGTCCGCGGCACCCTTCCCATGGCCGGCTTCGAAGAAATTCCAAGTAGCATACGTCAGCCCAAGTTTAGCCGTGAATGAATTGAACAAATAAAAATTCTTCTTTTGTCTGTATTGCGAGCTCGGACCATCTGAGAAGAAATGGACGATGTTAACTGCTGGCGCAACACTACGTACTTTTTGTATTACAGGCAGAAGATGTGCCCAAATGGCACCTGGCTGATGATCATTGCTGGGACTAATTGAGCAGAACGAGTAAGGTTTCTTCCCATGAACATAGAAAATACCAGTATGCAGCGTTATCTGCGTTTTGGACGCTCCAAAGTGCATAGCTTGAATTTCTTCTGATAATTTGCACTCGAAATTTTCAGAAAAATCACAGTGCACCATAGCTTCATTTACTTTCAAATTTGTAATACACTGTTTGTATTGAAACTGCTGGTGGTTCATATTGAAATGGTGTTTTTTGAATTGTATCTCGGTTTTTTTGAAGTCCTTGAGTAGTTCCATTATAGTTCCATTTTTTAGAACCTTTGTAGTTTTTTTAGTAGTTGCGGACTCTTTAGTCCCATTTTTATTTGTTTTTGTGTATACATGATCTTTCCGAGACCACTCTAGCCATGCTATATTGTCTAGTGGGTCTACATTCTCAGTGTTTATTCCAGTCTTGTTCGCGCATTCTGTGCATTGGCCGAGCATACACTTATATGATCTAGTATCGCATGAAATATCTTTCATTAGATCAGTAAGACTTTCAGTATTAAGAATGTTCCTCTTTTTTAAAGCGTGTGCCATAAATTGCATATTACTGTGTTTGACGCATAGACAAGTGTTTCTATTGCGCACTGAAGGAGATAGCACATAGAAGGGCTTATATCTGGTAAATGTTGTAAAGGAAACCCTACCACCTTCTCTTACATATGTAACGTATAACTTTAGAAGCGTATCTACTAAATATCGAATTTGCTTTTTTTTCTTGTGTTTTGTCTTACACTCCTTTTTGCCGCTGGTCGCTCTGCTTATATCGTCGCGTAAGAAGAACCTTTTGATGCAATCTACATTTTTGTTTCTACGATGATTCTGTAATTTTGTTCTTATTTTGCCTGTAAGGCCAAGTACTGTAGACTTATACTTCATATTACTCTGAAGTAAAATTTTTTTTAACAATGTTTTTTCCTTGAGATTTTTACATTGAATATATGTTGATCGAATTGACTGTTTTAGATTTATGTGTTCTCGTTCAGTTTGTTGCAGCCTATATACCTTCTTTCTCAGTGTTTCTACTTGTCTTCTCATAGCATCAATATTTTTTTTTAGTATTATAGTTTTATTTTTCAGCTGCTTGATTTGCGTTTTCTGTCTTCCTTCTGATTTTGTCGTATTATTGTCATTCTGAAGTGATACGGTACTCGTATTTTGTTCTTTTATCTTCTCCTTTTTTACTTTTCTTTGATTACTTTTTTGCTTACGCCATATTTCACGTCGCTCATTCTTTTCACTCTCTGACAGTTGTGAGACTTTTTTTGCATTTTTATTTATTCTTTCTAATTTTTTTTTTCGAACCTCTTCTTGTTTCAGAGGATTATTTTTTAATCTTTCTCTATATCGCCTTACCTTTTCGGCCGAAGTTAGAGGCATTAGGAAGGATCTGAAATATATCAACGGGTATAATAAATCGTTTTTATTTCCATGGAACTGGCATGTTAACCACCGAACAATATTTGTCAACGTGCGTTATGTGAGCCTAACACGCCTTAATAAATATAAATTAAAAAATCAAATTATATTTAATATTTGGCACTACATCATATAGATCTATATGTTTCAATATGTACATTCAACCAAATATTAATTAATATAAAATAACATAGGACAATTATTATTTTGTACGCAGCTTTACAATAAGTCCACTTTGTAACTATTTTTGTCCACCCATACGTAACTGTCAGCAAGTTACAAAGTAGACAGGAGAAATGTCTGTGATTTGTAAATTAAATATTGCTGTATCTTACAATAATACAACATGCGCTTCAATATTCACTATATACTTGTACAGTAAGGAGTGAGTAATGCATTAGAATAGAAAATATAACAATGTTTTGTCAATACATACCGTTAAACGTGGATACAAAGTGGAGTAATTTTTTGACGAATGGACACAACCACACGATCAAACATTGTTTTCGACACTGACAGAATGACTTTTGTCTGTGGGCAAAGACTATAAATTGGGGGGCGCCAGTTTTGCATGCGGCAGTCTTGCACAAATGTCACTTTTGACAGTTCCAAATCTGTTGAGGGCAGATTTGCAGGAGGCAACCTTGCAGGCGGCAACCTTGCAGGCGGCAACCTTGCAGGCGGCATTTTTGCAGACGGCATTCTTGCAGAAAGCAAACTTGCATACAAACCCGAAGTTAGCAACGTTTGAGAATGGCGCATTAGGACATGATTACATGAATAAAATAATTTTATATTATTTTACAAACCAAAAATAAAGCAGTAAAGCGGTCATATGTTATTAATTTTAAATTTAGAAAAAGAAGTAGCAAATTATCATGTCAGGGTAAATTAAAGCGGTGAATATTTTTACCTCTCCACATTTAATTACCGGCATCCTTGTAGTGGATGATTCAGTACATCAAACTAAACATTAAAAAAAAATGTTTTAAGTTTTTCTGTTAGGTTAGGTTAGGTTAGGTTTTTCTTTCCCTAAAATCGAAGTGACATTAATTACCGGCATCCTTGTAGTGGATGATTCAGTACATCAAACTAAACATTTTAAAAAATGTTTTAAGTTTTTCTGTTAGGTTAGGTTAGGTTAGGTTGTCCTTTCCCTAAAATCGAAAGTTGATTGCTGAGATCCGCGATGGAGAGGACACTCAAAGAAGTGGACTGGTTTCCGTACCCTGACATATGAAAATGCGGCTTTTGTCGATTTCTACTCTGGTAACACTAAATTTTAAATACGATGTTTTCCTTCTAACTTCATTTTCTGCAAAAATGCCGTCTGCAAAAATGCCGACCCTCGAAACGTCAGTTTGACATTTGCAAAACTGCCTTCTGCAAGATTGCCTTCTGCAAAACTGCCGCCTGCAAGAATGCCGTCTGCAAGATTGCCGTCTGCAAATCTGCCTTCTGCAAGTTTGATGGGACCCCTATAAATTTACAGAGTGAGTTGCCAGATATAAAAATATGTTTTAAACCTAATAATATTGATTAAACTTTAGAATAAATGTGGTTACAAATAGGAAGTTACAAAGTGTAACTTTTTGTGGGACAACATTAAAATTAGTTTAAAAACAGTAATTACATTACTTTGATTCGAATACGACTTTTATTGGTTAAACAATATTAGTATAGCTACATCTATTTATTCAGAAGTATGTATTTTTTTGTAACTATGCTTAAACTAATTTCTTAAAGTTGATTCTGACATGGGACATAGATATTCCCATACATCAAAATTTACCTCTCCGATTACTTTTATTTTTATTAGTTTATTTTATATACACATTACTAAATTTAATTATAAAATTAATTTAAACACTAACTAAAGTTTGTAAAAAAAAATATTTGAAGGAACTGCTGTACTACAAAGCCAAAATATATATTTTTATTCGAATGGGACAAAACTCATTTGACAGAAACAAACTTTTTGAAAATCACCCATTAACATCTTTGTCGGGGATTTCCGTAAATGTAACGTGAATCGGCCATATTTTTGTAGCCATTTATGCAAATTTTATTAGAAGTTGACAGTTAGAGTTGTATTTACTTATCATTCTCGTACCTCAGTTTAATTCGAAATATACATATATTTTTTCTATTACTAATTACATTTATCATCGAGGATTTTCATATAACGTTTTTTGTTGTAATTGTTGAGGAAACATTTTAATAAATAAGGTTTTTAAACAATACGAACAATAACAGAAACTGTTTTATCGGCGTACGATAATGCGATAGATTGAATCTTTGTTGTACTCCGTGTGTGTCGTAATTTGGTCGTAATGTGACGTTTCTTGTCCATTCTCGTATTGTGTGGTTTTTGTTTTGTTTCTAAACTCTGAATTGTGGTACTGTGAGTACATTTTCATATTTTCTAACGCCTTTACTATGAAATTCTAATTTCACTGAGTGAGCGGCTCTTTGATGTCCAAATCTTTTTGTTATTTCAATCACGCGAATTTGAAGGCCCGTTAGAATAATTTTAATATATGTACCACTTATATTTTTCAAGAAAAAAAAAAACTACTAAATTCGATCGTTTTAATGCTAAATATGATAATAAATAGCAGCGGACATGCAATATTTTATAATTAAATATACCTACATAATTAAAAAAACCTAACCTAACCTAACCTTAGCCTACCGAATTGTATGAGTTTCTGCTGACGCTTCTTTGAATGCTTATGGGGTCCGACACACAGGGCCCTTGTATGCAAGCTACGTAACGCGTGATGAATTTAAATGGAAGCAGACACACTTATCCCACGCAACGTTGCGTAGGATAAGTGTGTGCTTTCATTCAGATACAAGGGCCAGACACTGGTCATATCAGATGTCGGATCAGTTTGCCGGACCCCTTAGTTAGTTAGTTAGTTAGTTTGTCTGGGCTTTTTCCCGCACTTGGCCTCTTGGTTGGGCCGTTGTACGTGGCTCATGTTTCTATTTATGTTACTCCAGCCAACCCAGGCTGTCCCAGAAGGTTAGCAGCCTGTTTGGGTTGCTACAGGCCTCCGGGACAGATGCTGGAGATTGTAGTATTCTTGCCCGTTGCTCTGCCACGCTCCTGCATTCCATGAGCACATGCTGTGGCGTTTCTTCTTCCTCCATGCATCCTCTGCATAGAGGGCTGTCTGTCACACCTATGGTAAACAGGTGTTTGTTTAGGGGACAGTGGCCTGTCATAGTACCTACCTATGACTTTACGGATTTTGTCCCTTTTTAATCTGGTGAGGTTGCAGGCAAGTTTTTTGCACGCTTCCGGAACCGCGTTCTTTGTTTGCCTGCATCCTGCGTTTTTTTTTCCATTCTGTAAGAAGGGTTTCTTCGGTGTTCCTGCGTAGCCATGTTTTTATTTGGGCCTGGGAAATGGGCATCAAGGGTTCCGGTCCATATAATATTTCCTTTGATCCCCTTTTGGGCAGTTCGTCTGCCGCGTCATTGCCCAGTGAGTCGCTGTGCCCTTTAATCCATTGCAGGGTCACTCTATTTGACCTTGCAATGGATTGAAGCGCATTGTGGCATTCCAGTACAAGGACAGAGGTTATAGTATTTTTTGCTAGCGCTTGTAGCACGGAGGCACTGTCGGAGACAAATTTCAAGCTTAAGTCTCCGACATCTTTGGCTGCAACTGCTTGTGCTGCTCTGGTGATGCCAATGCATTCTGCTTGGAAGATCGTATTTAGGTTGCCTAGGGTAGTTGATATTTTGATGTTTAGATCATTTGAGAAGACGCCGGCTCCGGTACCTTGAGTGGTTTTGGAGCCATCTGTGTATATTCTTACTTCATTTGTACCAGAGTGATCTGCTGGTTCTGCAATGAGTTGGATATTGTATCTTCGATCAAAGACATGATGGCATATTATCCTGTCCATGGGTGCGTCCAGAAGAGGTATTTCTTCTAGAACCTTCAGAATTTTTGAGTGTGGTGTTTCTGTGTTTTGTCTTTGCCGGCCCCTATTTATTTTATTTATTGAGTGATGAGACCGACTAAACATTATTGAAGTTTCGGAATCAGCGTGGTGAATATAGTCGGGTGACATTGATATATCAACAATGTAGACGAGGTACCTATATTAGAATAATACCGGCCTGTTTAGTCAGCGCATTGGCATTAGGATCATCTCACAAAATAATCTCATCTCCCATATCTTCGGGAGTCATGGATGCATCACCAAAAGTAGGATAGAATAGAATACAATAACTATATTGACTAAAAATAACACTACATAGTAACTACAACACAGTTTAACAAAAAAACAATTTATTCAAAACTGGTCTCCACTGGACCTTCGGACCACTGGACTCTTCGGCCACCTCTCTTCATCCTGCTATGCGACGTGACCTGCCCAGCACCACTTCAGGCTGGCGATACGTTTCATGACGTCTGTAACCCCCGTGCATCTTCGTATCTCTTCATTGCGCACTCTGTCGCGGAGACTGATGTCCAGCATTGCTCTCTCCATGGCCCTTTGGCAACTCTTGAGGCGTCTGGCACTGCTCTGCGTTAGAGGCACTGTTTGAAGGCTGTTTTGTTGCTACTGGCAGCACGCATGTCTCATAAACTTTCTGCTTTAGGTTGGATGGGCATCGCTGTGTCTCAGGATGTAGGCAAGGTTTCTGAAGGCCGCTCAAGTCAATCCCACGCATCTGATAACTTCGGCACGTTGGTTGTCTTTGCCCAGTTTGAGTTTGTGGCCAAGATAAATGTAGTGGTCGACGACCGAGTGTCCGGCTCTCAACGGTGATCTGGACCGGGTCTGGGCTCAGGATCTTTGTTTTCAGAAGGTTCATCTTCAAACCCACTCTCGCTGATGCTGCGTGGAGTTCCCCAAGCATGGTCTTGAGTTGTAATGGGTCACTGCTGATCAGAACTATGTCATCGGCGAATCTGGAACAGGCTCCTATAATGTAGTAATACCGATAATTGTATTGTGAATTGTAATTGTAAGTGAATTAATATGGAGAAGATCTTTCAATTTGTATTCATATCATTGAAAACATTCAGGCTTAGATAACTAAAGTGTCACACCTATTGAAGTAAGGTCGAGTCCACATTCTCGTCCTATTTTTCGTTTATAATTTACATTTAAAACAATATAATCCGTTGCGACTCGTATGATTTCGTCGGCCATTGTTGCCCAATTGTGTAGCCCGTGTACGAGAAAATAATATGGGTCATACTCTTTCAGAAATATTGCCGAGAATGGCCGAGATATATATTTTCCAGCCATATGCTGCAATAAAATATTGCAGTGCTGACAATATTGCGGCCAAATATTGCTGTAAAAATATAGCACAGGAGCACCATTAGAATAGATCATTTTTAACTATGTTTGCCCAGAGAAGGATTAAGGAGAGGATAAGGTGTGAAAGCAAATGTTTCTTCAACAAATTTTGAAACTGAGCAACTCAATTCAACTGAGCAATTCATTTACTGATTATGTTTCTGATTCTGATTATTTCAAAAAACAATCGCCTATTACGATTCCGTTTCTAATTATTGCCACAGTTCTGATACGATTATACAAGTTTCAACACGTAATATTTACACACTTTAAAGTTCAGATAGACTAATAGATGGCATTCTATCTGAATGAGAGCTGATTCCATAAACGAGCAGAATAGAGACCGTAAAAGAGTATGTGTAAACAGAAAAGTGATGTAATGGAATGGCGAGTGTGGCATCCCGGCTTGATCGAAGTGGAAGACCGTGGTCCACCGGGTAGAATTTATCTTTGAAATAGGAGGGCGAAGTTGGGTTACTGAGGATGTGATAGAATAGAAACAACATAAGCAAATTTCTTCAATCGCAAATAGGAAGTGGCTAACGGGATCGAACTTTCCCAAGTTAAAGACATACATAACTCAGGCGTCGCGTCAGTAATCTTAATCGCAACTATACCTCTACCTAAACCTCCACCACCTCCGCCCAATAAATATCTTGATGGTGTCAATAAATATGTTGATTTATTGCGTATTTACAGTATTCCCCGCCAGCAAACTTGAATATTTTTTGGAAAAATACCACTGAAAATATTACAAATATACTACGAATTGGCGCACGGGGGAGGTTGGATTGGCGCATGCACAGGGGGGGGGGGGAGAGAGGGATGGCAGGGAGGGCTGGTCTACTTGTTGAGAAAGTCTTGGGGTGACACAACTGATTGGCCTCCACGCATGAAGTGCGAGCCTGGGTAGGACTCTGGCCTTGGTCAGTTTCCCCTGGGAATCAAACTTCTGGCGTTCCTGGACGGTCTGCGCACCGTGCGGCGTAAGCCAATCGACTGTGCACTCTGACTAACAGTCGGGGGAGTCTAGAAGCAGTACTGTTTCCTATAATAGAGCGGAGGTGGTTGCGGACCTTACGGCGACTGCTCTTGAAACGACCATCGGCCATCCGATCCTGGGTGAACAGCCTGGCAAAGGACGCTGTGGTCCGCGATAGATTCGGTATACACCGTTTCACCGCTTCGTAAGGGAGAGGACCGCGCAAGCGACCTCGAACTCGGAACCAATCGAGAGACCGGAGTAATCTGGTCATAATTGGAAGTAAGGGCGCGAGTGTTGGCCCGCCAGGTAACATCCCTGGCTATCTCGCGGTTAAGGCGTTGGCCTCTTACGGGCTTGTGACGTAGCTAGATGGTGGACTGTTTTTGTCCCAAGTTTTCTACGTTCACTCCAGGGAGATAGAACGACTAATCGTTAAAACTTCCTGAGGTGACGGGCTCGCCCGTTGTAGTCGACAACCCAAGTTGACACAACTGATTGTTTAAATTATTATTAAATTTTGTGTTCTCGTCGGAGTGATGTTGTACTAGTTTCAGTGGCATCCACTAACAAAAATAAGTTTCCTCCCATTGCATTGGCACACCATGCATAAATCATATGGGTGAAGCCATAAAATTAAAAAGAAGAGGATGATAATCTTTTCATAAACAATTTATTTTGAAATATTTTAGATTTATTCTCCATTTGAGAAGGATTAATACTATGAAAAATAGTTATTAGGAGTGGTTCCTGTTGATTTCGCTTTGAAAGTTGTGTATATTGTTATTTTCTGAGTGATTAAATGTTTTTGAAGATTTCTGTAACTATAAATAAGTTAAACAGCGTTAAATAGCCTACCTGACATAGAAACTATTATTGTCTCTGCAACTGATAACGTTTTGATTAGATATCGATTTAGAAGTGTGTGGTATCGTTAGAATCGTTATGTCATCCCGAGTGTCACAAAGTGAACCCTTGCTCTCATATAAGGAGAAAGCAGCGTCTTCAATATAAATCGCCGTGTTAGGCAATGGCGTGTTGACAGTCATCATTTGACAGTTTAGTTTCTTTTTCGTTCTTCCTCTCCGCAGCTGTCAGGAATCAACCCGGTAGGCCAAGTATAAAGAGAAGTATTTGCAATATAAATTTAGACCAAATATTAGACAAAGTCCGTCGACTGACTCAAAGAATGCGCAATCGTCCATAAGCACTGACATTTTACTTTCCTGGCAGAGGGAAAGTATTGTGAACGCACTTATGTGTGTTTTTCTACCTATTAGAAAAAATAAAAAAAATGTGATTGTAATGATATCTCGTTGCCGGGCTCCTAAAGGTGCGGCACCCATAGGGCCGGTGCTTACTTGGCCGATTGGATAATTCGGCACTGCACATAAGGTACGGCACGCTCGTACCCTTACGATGCTTGATGTGCTCTTATGATTAGGCATGGATTCGAATTTACCCTTCATTGGAGTCATGAAAATTAATGAACACAATATTATTATTTTTGTCCCTGCCATTCACATACAAATATGTCATATATCATTCTTAACAGTCAGTGAATGAAAACATGCCGCGGAAGCTGCATTTTGAATTATAAGAGACCTTGATTTCCGGGCATTCTTTTATCTGTCACCTTCTGTTAACTGTCAATCTTCATTGTCCTTATAATAGCTTCACAAATTGCGCTCGGCGTTGTGCGAAAATTAGATACGGATATTTGGTCATCAATTTTTAGATGCAATTCTGTTTTTGTCAATAGATAAACCCCTTACAGAACCATCACGTATATACATGTCCTGTGATTGTATGCAAACTGCCATTACCATTACAGTTACAAACATAAACATTTATGTCTTTTATGGGGTTGTACTATGTAATCTCTTATTATACTATTATCCGCTTATTACCCATATCTGTGACCCCTGCGCTCCTGACCCCTGATGGACAATCGAGGTTCTACTGTATTTATGTTTATTTTTAAAGCAATATAAATAAAAAAAAAGAAGAATCGCTTTCGGAATTGCTCCATTGGGTATAATCGAGATTAGGTATAATATTTGAGATTGAATTTTTGAGGTCGATTCGGTCTCTAAGCATTATAAATTCCCTGAAAGTCTCCGATGCACAGCCCTCTGTCCAGATGTAACTCTTTACTCCTTACCTCGGAAAATGGCCTTAATTATAGAATTAACTGTTGGGAATCAAATATCCCAAAAGACCATGAGTATAAATTTAATAAATACCATGATCTCGCAAATGTTCACCCGTTTCACTGTTCACCCGTTCCTACCCATTCCTACCTGATTCCGGTCGCTGAATTCCATGGCAGCTCTGTTTGTATCTATCTATATATGTTTTATTTTACAAAATCTCCGCCTCGCTTACCTAAGCGGTTGGCGCAGTTTTTTGCCTTCGCCTGCAAAAAACTGCGCTTCAAGTTTTTGGTCGATTTTATAAAAAATACGAACAATATCGTTTAGTCCTGAATTCCCTCTTGTTACCTAATAATCAATCTTGTTAATCACGTATATTATATAGGTAAACTTTTGTTGAGCAACAGTTGATCAACATTGTTGATGAGCAAAGGCTGGAAACAATGTTGATATCAATATGTCCTGTCCACACGCCAGTCTGCGTCAATATGTTGCCGGAGGAATTAGTGATGTCGTGTTCTCTGTATCTAACGTATAGACTTTCTATTAAGAAAAGGAGAAAAAGGTGGTGGGTACGAAATTATTTGTTTCAAAGAGAACATTTGATAATTGACCTTCGTACGGCTGATGGATCATTTAGTAACTTTACAAGAATGTCGAAAAGTGATTTCGAACAAATTCTGGAAATGATTTCTCCGTCAATAGCCAAAAGCGAAACCAATATTCGTCAGTCAGTTTCACCTCAAACACCTCGTTACGGTATCTGGCAACTGGAAATTCATACAGTTCTCTTTCATACTCGTTCAGAGTATCAAAATAATTGATTTGTCTAATCATACCACTTGTATGACAAGAACTAATTAACTCAATATCAGACTATGTAACAAGTATAAAAACAATATGTATGCACCTAATCAAACTATTTTTTCCCATAATAATGTTTTTGATTGAAATAGTTTGATTAAATGCACTATTTTGTCATTGCCCCACACTACTGCCATGTTAATAACTTGTCCACACAGCAATATTTGTTGCGAAACTGATCTGCCGTGTTCCAACAAAACCACGCAACCCGGGTTACGTGGTTTTGTCGGAATAAGGCTTATTCAACTCTATTCTTCGAATATTATATAACTGTATTATTACTTTTTCATTATGACGTTTCATTACCGAGATATACGTGGTGGACAAACCACGTAACCCAATTTTTTAAAAAAATATCATGACTAAAATACGTAAACCACTATTATAGGGTTTTATCGCAATAAATATCGCAGCCCATAGTACTAGCGTATTACGACTAAACCACGTGCCGCGGCTCGGTCGCGGCGCGGGCCTCAGCAGCCCGCCGAGGCAATTCAATTACTTTGAATATTCCCACTGGTAGTCAGGCTAATTGGAATATAACCTAACTAAGGTTATATTTTACATGGACAATTGTACCTCGCAAAATAAAAACAAAACGCTGTACTCAGCATTACTAAGAATAGTCAATGACTCTAGCGTTGAGATAGAAACCATCAAAATTACATACCTACTTGGAACCAGGTCATACTTTTATGGCTGCCGACAGCGTTCATGCGTGTATTGCGCGAAAAATCAACACTGCTGGTGATCTGTATGACTACGAAGATTTTCAGATGAAAATAAAAGCTTCTAGGCGCAATTTGGAGGTGCAAAGTCTCCGATATAAAGACTTCGTGAAATTTTAAGATGAGATGACAGTCAAGTTCCCTAAGTCATACAACATTTCAAACCTAAAAGTGGTTGAATTTAGAAGAAGTTCTACAAAACTATTCGCTAAGAACGCTTACGAGCAAGCAGAGTTTTTAGAGTTAAATGTATACAAAAAATCTCTGCAGATTAAACTTCAGAACGCAATCTCCAAAGGCAATGATATCAGTGTTCACACTTTAACAGATCTAGATCACCTGGACTCGTGTTCAGGGATAAATAAAAAAAAAAAAGAAGACCTCCTAAAGTTGGCTAAATGTATGCCCGCTTCACGTAGGGTGTTTCTTGAAAACCTCGAAGTTAATGAAAACCTTCCAGATGATTATAGTTTGGAAGGAGGTCGTAAAAGAAGTTAAAAAAAATAAACTAAATCTAATCTGTAACTTGTAACTGCATAGTAAGTAATAATATTATAAATGACTGTATAATTTATTATACTTAATAAAAACAATTTATATTTCACATACCTTTCTAAGTGGTTTTATGCAATTTTTCTTAATTTTATTGCCTGTCTGCTTATTTTTTTATATTTGGTAATATAAAAAACTCTTACAAAATTTTAATATGAAAATTATATATATATTAAGTAATCTAAAGACACCTAAGATTTTTTCCATTGACTACACAGGTTTTAATATCCATAAATAATAAAATAAACTGTAATATTATAATTACAAAACCACGTAACCCATTAATACGTGGTATTGTCATCATAAAGTACACTGTTTGCTATTGAATTTGTGCGAAAAAAGAGATATTTATCATTTAAAAATACTTATACTGAATATAGAGTATTTTTTTGTAGGTAGGATTTGAAGAACTTTAAATGATCTATGATATGAAAAATACCCCAAGAAAATGTATGGTGTAGTTTAGGAATAAAACGGATAGATCTGTTTAAAACTTTAAGAGCGATTATCTCAGTTCAGTGTTTCGCGGGTTACGTGGTATAGTCATAACACGGCAGTGATGTTTTCGCTCGAAGATCGGCAACTTTTCAACACGCAGTGGTAAAAAAAACTTCGCAACACGCAATGTTGCAAAAAACATGTTTCAGCAACTCAGAAACATGTTGATTCAACTTTGTTTTATTTTATTTTTATTTTATTTTATTTGGTTAACAAACAGCGTTTATACATAACAAATACAAAATATAACAATAAAACTATGACTAATTATATGTTAACACTGGGCCCGATTGCGTTTCTTCGTGAACTAAAACTAAAATTAGTCCAAGCGAACGAGACAGAGCAATACATTAGAACGGAATATGAAACGAAATATCGTCGATAAATACTACCTGTCGAACTTATACTCGTCCGATTAAATTCGAGCATATTTCGTGCGGTGTAAGATTTGACCTTGGCGGGCAGTTTTAATGCGAAAATGTGACAACCGGTCATTTCACATTCCGCTCTAGCGTATTGCCCTGTCTCGTTCACACGGACTTATTTCCGATTTTAGTTCACGAAGAAACGCAATCGAGCCCACTATCTATCTATAATGTGTACAGTACATATCTCCATTATTATATCTTATTTATATATACATTTTTTTAGCAAATTTAATATTATAGAAAAAGAAAAAGAACAAAAAACAAATGCTAATTACTTTGTACCAAAGAGACATTTTAAAAAACAAAAAATTACAAAAAGAGACATTTTAAAAAACAAAAAATTACAAAAACAAAAAATTACAAAAAAGCTTACAAAAAAGCTATTCATTTGTTGATAAACAAAAGTTGACCATGAATTTAAATATTGACGCGGCTTTAAATGTATATGGGGCCGGCCGATACGGCTACGCGCGGATCTGTCAAACGACGCAAAATGCCTGTAGGTATTGTCAGCGTCCGACCGGTTAACAGAGCCAAAAAGTGAAAGAAATACATCGGCTTGCGTGTATACGTTTATATGTACATACGTACATATATACGAGGGGGTACCTAAAAGTAACCAGAATGGCAGTGCTGTGGGCGGGGCTTGCTTAGTACAAATTCCTGCCACTAGGTGTGCGTATAGCAATTCGTTCTGCGTTCAATACACTTGTTGCTTTTGCCATATAAGGTTGTGTCTTGTTACAGTGCATTTTTTTGTAAAACCATTTTTCCTGTTCGTTGTTTTCTGTAATGTTGGACTTAAAAGAACAGCGTGCGGCTGTAAAATTTTGCTTACTACCAGGACAGACAATTAATCAGGCATTCTATTTGGAGGTTCTCAGAAGACTGCATAATAGTGTGCGACGAAAGACGCTCAATTTATGGCAATTGGGGGACTGGACTTTTCACCATGACAGCACCCGCTCACACAGCCTTCAGTTTGCCAGTTTTTGGCTAAAAAAAGTAATGAATCCTTTGCCTCATGCCCTATTTACCTGACCTTGCTCCGTGCGACTTTCCTTTGTTTCCACGAATACAGAATGACTCGAAAGGACATCGCTTTATCGATGTAGAAGAGGTGTAAGAAAAAAGCAGAAGCTTGCAGCCATTCAAACAATAGAGTTCGAAAAATGATGGAATCATCTAGTAGATTGGTGTATAAAGTTAGATGGAGAGTATATTGAACGTGTTAAGGATGATTCATGCTACACCGGGCCAGGGCCGGGCCGGGCCCCGACCGAGTCGTTTCCACCGTGCTCCGGCCGGGCCAGTCATTCATGCTACACCGGGCTGTTTCCGAGTTTATTTATGTGAACATCTATTTCGATTAGCGATAATAAAAAAATGTATTTTCTAATTTTGGCTTGATTGATGTGTTATTCCTTCTCCCTCTCTCTCTCTCTCCCTCTCTCTCTCCCTCTCTCTATCTGTCCCTCTCTTGCAATTATCACAACTTGAGTTGGCAGCTATTGCAATTGCCATTGATGACGAAGTATTGGAAACACGAACTGAAACTAATAAAAGAAGATGGAGTGTACATCCAGCCTGGAGAAAATAATAGTCAGAGCCGGGAAAACAATATCCATCGCCATTTCGGAGCCGTGCTCCGGTCGTGGCACGGCCGGTCACGGCCGGAGCACGGCCAAGCACGAATTGCTTCATACAAAAGTATACTATAGATATCTGACCGTGTCCCGGCCGCTACCCGGCCGGGGCCCGGCCCGGCCCTGGCCCGGTGTAGCATGAATCATCCTTTAAGGTATATTTGTGAAAAATAATAAAGTACAGGTTATTTTGAACATTTTGGGTACCTACCCCTCGTACATATGTATGTATTGGGTTGGACGAAAGTCATTGCGTTTTTTTTCTATTACATTGGCACACCTGTATTGAATTGTAGCTAAGTTTATTTTAATCTGCAATTTCAAAATGTTATCTGACAGCTGGAAATTCAAGCCTACTTTGGAAAAATAAAGTGCATGATTTTGTTAATGATTTTTTGTGCATTCGCCTTCAATTTCAAAATGGAAAATGAAAAAGAAAATTTTACTGTATTACTTCCAATAAGGAAAAAACGCATCACAAGATCATAAACAGTTATGTTCCCTGTATGGAGTAGATGTATTAAAACTAAATCAGCGTCAGAATTCGTTTGCCAAATTTCGGTCTCTCAATTTTGATGTTACAGATATGTTACTCTCAGGAAGGCCAACCGAAATTGATGATGACGAAATAAAGGTGTCGATTGAAACCAATCGGCGTTTAACGACTCGAGAAATTGCCAAAAGACATATCAAAAGCGTGTTGTATATCATTTCAAACAACTTGGAGATGTCAGTAAGCTCGATATTTGGGTATCACATGAGCTCAAAGAAATCTATCTCACCAAGCATGTTGACATCTGCGATTCTCTCTTCAAACGTTAAGAAAACTATCCCTTTTTAAAATGTATGATAACAGACGACGAAAAATGGATCGTCTACAACAATATCAGATGAAAAAGATTGTGAAGCAAGCAAAATGGACCTGTGCAATGCACTTCAGAAGCAGATATCAAAGAAAGATTATACCTACTGTCAGTCTGGTGTGATTTTGAACTCCAAAGGTGTTGTATATTTTGAACTCATTCCAAGGAACCAAACCATTAATTCGGATTTAAAATGTTGGAATTTCCTTTTCAGTCTCGCCTGAAAAAATAAAATGGTTTTAACACAGATTGTGTCAAAACCCTTGTGAAGAAGTTGAAAAAGAGTTATGATAATAGGTGACACAGATTGATCATTTATTTTCTTTTTTATTTCAGTGTTGAACTAAAATGGGTTCAGGTAGTTCACAGGAAGAACGCCCTGCCCAATCCACACCAGAACCCAAACCGGCAGCGCCGCACTATCCTCCTCCTTTGCCTAGTCCTCCTTTGCCTAGCTCAAGGACTGCTGCATCTTCAAAGCCTCCATCCAGTCCCCCTCCGTACGCTCCGAAGGATACCAACCCATACGCACACCAGCCCCCTAAAACCCCGAATCCTGTAAACCCCACGGAAACGACAAGTCCTTCCATCTCGAAACGGACGGTAGATAACGGATTTGTCATAGTGGAAAGGCAGAAAAATGTTAGCAAAACTCCTACGTCCCTATATCCTAACATTGCTTTGATGAACATTGATGTGACCGTACCACCGCCTTCGATCAGCAACTATCCTACGGTAATTTTGATTATTAATATTGTTATGATTCTATTATTCATATTTATTTATTTCACATATAAATAAATATTATACAAATTATACATGTAGTATTTACCTATGGGAGCTAATGGGCCCTGTTGCAGTTTGGCCAATAAGACCCAGTTGCATAGGGTCAGTCAAATGCATGGTTCAAAACCCATCCGGCGGCCTCCATGCAGAAGTGCGAGCCAGGGTAGGACGCTGGCCTGCGGGCCAGTCTCCCCTAGGAGTCAACATTTGGGAGCTCCTGGACAGTTTGCGCACCAAGCAGTGTCAGCCAATCGATTGTGCATTCCAACTAACAGCCGGGGGTGCCTGGAAACAGTAGTGTTTCCTATAGAGCTGGGGTAGTTGTTAACCTTACGGCAACAGCTCTTGAAACGACCATTCGACCACCCGATCCCGGGTGAACAGCCGGACAAAGAATGCCGTGGTCCGCGATAGATTCGCTAGTCACTGTATCACCGCTACGAAAGGGAGAGGACCGCGCAAGCGACCTCGATCCTGTAACCAGTTGGGAGGGAGGCGGTATCCTGAAGGTTAATTCCAGACGGAGATATCCTTCCAAACTGATAGTCAGGGGGCGAGACTGCAAGCTTGCTACCTTTCCCGGTGCCTCGACGCAAGGCCGACTGACGGGCAGGTGGCGTAACTCAACAGTGGTTTGTTTTTTGTCCCAAGTCTTCTGCGGTCACCTCACGGGAGACAACGATCTAATATCGTTAAAAGTTCCTGAGGTGATGCGATAGATTCAGTATACACCGTTTCACCGCTTCGTAAGGGAGAGGACCATGCAAGCGACCTCGAACTCGTAACCAATCGAGAGACTGGAGTAATCTGGTCACAATTGGAAGTAAGGGCGTGAGTGCAAGCCCGCCGGGTAACACTCCTGGCTATCTCGCGGTTAAGGCGTTGACCTCTTACGGGTTTGTGGCGGAGCTAGACGGTGGACTGTTTTGTCCAAGTCTTCTGCGCTCACTCCAGGGAGATAGAACGACTAATCGTTAAAACTTCCTGAGGTGACGGGCTCGCCCGCTGTAGTCGACAACCCTAGTTGAGGTGACAGCTTCACCCGTTGTAGTCTCTCCCATGGTCAATGTATCTGACATTTTGGCCATTTTCACTTTTCACCACTAATTTTTTTAAATTTACCTATTACATGTTGTGCCAGTTTTATAACTAGCTAAACTACTTTCGGATTTTCGGCGACATCGACTTAAAGTACTATAACTACGAAACTACTACACCAATCATAAAAAGAACAACTGCACAATGATTGCATTGAAATTTCGAATATAGAATATTGAAATATCATTTTGTAAAACAATTAGATAATTATGAATAAATATGAGAACGTCAAAGAAGTGAAAAAAACGCGCGACCAGATTTGGTCGACTCGTACTCAACGGATAATTGTTTCGCGACCAGATTTGGTTGACTCATACTCAACGGGTTAATTAGATCCCAACGGAAAATGGTGACCCAGCCGGGAATCGAACCCGGGACCTTACACTGTAAGATCAGGCCACCTAACCACTATGCCACCGTCACCTCATAATTTATAATAAATGTATTGGATACCTAAAATACAAAGTCAAGATAATTATTTGACATATTATAGTAAAGAAGATATTAAAACACTAATTTACTTTTGAACATTTGTACGTGAGACTTATCAAAAGTCATGAAATAGAAAATTATACTGTCCTACAAATACAAAATATATAAAATTGATTATCATTGGATAGAAAATAAAATAGTCGTAATAATACACTATATAATAATTTTACACAAACGTATTTACTCATTCGCAGACACCTGGTTGTCTGAAAGCCAGCATGGATTCAGAAAGAAAAGGTCAACATGCACCAATTTATTGTCATTGACAGAGTATGCCACTACCGCCCTGGACCGTGGCCTCCAAGTAGATGTTATATACTTGGACATGGCCAAGGCATTTGACAGGGTTAACAGAGACATCCTCTTACAGAAGCTTTTTGACTTCGGTTTCTCTAAACATCTTGTGAAGTTCTTCGCAAGCTATTTCAAAAACAGGAGACAATTAGTCAGCTTTGGTTCCTCCGAGTCAGCCCTCTTTAAGGTTCATTCGGGGGTGCCGCAAGGTGCGAATCTCTCTACGATTTTGTTCCTCATTTTCATTAATGATTTACCTAAATTTGTAAAATATAGTCACTGCTCACTATTCGCTGATGACGTGAAAATTTTTCATCAAATAACAGATGCTCGAGAAGCGGAAATATTACAGCAAGATATAGATGCACTCTCAAGTTGGGGCTCTGTCAATGACATGGAATTCAACACTAACAAGTGCTCTGTTTTAACCATCACTAAGAAGAAAACACCTTGCTTTTTCCCATACACAATAAACGGGTCAATTTTAAAAAGGTCAACCGAGGTGAGGGACCTGGGAATTACATTTGATACACAGTTGAACTTCCGTGCACACATTACAAATATTTGCAATCGTGCTAGCAAAATGGTCGGTTTTGTTATTCGCATATGCAAACAGTTTAATAATATTCATGTAATGTTTCTACTATATAATTGTTTAGTCCGTAGCATACTTGAATATGACTCGGTCATCTGGTGTACCAGTGAAAACAAATACATTCAGATGGTAGAGCGTATTCAAAGAAAATTTTTAAGATATATTTATTACAGAAAATACAATATTTATCCATACTTATTTCCGTCAGATTTTGTGCTAGGAATGGTAGGATACAACAGTCTTGAAACTCGTCGATATATTTCACTAATTATATTTGCATATAAACTTATTCAAGGAACGATTTATTTGCCAGAGATACTATGTAAGTTTGAATTGTACGTACCGGTAAATTACACAGCGAGGAGATCGCATCTATTGTTTAATGTGCCGTACCACCGTACAAATATTTTTGTAGACAGGCCAGTGGGAAGGGTTATAGCTCTTCTTAATTCCTTACCCACTGAAATAGATATCTTTTGTACATCCCTTTGGCAGCTAAAAAGGCATCTCCCTGCTATCTCATGTTTATCATAATCTGTCTTTTATTTAGTTTTATATTTTTATGTTTTTTTCTTGTTCAATGTTAGCATTAATTTAGTTATGTAGTCATTTATTTTTAGACTTACACTCCAGCTTTAATATTCAAGGGCGAATTGGATTCATCTGTAATGCCCTTGAATACTATTTGAAACTAATAATAAATAAATAAATAAATAAATATAATCAGGGCATACATATGTTACTCTCAATGCCCGAATAGTGGTAAATCTTAGGTTTCACTAGTAAATCATAAGATTTACCATCAAGACTTGGTAAATGTATTACCCAGGTCGGATTTGTATTGGTTTTGGTAGGTTCGGTTGTGTTAGGTTTCTATGAACCACAACGCACGAGCCACAAGCCGAGATAAACGCAAAAAGAAACCACTCGTCTCGAGGCGGCATTCGCGACTGTCAGCATAGCGACAACCGCTTAAATTATTGATGAGACGAGCGTCTGTGTGAGTGCGTTCGTTTCGAACGTTTGTATGTAGTTTTCATACTGCTTTAGCTATATATTGTTGTTCATAATGTGGATTGCTTTACTCAAACACTCTTAGTAAAACGTGATAACTATTTTTATGTCACATCCTCTCCTATCCCCTGCTCCTTGTGAATATCCTCCAAACCATAATATATATATTTTAAATAATGCCATTCTTGATATTTGGTTATTTTTAGTTTTAATAATGTAATTGTAATAATGTATACGTTGTTTATTTTACTCCACTGGCACCTAAATTCTTACACTTCCACAAAGGTTGGCTGTAAGAGATTGTACTTTAGGGAAAAAGTCCGCCTGTTGTATGTTTTTAAAAAATGTACAATAAAGATTTTTTATCTATCTATAGTATTTATAATACGGCTACTGGTTACTGTAATATTATTACTTGTCAGGATGCATTGGAGGAGGAGAGTACGGTGTTGAACTGCCCAGTTTGCGATGAAAACCTCACTCTCCCCATTATAGTCTGCGAGAGCGGTCATAGTGTTTGCAACACCTGCCGACAATGCGCACCGTGGTGTATCATCTGTAGGAGACCAAACACCACTATACGCAACATCGCCTTGGAGTCCTTGCTGAAAAAGGTTCGCTCTTTTTCTCTTGTTTTTAGCATTGCCAGAGTACGAAGGTGGACTGTGAGTGAATGCGATTGTGGAATAGAAAAAGATAGCTGCATATGGGCCCCCTCTATATACACAGATGGCTCCAAAACCACTCAAGGTACCGGAGCCGGCGTCTTCTCAAATGATCTAAACATCAAAATATCAACTACCCTAGGCAACTTAAATACGATATTCCAAGCAGAATGCATTGGCATCACCAGAGCAGCACAGGCAGTTGCAGCCAAAGATGTCGGAGAACTAGGCTTGAAATTTGTCTCCGACAGTGCCCCGTGCTACAAGCGCTTGCAAAAAATACTATTTATTTATTTATTTTTGGTAACGCATCTAGTAAAAATTTAATGTCATATTTGAGATGTTAGCAAGAAATTGATGCGACATTATTTTTAATGATTGACACAGTCGCCTAACTAGGCCTAGGCCTGTTCTAAGGCAGACTATTAATGGCGATATTAAGTGTGCACTGTCAACTTAAACTATAGTTAGTACTTATTTTTAAATCGACAAATATAAAACTACAAATATTTACGCATATACAAATATGGATAGATACTTATATACATCTATAGATAAAATATATATCCATATATGCACACATACACATACATATATTTATACGAAAATAATAATAAAACCACAATAAATAAAAATAAAAACTAAAATAATATACATATATAAATCAATTACATATTGATATAACTTCTGTCCTTGTACTGGAATGCCACAATGCGCTTCAATCCATTGCGAGGTCAAATAGAGTGACCCTGCAATGGATTAAAGGGCACAGCGACTCGCTGGGCAACGACGCGGCAGACGAACTGGCTAAAAGGGGATCAAAGGAAATAGTATATGGACCGGAACCCTTGATGCCCATACCCCAGGCCCAAATAAAAACATGGCTACGCAAGAACACCGACGAAACCCACCTTAAAGAATGGAAAAAAAACGCAGGATGCAGGCAAACAAAGAACGCAGTTCCGGAAACGTCTAAAAAACTTGCCCGCAACCTCACCAGATTAAAAAGGGACAAAATCCCTAAAGTCATAGATACTATGACAGGCCATTGTCCCCTAAACAAACACCTGTTTACCATAGGTGTGACAGACAGCCCTCTATGCAGAGGATGCATGGAGGAAGAAGAAACGCCACAGCATGTGCTCATGGAATGCAGGAGCAAGGTAGAGCAACGGGCAAGAATACTACAACCTCCAGCATCTGTCCCAGAGGCCTGTAGCAACCCAAACAGGCTGCTAACCTTCTGGGACAGCCTGGGTTGGCTGGAGTAACATAAATAGAAACATGAGCCACGCACAACGGCCCAATCAAGAGGCCAAGTGCGGGAAATAGCCCAGGAAAACTAACTAACTAACTAACTATGGGCCCCCTCTATCCTAGTCTAGTCGTGCATGCGCGTTTGTCATTCTTTTATTGAATATAATAATTAATTTCGAATCATGTCCCACGCATGTGTGACTAAACAAGGATAGAGGGGTCCCATATGCAGGTTTCTCTTTCTATTTCTCTATCGATTATTCAGGTTGGTCGCAAGGTCTATTCTAGTATGTCAACACTGATCTGCATCAATTTTCAAAATCGATTTGTCACTTCACAAACTTGTTTTTTTTTTTTTGCAAAATTATGAATGACACTAAAAAAAAGTGCTGTATTTATTCGACTTGCTTGTTATATGTATTAAATAGCCCCTGAATTATTAAATTATTTCAATTGGCAACCACAAGTACTTTTATGAATTTTTGCAATATTAGTTATGAATTTTGGCACATTAAGCCCGTCCACACACATTTTTTTTATCGTGAAAATCCGCGGTTAATTCGCCGTGTCGTCGGTGTTGTATGAATCAGCAAAAAAAACATGTGTGGACAAGAGGGCTAACGGGGACGTAACAATCATTATAAAATACCATTTCTAAACATAAATTGGTAGCACTATATTAGCAGACATCGGCACTGCATAGTACTCATTTGTAATGTTTCTGTTTGTTAGGATGGTCAAAGGCAGTCAAAGCCAACGTATCACAAGGATGAACCGAGCGTGGGGCTGGCTTGCTCAGTTTGCAATGACAACCCCAATATCCCATGTGGCATATGCCAAAAGTATAGCAAGGCACCACCACAACACCACACCACAATGCAAAATGGCGCCACGGAGTCCTTCTTTGCTAAGGTTTGGTTTTTCTCTTCATTTCCATTGCATTTAATCATCATTGACGCATATCTAACGGACCTTAAGTCCACTACATACGATCAACAAATGCATCGATTTCCAGTGAAATCCATTGACACAATTCAGCTATTATTTTGACTCGTGCAGCTATGAATCAGCACGATGAAACAATACTTTTACTCAGAATATTTCAAATTGCATCATTCCACGGCCTATATAAACCGGCTAAAAAGCAACCAAATCATCAGTCCCCGATTGATCACCTTCCCCCAAGGTTGCGACGGCATATCCGGTATCCCTCTACGAGGTCGCTCAACGGATCCGGCTCTTTGGTTTCCTTTCCTCATTTTTCCTGAGTCTCGAAGCATCAGTCTGTAATCCCACAGACTCGAGCCGTGCCCAGTACAAGATACTAGGAGCACACATACAATCCTCATCCACTTTCCTACATAACCTCCGTCGCGCAACCCTCGCGTCTCGATAAAGTAATCCGGGCACTCGTTAATTCGGCAAGCGTTATAACTGGCAATATTCAATCGATTCAATCAATAAATACTTTCGGCTTCATCAAAACCGCCTTTAAATACGGAGATAGCTCGTAAGTTGACACCACCACCTCACATAGAATAATTTGGAGTCTTGTGAGGGGTGGTCCCTCACACATACTTAAGGCCCGGTAATAGGCAAAAGACACTTCTCGTGTGGGTGATATTAGCATTCCTACAAATGATTCTGCGTGGATAGGTAACCAAAGACCCATCTCAACACTTATACTGCAACACGTTTTATGTAGCGATGAATCTATGGATGAAATTCGGTAAAAATGCTCAAAAATGCTTTTTGTTTGAGAATCATAATAATCATAATAATCTTAGATATAAAATGAAAAATCTTTAGTTATTCTTAGAGTTAAAAAGGGTCGAACAACACTCTCAACAAATCGGAAACTTTGCAATATTTACTAGTTTTAAAGTAAAATTTTTTACTGGAAAGATATTGCCATATTTTATGAAAAACTAATGAATTTTGAGTTATTTCTATCCCCTTTTGAAGATTTATTAACTTATTGACTTCTAAATCTGAAAATCAAGGATATTTCGGCTTGTTTTTAAGGATATGTCTCTACATAATTCTTATAAGATATAGGAAGGAAACAATTCATATTCGTGTAATAATTGCATTTAAAAAGGCAAAAAACATTCCATGAGAAACCTTTCTCAATAATCGAGAACTGACGACGCGCCACGAATATTTTCCGTGGCTACCATAATCCAACTGGCACGTCGCGCCAAACTGACCATGAGTCCGCAATCGGCAATCCAACGCGTCAGCTCGCTCTCAGCGCCCGCGATGATAGCGCGTGCTGTGTTTTTGTTTTTGTCATGGCGGTGTCGGACGTGTCATAATGATAGATTTCATAAAAAAATATAGAAATTCAGAATGTTTATGGAAAATAACCGACAAAAATTAAAAAATAAACAGTATCGACAAAAAGCTGTAGAAGATTTTATTTAGATAAAATATTCCAATTTTATTTAGATATTATTTATAAAATTGAATTAGATCTTATAGAAGTCAGATTTCATTCCCGTGCTAAGAAACGAAGAGTGGCAGTCAATCTCTCATGAGGGTTTATAGCTTGTCTCATATTAGTATCTTGTTTAACAATATATGGAGTTACAAGTTCTAGAATCTTGAAATATGTCCCTTCGTCCATCCTTAAATAGTTTTGCCAGTCCCTCGGTTCTAATGATAACTCATTTAAGAAATTGATGTGCGTGAATTGACTCCTTTTTTAAAGCCATTCTTTATTCCATTGCTTTCTTTATCGTTTTCTTTAAAGTACCTATATGACAACAAACAGTAGCCGTAGTAACAAGGAATGTTTCTTCTTCGGAATCAGAATCCATTTTTATTCGTGGGGTCCGCAAAGAGAAAACACGGCCTTCATGCGGCCGGGCCGGTCGAAAACTGAAGAGCTGGAGTGACGCCAGTGAATGGGGAAATCTAGTTGGCATAAAACCATTTGGAGTGACGCCACAGTTTTACGTCTAGACTGATGCCAAAAACTGACTGTCAATGCCCAGCTTTAGCCTTTCCTCATAGCTCAGTCGTTTCATTTGTATTGGCATACGGTTCACTCTTATTTGCCCTGCTTCGAGGTTATCTATATCTTTGCGGAAGTAGGGGCTTCAGATTTGGTAAACATTTACTCTGGACAGGACAGGAGGTTTTTAAAATAATTTTTTTATATTTTTTACAGAATAATATTGCATGTCCGAATGCAGCAGCTGGGTGCACCTTTAGAGTCAGTGCAAGCGGATTTGATCGCCATAGACAGGATTGCTACTATCGGTCGATTGCTTGTCCAAGAGCGCTCTGCTACTGGGAAAGTAAGTTGTTCACTTGCTTGAAGTTACAAATATTAAGCGTCTATAAAATTTAACAGTCAAACACGACTTACAGCCTTTCCCATATATAGGCTACTCTAACCCCCAAGCAAAGTTCTCAGATTCTTTACAGATTCTGAGTTCACTCTGCCCGACATGTCAGAAAATACAAATCACACTCACAAGACTTATACAGTGAAAAACTTACTGACTCAAAATAGCGAAAAAATCTGACATTCTACTACAAAAAATAAGCTCATTACTGATATTGACAACAGTCATAGCTTGGGCAACGACGTGGCAAACGAACTGGCCAAAAGGGGATCAAAGGAAATAGTATATGGACCGGAACCCTTGATGCCCATACCCCAGGCCCAAATAATAAAATAAAATACAAACGGAGCTGCCATGGAATTCACCGACCAAAAATCGGGCCCATCATATATATTTATTTTTTGTTTTATTTACACTTCTAGGAGGTGAAGGGTGGATGAACCAGCGGTGGTAGGTTTAGGACAGCTGTCTTGCCACATGTGAGCGTCACCTTACCACCCATTCACTCCCCCTTCAAAGCCATAGAATTTGAGATGCAGAGATCGCGGTTTTAGATAATTTTTCTAGAAAGGAGTTGATTATTTTCCTGGAGAGACCAAGATCTTTAAAAAGGTGAAACAAAGATTTAGCTGGCAGGCCACGAGCGCCTACTTCCACCGCGTGAAGGTGAACAGTGAAGCCGTTCCGGGTGACGGCATTTGCGAGGTCATGGTATTTATTTAATTTGTACTCGTGGTCTTTTGGGATATTTGATTCCCATGGAACAGTTAATTCTATGATAAGGACCATCTTCCGAGATAGAGAGTAGAGTTATATCTGGACGCAGGGCTGTGCATCCGAGACTTTCAGGGAATTTATAATGCTTAGAGACCGAATCGACCTCCATAATCCAATCTGAAGCTTTCTCCATTATTGAGAAAGGTTTTGCAGTGAGATGTTTTTTGCCTTTAGAGCCAACCCGCACAAACTGTATTGGGGGTTTGGAGGATACTGTGGAACCCTTGTTGGCACGAGCCACTGAGAGGCTAAGTACCTCGCGAATAACAGCAAGGACTTTGTCGTGGCGTCCTTCACTTTTATACAGCCTGACCAGTCGCAGAACAGCTCCACTTTCTGTAATAGCAGGGAAAGCTGCTTGGGGTTCCTGGTGATAAAAGTTAGGTCGTCGGCAAAAGCGAGGCATGACGATGTGTATTGGCCGTCTGTTTTAAAACGGTAACCCCACTTCTTGTCGAACTGGGTCAGGCTTTCCAGCAGTATATTGAAAACGATATTGAATATCGTCGGAGAGAGGCAACAGCCCTGAAACGGTCCAATTGAATATGATATAGAGCGGGTAGTCCATTCTTGCGTTTTGACATGGAACGTCAGACAGTTGTAGTAGGAGGCTACAATGTCACGCACCACAGGTGGGAAGTTGTACCAGTGGAGCGCAAAGTGGAGGAGACTGTGCCGAACTGACCCAAAGGCATTCTCTAGGTCGAGCCAGCATACATTGATTTGGCGTTCGTGCTGTCTCGCATCCTTAATGGCAGCAGCCAAGAGAGAATTGTCCTCGAGGTAGCCTGAGACGCCACGCATGAAGCCTTTTTGTACTGACACTCCAAGGTACTCGTTCCGGTGCATGAATTCGCTCATCCTCATGTGGACTATGCCAAAAAAGATTTTGGCCACAGTATCTGTCAGAGCAATGGGCTGATTATCCTTTGGTCCGGTGCAAACTGGGATCTTCGGAATTAAGATGACTGTCGCTCGGCCGAAATTCTGGGGGACTACACCGCTATTCCATATATGTCGGAAGATGGATTCTAAATATTGCAGAAGGCAGGGGCACTTTTTATACACTAAGACGTTCACATTTATAAACCCAATCGTGATACGATTCGGTATTGACGATTCACCGATTTTTAAGGATGTTCACATTTATAAACCGAATCGTGACTTTCCTCACCGAAAGACTAATCACAAAAAAAAAATGAATTTAAATGATCCGGCAAACGTTTTATCTGAAAATCGACAAATATTCCAGATTTGCATTTTTATGATGTATTTGTGATTTATCATGATCTGTGAGCGTGTGAATATGGCCATAGGAGTTTATGTGCCACTGAAAAAATAAAAACGAAGTGTATTAACTCATAATCCGGTAAAAATAATGATTCCGTTGATGTGTGAACTTATGTGTTTATGCTGTGACAGGTGAGGGGAGAATCCCTGCCCACCACCTGGGCAGTTCCATTCGACATGGGTCGTTTTATTTGCCTGTGATGTCGTGCAACGACAACCTTAGTGTACCGGAAGGGTAGCAAGTGAGGGGTGGACGAACGGAGACATGGAGAGGGATTCTCCGGGTTTCTACCGCCTCCGGCAACTCAATAAACCGTTTATTTTCCATCAAAAGAATATTTACATTTTACTTATATACTATCATATTATTTAAACAGTTTTACGAATTAAGTTTCTCTTATACACTAGCATAATAACAGCACTTTTAACATGATTATTCATAGTAATAATTTTAAAAATCAATTCGATATCCTAAAGGTGGGTATCTATTAAGTTTGTGCATCAACCCTGCTCCGCGCACCTGCAACTGCTCAAATGGAGACGGTGCGCGCATCAACTCAAGAACATCTAGCGCTCCGCAGTTTTCATTCGAACATTGAGCGAACATGTCATCGCCAAAATGTATTTTAAAATTTTTCATCTTTCGGATTCCACAGCACTGTATAATTTATGTACTCCTCGATTAGAGCTAGCACTTCTCGGCTCACTCACTGGCTACTGGACACCGAACGTGATGCGTGAGATGTACCCACCAACGTCTTACTTTGCTTGCATCCATGAACGCACTGCGCATCACCTTGTGTTCGCGCATTTACCGCCACCGCTCGGAGCGTGCAACGTTGCACGCTCCAGGAGCGCGAATTGTACTCATTACTGGAGCAGTTGCAGGTGTGCGGAGCAGAGTTGGTGCGCAAACCTAATGGATACCCACCGTAACAGACAAATTTACAATTAACACATTAATGACTATTCCTATGTAACGTTTAAACGAAGAATATTTATAATAATATTTTATGTACAATTGGAATTGGTTTTGTTAATGGAGAATGTTCACTAATTTTTATTTTTAGCTCTCCGTATTGTCTTCTAAATATAAAAAAAATCGTGTGAAAAAAATATTTCCATACGTCCATTAGTTTTCGAGATATGGAATTTTTTCTTCCATCGGCGCTCGCTGCGTGTGACGTCATAGTTCAACACTATGCTCTAATAACGAGAGCGCGCGAGCGATCGGAGTGTTGGAAAATGACATCACACAGTAGCCGGCCGCCCGAGCGCCGGATTCAATTTTACGGGGTTTTAAATGTGTGCAAAACAAAAACTACTTGGTATTTTTGAATGAAACAAAAACTAATGTATTTGTATACATATAAGCTCTAATATGACGAAGTTTCAAGCGAATTTGCAGACCCAGTAACATTCTCCATTATAAAGGTAGCGCATCTGATTTGTAGCGGTGTATCCAAGTGGCTATGTGCGATCCCGACTTACAGCAATAAACGGCAGCAGGGGCGCCGTCGGAAGGCATCTAGACCGGGAGAACCCGCAAAAGGCGAGCACCCACTGGGCGGTCGGGACGGGACGATGCGATACGGGCGATGAAGCAGCCCACAGGCAGCACCGTTATGAGGGGAGACCCTTTTCCAGAGGGGGAGAGCTCCGCTGCCTCAAATCCTCTTAATTGGACACCCAGTTGTCCGCGAACTCCAGGAACGCACGGAAGCAAACCCCGCATCCCACGAGATCTGCACGAGAACTGCCTCATATCCCAATCTCTTAGACTTCTTCATCTCTGTAATTACACCAGAAATTCTTAAAGATTCACCAAATAAATGTATCCCCTTCTGGCTTGCCTTTTTATGAGAAATATGCAGAGAAATATTGATCAAAACGAGGTAAAAAAAATTTGAGATTCCAAATTTCAAAATTATATCCCAGTGTCAATTTATAAGTCAATAACTTTGTTAATTGTCAAAAGGAGATGGCAATCTTTCAAAATTAGATTTCAGTGAAATTCAGTAGAAAATAAGAAACGAATTTTAGTAAAAGAATCGATTGTACTTGGCCCGGTGACATAGTGGTTAGATCGCCTGATCTTACATTGTAAGGGTTCGATTCCCGGCTGGATCTCCACTTTCCGTTGGGATAAAATTCACGGAATTGCATTTTCAATTCTGCCGATCGAATGCAATAACAAGACGCACTTACGGACATGTTACACGCACATAGTAGGGTCGGTTGTAAGAGATTGTCATATGACAATAAACCTGCCTAATGTGAAATGTCACAATAGAGAGTAGCAACAAATAATTGTAAAAATGCTCCCTATGGGAAGTGCCTTTCGTCCTTAACCCTTCAGGCCTCAGCCCCTCAGCTGATTGACAAGTTGCTGTCCCAAAAAAAAATTGTAAAAATTAGTAAAAAAAATGAATTACGACACTGGGCCCGATTACGTTTCTTTGTGAACTAAAACTAAAATTAGTCCAAGCGAACGAGACGGAGCAATAGGTTAGAGCAGAATATGAAACGAACGATCGTCGATAAATACTACCTGTTGAACTTATACTCGTCCGAATAAATTCGAGCATATTTCGTGCGGTGTAAGATTTGACCTTGGCGCGCAGTTTTAATGCGAAAAAGTGACAACCGGTCATCTCTCACTCCGCTCTAGCGTATTGCCCTGTCTCGTTCACACGGACTAATTTCCGATTAGTTCACGAAGAAACGCAATCGAGCCCAATGTCTCACCAAAACATTAATTACTGCCAAACCACTGTACCCATAATTAAAATGAGACATATTAACACAATAAAACATAATAAAATTAAACAAATCAAATTAAAATTAAATTAAAACAGGGCCGTCACGCTGAATCGTGTTGTGGTCGATATCGGCCAATCGGGGCCTGAGGGGTTAACAATTATAAATTATTACAATTATCCAAAAAAATGCTACTTCTAAAGCCCACAAGAAGTTAACTGAATCCAATTAATCAATATTTTTTTCTTTTCAGACCGTCTGGTTGACATACTGCAACACTTCAGTTCAGTTCATGTTGTCGACCCGCAGCAGAATCAAATCGAGCTCAACAAGAACTTCACATTCAAGATATTGTTGGACGAATCGATGGCGGATGTGCAGGTCTTGCAGCACCGCGAATACAACAAACAATACAACGACAAACAACCACAACCAACAACCAACTACAAACAGCGCAAATCGAAAAACCATTACTTCATTTACACTTTTCGCTCGAACGCCGGTCTGCTGCTGTGGACGTTGCAGCGATTCGGCTCCGACGCGGACGCCTCGCGCTGGCTCTACGACCTGACCCTGATCGACAACGCTGACCCCAAGCGACAGATCATCTGGACCGAAAAATGCGAATCCGACGCTCAGTACAGCCAGACGGTGATGGATACGGGACGGTGCGTCGCTGTGCCGTTGAGCGTCGCCAAAAATTTCATGAGCAACGACAATCGTATCACTATAAGGATTTTCGTTCGGCCCAAAAAAACACAAGAATGATCGGTTAGTCGTCCAAAAGATATTCATTTATATGTGCTTTGGAATAATACTTTGGTTACACTAAAAAAATCTAACTACCAACATTGATTATAAAGCGTATCAGATTACCCGAGGGCTGTTTTAAAAATTTGTTGTTTGGGGCTTTTCTAAGGTCTCTATGAGCCTTGTAACACTGCGACCATTGCTGATCTATTGTGTTCGCCGCCTATATAGTTCTGCGCTAAGCCTCGTGTCATTTAAGAACTGCAACAGGCTTTTGACTCCAGATTGTTTTACCTCAGGTTGGAGGTAATGACCACCCAAGTGGATGTATCTTTTACGCATCAGCGGGCCTCACTCGCACATGAGGTGCTGGGGAGTTTCCTCTGACCCTTTGGCAGAACGTGCACATTTTCATGTCCCAGCGCTCGAGGTTGTACATGTGTTTGTTCAGGCCACAATGTCCGTTAGCGCCCTCACTAGTATGCGTAGATTGTTCCTATTTCGCGATACGGCCTCACGGTCGTAAGCCTTGATTAGCGCTTTAGAATGATAACCCTGGCGTGTTGTTCCAGTGGTTGACGGATTTTTCTAAACATATTTTTTTGAGCATGAGGTTTGCAAGGCTTTTTGGTACGGTTCAATTGAACGCTTGGGCAAAAAGCTATACTGCTATGTGTAAATCGTCGGATAGAAATTAGTGTATCTTTTCCAAAATATATTTTTCCATATTTCGAGGTTAATATTATTATATTACATGAACATTTTATAAGAGATAGAATGCTATTGGACTTTTAACAATTTGATCGCTATAATGAAGATAGAGAAGAGCAGTGGGGATAGAGCGGTTCCTGCAGCACGCCAACTGGGAAGTACAAGCTAGGTAGTGTAGGAGAAATCCAGCCGTTTAACCGCTGCTAAGGATTATTAAGTTTTTGGTTATTAGGGCTGAATTCTATGATAGATTCTTGCAATAGTAGGGAGAACAAAGAAGCCTACTTCCACAAATTTGGAATAACGAAATGAAGTTATTAATATTTTATAGGTGGGAGTTGGCAATGCTACTTGAAGAATAGGTCGTTAAATTTTCGATTTTTGTATAAAGGAAATTTTTAAATGTATTAAAAAACTAATAGGGGTGTACCGTCTTTCCGATAGACTCTCCTTTGGTTACATTTGGCCTTCGGGACAAATATATTGTTATTGCTGTGGCCATATTTGGTTATTTTGTTTTCAGTCAGTCTTTTTACATTTCGTAAAACTGATTTAAAAAATGTTAATGTTTTTAGCACAAACAATAACGGTTGGAAGTTTGTTCCAATCATCCACAACTCTGCTAAGACAGTCATATTTGGAGTATAATTATTATCATATTTGTATTAACCCCTTGAGTATGATACGACCAAATCTGGTTCTGAAACAATTATCCGTTGAGTATGATACGACCAGATCTGGTTCCGCGTTTTTTTCACTTCTTTGACGTTCTCATATTTATTCATAATTATCTAATTGTTTTACAAAATGATATTTCAATATTCTATATTCGAAATTTCAATGCAATCATTGTGCAGTTGCTCTTTTTATGATTGGTGTAGTAGTTTCGTAGTTATAGTACTTTAAGGTCGATGTCGCCGAAAATCCTGCAAAAGAGACAGATGCATCCATGAAAATACCCATTTACTCCAAGGGTTAACTTGAATCATTAATTAAGTACTTTTATAATAACTTAACTTAAATGTAATTATTATTATTTTATAATGGGCGAGCAGTAAAGGTAAGGACAGACTGAGCCGACGTACGCTAGGGATACGATGCAACGCTCCCACTGTGGTGTGCACACTTGTCCTACGTATGCGATGTATATATCGCATCAGAAGCTGTTGTCACCTCTCAAAAGGTGCACTAGTATTGAGTACAACCACTGTATAATATGTTTCTGAGTCTGAGAGTGAGATTAGAAGGATTTGCTGAGTTTGTTATTTTTAATACGTATCCACATCACAATAACCAAAAAAATGTAAAGGATACTAGATATTGGATTCAGGAGATATATAAAAAGAGAAAAGTTTGGAGAGTATTATACATTAATGCAGATATTGGAATATGATGAAGATCGATTCTTGATGTACTTCCACATGTGTTTTCTCTGTGCAAGCACCGATGTTTTTGTGTGTCGCGTTGCAAACGTAAGTACTAGAAACACTGGTCTTACGCGTGGAATAGCGTACTGTGGTCTTACGCGTGGAATAGCGTACTGTGGTCTTACGCGTGGAATAGCGTACTGTGGTCTTACGCGTGGAATAGCATACTGTCATCCCCTCCACCTTCCCATCTCGATCTGGAGATTGAAGGTGGCCGTTGCGTGGGATGCGTGTGACAGGGTTGCTTATAAGTATATCTCAAGTCATCTGTTTTCATGCAGATTCAAGCATCCAGATGTCGTAATGCATTGCGTACGAGGGCTTAGTCTGCCCTTGCCTTAAATTGTTGATATGTCTATATTTGTATGCATTAATTTTGTCTCTGTTAATTTTTTACTAATACGTTTATAAGAAATGAATTTAAAGTAAAAGTCTCCTCGGAAAGGTTTTTTTATTGGTCGATCATGCGATTGCGTACCTTTCTAGGGTTGACTGGTTGCCATGGTATATAAGAAGTTGAGAAAGGACTTACCCCTTAGTTAGTTAGTTTTCCTGAGCTATTTCCCGCACTTGGCCTCTTGATTGGGCCGTTGTGCGTGGCTCATATTTCTATTTATGTTACTCCAGGCTGTCCCAGAAGGTTAGCAGCCTGTTTAGGTTGCTACAGGCCTCCGGGACAGATGCTGGAGATTGTAGTATTCTTGCCCGTTGCTCTGCCACGCTCCTGCATTCCATGAGCACATGCTGTGGCGTTTCTTCTTCCTCCATGCATCCTCTGCATAGAGGGCTGTCTGTCACACCTATGGTAAACAGGTGTTTGTTTAGGGGACAGTGACCTGTTATAGTACCTATGACTTTACGGATTTTGTCCCTTTTTAATCTGGCGAGGTTGCGGGCAAGTTTTTTAGGCGCTTCCGGAACCGCGTTCTTTGTTTGCCTGCATCCTGCGTTTTTTTTCCATTCTTTAAGGTGGGTTTCGTCGGTGTTCCTGCGTAGCCATGTTTTTATTTGGGCCTGGGGTATGGGCATCAAGGGTTTTGGCCAGTTCGTCTGCCGCGTCGTTGCCCAGTGAGTCGCTGTGCCCCTTAATCCATTGCAGGGTCTCTCTATTTGACCTTGCAATGGATTGAAGCGCATTGTGGCATTCCAGTACAAGGACAGAGGTTATAGTATTTTTTGCTAGTGCTTGTAGCACGGAGGCACTGTCGGAGACAAATTTCAAGCTTAGATCTCCGACATCTTTGGCTGCAACTGCCTGTGCTGCTCTGGTGATGCCAATGCATTCTGCTTGGAAGATCGTATTTAAGTTGCCTAGGGTAGTTGATATTTTGATGTTTAGATCATTTGAGAAGACGCCGGCTCCGGTAGGACTTACCCCTTACCGCATGGTGTAAGTTGGAGGAGACACATTTCGCAGTGATCACTCGGTCACAACGCTGATATTCTCGCATTGATTAATTCTTTCTCACTGATTTAGCCATCAGTTGGTGCCGGTGCAATGTAATTTATTTGAAAAGCAGTGAATTTTATTTCTAAATGTATTTGATCATATTTGTATTCACTACATTTAAGGATTATTCATATTTTTTTATTACTCTATATAAAATAGCATTATAGAAATAATATGTTGGGAATATTAATTGTATTGGGGATATTAATCATTATTATTAGGGATATTTAAAATAAATCTGCATTGTATGTAAGCATTTAATAAGTGGATTTGATAAAGATTTGTCAATAAAGAAAATTTGAGTACCAATGTTTTTTTTTTTTTGCAATTTTATAATTACTTGTCATGTTAAAACATGAGAGAAGGATGAAGACAAAAAAGAAACAGCCGCACAGTCAAAGGATTGATTTGCATACATTCCAAATCCAATGTGTCACGGATAATTACACCTATGAAAAAGATTGGGTCTGACTACGAACGAGGCACTACGGCAACTTGTTCGCGCAGTATACAAACAGCAGCTTCTCTAACCAAATTGAAATCAAAGCAAGCGACGTCACGAGTCCTAAGGGCTGCCACAAAATGCAATAAGATTACTAGACTTTGTACCACAGGCGTCGTTTGCACTGACTTGCCGTTGAACGAAATTCGCATATGTCCGCCATTTGACAATCCCCACCCAGGGGTAACGTCAACGGCACCCTATTCCTGCAACGTCTTGCCAATCGAAAGTGCGCTTACTAAGTCAATATGCTGTGGCGTTCGCGGTGGATGTGCTTGCAACGTCGTCTGAACCGCACACTTTCACGTTTTGGCGCGCTCTATACCTACTCACTCTTAGCTGTTACTGTTAACCCTTGGAGAGCCAGCCATGGGAATGAAACTCACGACGGCATGTTTACGACCCTCGAAAATTTGTTTGTAAAGGGAGTTAGTGCACGCGTAATAATGTATAACGGTGGCTCATTCGATGAAGGCTACTTTTATCACATATAATTGCATAATTGAATAAATACGGAGATCCGCCACCTGCAAATTGTTAACAGGAAAACCATCGATCGGTGGTATTGGCAATGCAGAGGTTAATGGTATACTCGTTTCAATGCAAATCATCTTCTATAGAAGACAGATAGATATATTCTATAGGTTTCAGTGTTTTAGCCGATATTATTCTTCTTAAAGTGCCATCTCCTATCGAAGGTTGGCGGTCATTATGGCCACTTGGGCCGGTGATGCTGTGGTGCGGAACAACTCGGTGGTGCTTGAGTTGAACCATTTAACAAGGTTTTGCAGCCAGTGGGTTCTTTTTCGGCCAGGTCTTCGGCGGCCTTTTATCTTTCCTGGCAGGATTATTTGGAGAAGGTGGTATTTGTTGTAGTGGTGGTATGTCGATATTATCAACTTTATTTTCATTTATTTCACTATTAATAGCATTTTACTCTCTAAAATTGATCAATGCTGAAAATTGAATATTTTACCTCCTACGTCTAATCCAATTCTATATTTTGAGACCAAAACCAGCTTGGTAGCTGCTCTAGGCGTCAAGTTATAGTGATCCTAATTATACATTCTTGCTGATGTGAAAATGGTAGCTGTGAGATGACCCCCTCGGTCCCTCCCCACCTTAGAGTATTATATAGTTTGCTTATACCATGTATCTCCAACCGTCTATAATAAAACCATGTATCTCCAACCGTTCAAAGCACGTACTGCCAAGTTCCAGGCGACTAGTCGATACTTAGGCCTCAAACTATTCAATAAATTGCCCGAAAGATTAAAAGCAATTAAAAACATCGATATTTTCAAGAGATCCATCCGAGTCTATCTCAGGAGGCCAGTATCAAAAGTGGTCATCTCCACTTTTCGATGTCATGAGATATCGTCATTTTCTTATTACCAGGTGATGGTACTATTTACATGAGTAAAACTGCTTTTACTTGATAAAGTTGGCTTTTTACGGTACTATTTATCCAAAAACCTTTGTCTAAGTATAATATGTTTTCAGGAAAATCGATTTAAAATATGGACTTAACCATGTTTGAAACTGGGTAGTGGAGTTGACTAAGTTTGAAAAGGACATTTTCGGAGTTGACCATTTTTGCGACATATAAATTTGGAGTTAACCATTTTTGATACCAAAGAAATATGTTGCCATATGCCAGGGTTGTCAAAAACAAATCATGATTCTGATCGGTTTTTATTTAGTCCAGTCTACACTAGACAACATATAATAATGTTCTACATACAAAGTTAAGTAAGTTTTATAACATTCGTGATCATCTTCTTTTTTAAATAGTGCAGTTATCGCATTCATTTAACCTTTACTTATTATATAATATAAATCTACAAAAAAAAACATTTTTTTATTAAAATATATTATCAGATAAATACTACTATTTTACTAAACACAGTAATATAAATTATTCAGAATTTTAATCAAAACACAAATTACTAACACTCTCTAAGTCTGACATAATGTTTGGACCGCACCAAGTTATATTAGCTCTGTAGGTGGTTCGTATAAAGAGTGCTCTTCACAAAGCAGATTTTCTTCTAGGTCTACTGCTTCCTCTTCACCAGTGATATTGGGAAATATAACATCTTTGTAGTATTTTAGGCTTTCCATATTGGGCCACTCTTGACCAAAGTGTGTTCTTAGGAGCTTCGTGACGTCTTGTACTTTGGCTGGTTTAACTGGTATACCACTGCTAATAAGGGGTGGATTGAGATCTCCAGGGTACTTGCCGTCTTTGGTAATGCATTTACGTGTTCCCATATCGGTGTTGTAATATTTTTCTCCTCGGACAACTATATTTCGAATATCTTTTTTTAATCTTGTAAATAGAATCCTTTTGCATTCAGTTATCTTAAAGTGTAGATCCTTTGTGTCTTTGGTTATGACTTTCATGCCAGTTTTCCAGTCATACACATTTGCGTCGGTTCCTAATATTTTAACGGTTGCATGTTGCCTAAAAATTGTTACGTACTCTTCCGGTTTCACTATAGTATTTTCTGACTTTATTTGTTTCTCTATGGATCCAAATACTCTATCAGGTGGAATATAAGAATGCCCATGAACTGGGAATATCACTTCTACCCTTTTTAGTGTGGTCGGAGCATTGCATGCGAGCCATTTTGATACAACAGAAATCAGTATTGAATTTTTATTTTGACCTGGACACCCGTCACACAAAGGACGTAATGTTTTTATTTCATCGAATCTTAGCACATTTGTTAGGCAGTCATACAAAGCACTAGAAATCTCATTTGCTCCTTTGGCATGTTTATCTTCTGTCCACACGTAGGAGAAAACATTATTCGGTGTGAGCTTATCGTGTGAACTTCCTTTTACAATAGTAAAATTATAGATGTACAACTGTCTTGAATAATAAGTAGCCTGATCTGGTATTTTTGGGAGGTTTTGATTCTTCTGGCAGTGTCATTATTTCTGGATTAACTTCTTTTAAGAATTGAAAAAACGTATCGACTCTTTTCTTGTGTACCTTTAGCTCATTCCTTAATGTTGATACAGCTTCTTCATTTTTTTCTATTTTAATTAGCTCTTGGTACCTAAGGCACTGCGAACAGACGTCGCTTCTTGGATTTTGAAATCCTATATTAAATTTTGTGTTGAAGACGGTACGAAATAGCTCTTTTTTTACATTAGGTCCATGCTCTTCCACAAACATCTTGTAAATTTTGGTAATGTTTAATTCAGATGGAAGATACGTGCGCCTACTTTTTGTTCTGCAATAATGAGATTCCACACCTTTAAACCCTTTTATGAAGTCGCAATTTTTTTCCTTTATTTCTTTATACTGGGTCTTTTTTCTGTCTCCTCCGCGTGTTTCGCGTGCCATTAATCCTGTAGCTTTGTGTCTTTTTAGCACATTCGTCACACGGCCCTTCTTTATTTGTAATATTTTTAGGAAACTACTTTTACATACTTGCACGTACTCCTCACTAAACTTTCGAACTGTATATTTGATGCTCATTGACTTTGACGTTCCAGTGCCCGTTTTTAGGCGTATTCTTGTTGGATTTTCAATACAGCAGTGTTTTAAATGAAGTTGTCTTGATATATCTTATCTTTGAACTCATAAAATGTTTTATGAAATGCCGCAATATCGCGCATCGACAGGCTGAGACATTTAATTTTGGAGTTATGACCACAGCTTGGGCGTTCTGGCAGGTTTGAAGCGGAATACCTAAAACAATCAAATCAGTTAAAGTTACAAGTATTAAAACATCGGTTAAATGTAAAAGCTAAGAATGATTAACCTAACAACAAGTTGAAAAAGACGCTTCCAGAAACCAAAGCTCACCTGTGGAACTAGAGGTCGATTCGGCTCAGAGTACCTACTTAAGTACATTGATACCTATGAACATGGGTCTACTATTAGTCCCTTCTCTTATTATAAAAATAGTTCACTTGGTGCAATCAACACCAACTTCTAATATGTTATAAATGTTATTCTCTCTTCAAAACCGTTGGGACACCAAACTCTAAAGAGTCTGGATCCGCAGATATAACATCATCAAAATGGCCGCAGCCGCATTTTGAAAACCCCGAATTATTTTGAAAGGCTTAGCCCTATATACATGTCCAGGGTGTCAAAAGAAAGATAATCAATGTTATACAATAGTATTTAATCTAATTTAATCAAGTTTTATACAATAGTGTTTTCAATTCAGACTACCTTAGTAACACAGTTACGAAAATAATTAAACTTGTGTGAAAATTAAATTTTTAAATAGTCCGTATTTTGATTATAGTCTCTAAGGCATTGATTTTAGACAAAAACTACATATGACAGAAATAACGAAGAATTTATTAGCTTTCAATTAAAAAAACATTAAATTTATCAGGTGGAAAATGCCTTAGTTATGCTGCTGTTAGCAAGGCATTCACTTTAGTGCGTGCAGGCGTCGCGGGTCGGAGTCAATGGAAAGATAAATAGGTGAACTACAAAATTACTTGTTTGATAATATTAACATAAAAAATTCAAGTATGTGAAATTAGCAGTAAGAATAGCCTGTTTATTGTATAATTTCCAATCAGATACCAAGTACATATTTTCGCTGCTCCTTCACATGCACAAAGGAGGGTGCATTATAGTTCGTTCTTCCCACATCGACATCTCATGCAGCGTCCCTTGCATTTATAAAATAAGGTTTCTTGCAACTGTTGCTGGCGTCAAGGGTGTGTTTTTTTTTTGTGGAAAACTGATAAACTCTTCGATAGTTCTGTCATAGAGAGCTTTTGTCTAAAATGAATACTTTTGAGACTATAATCAAAATTCTAGTATTTCAGAATTTTATTTTCAAAATTTTAAAATCATTTTTGTAATAGCGCTCAGGGTATTTCATATAAAACTAGGTTTTGTAGAGAGTATAATATGTTTAATAACTTACTAGAAGTTGGTGTTGGTATCATCAAACGAAATATTTTGGCCCTTTTCGAAGCTAAGGGAACGTACTATATTTACATAAACTACGTACAACAATCATAGTCAGTAATACTTTCGCGATGCGAATAAGTGACAGCCCTTACTGTTTAACGGAAAAAATGCAGAGAATTACTCACCTTTTGATGCGCTCTTTTTCACGTTTCCATTCACATTTTTGAAGTGCTCTTTTACGCGATTCGTTCGGAGGGACTTCTTCTACGTTTTTCTCCATACTGCCCCACACTATCGCAATAAAATAATTTGTTATTTGAATAAGAATACGAGAGGTCTTGCAAAAATCTTGCTCCACCAAGCGAGACACGATGTATGGCAGACATTAGAGGAATTCAATATGGCGGCCAGAAATGAAGAGCACTGATTGGCTAAAATGGAGTTGACCAAGATTGCAACTGACATGGGATAAAGTTAACCATTTTTGCAACAGGCATGGTTTTTCTATCGTATTTTATGAAGAAACTATTAGGTGTTAGCCATTTTTGCACCGGTTATCATATTCTTTTAAATATGAAGAGACAATTTTAGCAATAAAAAAAAAACACCGAATTTGGACTTAACCACTATTGATACTGGCCTCCAGATCTGCTTAAAATCAACATGTATGCTCATAATGACTTCTTAAAATATTTTGAAAATACATAGCATCATATTTGTTGTAAACTGTTATCATATAGTCTATGTTTTTGTAAATTGGTAAGTTTAAAGCTATATATTGTATATCATCTCTTGTCTAAATTGAGTAACTAGTTTAAGATTAATTACTGTCATTCCTACACAATTGTATGGTTGTATTGGAAATAAATACTTTTTATCTTTATCTTATCTTTATACTCTAAGGTCCCCAACTTCTAGCGGCGGCTGCTCAATGTTTATAAATGTGAACCGGAATTATGCGTCGATTAGAATGATCTGAATGAAAAGAATGATGCACCCTTGTCGGACTTTAGTTTCGGAGTTATTCGATTTTGTATTGCCTTGAAAATGTTACATCAAGATTTTTATACCTACTTGAATTATCACCCTTTTTCTGTATGACGGTCTAGACCGACATAGTATAGGAATTTCTTTGTATAGGAATCGCTATACAAAGACGTCGCTATATGCATCCGTTATCAATGTTAGGCAGCTTTATATAAAAATCATCATTACCCATTTTCATAAGATCTTTGCAAACAAGTTACCAGATCTTTCTATCACTCCACCAGGTCAGCGACTGTTGAACAATTCCTTGTACCTTCAACGGCATAATCATGTTACACAATAAAGTTGAAAAATGCATGCGGTTTTAGCAGGCGACCTCCTAATTATCGATCAGAAAAACGTTTCACGTCAACATAAAATAAATCTACATACGGGGGTCAAAAATTTGGTGGCTACATGCCGACTTTCATTCATAAGCCACCCGTTACACCGATTTTTGAATTGATCTTTGCTGTATACCAATTTGTTATATTACTCGACCAATTTGTTATATTACCTGGGACCTATACTCATCACGTGTCTGACCAAATGTTTTTTTCATTCGCGGAAGTCCGCCACGGATTGCATTGTTCGGTATACTTGCTGTGTGGACATCTGTTATTTTGAAATTGAATTAAAATCAGACGAAATTTTAAATACATTTGCCTCACCAATACTCATAAGTACACAAAACTCATCAAAAAGTTTTGTAAGGCTTACGGTTGCTTACTATTGCAGAGGTCATTTATATACACAAGGAATAACATAGGATCCAAAAAACGACCCTCAGGTACGCCGTATGACAGACTTCTCAGATCGCTGGAAATATCAGCTATTGAAGGGATTTGCGTCCTTTCAGATATCTAGCTTTCCAAGCCATTTGAAATTTTTACTTTTACGCATATGGTCAGTAGACGTTTTAAGATGATATACATACATAGTTAGACACATTATCGAACGCCTCGGATAAGTCGAGAGAAATAGCAAGACATTTTCCTTCATTGTCGACGAGCTCTGTTATAGTTGTGTTGCCTCTTCAATGGCATCAGCCATACCCATTTCCTACCAAAGCCAAATTGGTTGAACGATGAAAGACTATTTCTATCCAGATATCTCTTTAGCCTATTCTTAACAACTTTTTCACTAATTTTAGAGAAATGGCTAGTGAACACAGCAGCCGAATGGCCCTGCGATTATTTAGATCTAATTTATCGCAACACTCGAAACAGTCACACTTGAAAACAGGGAAAATAGACACTTTTTGCGCACTTAAGCCGTTATTCTCATTTATTTTCGTAACATATTCTCATTTATTTTCTAAATTTATAATATCCAGAAGTAATATAATTTCATTTCATTTCTTGGAATATATTATATATTATTTCTACGACTGCCATTATCCGAATTACTTGCCTGTTTAAATTTTAGTTTAATTTATAATTAAAAAAACTATTATAACTATACGAAATAACTATACGAAAAGATTTATCCGTATGATACTGGTAGATACCGGGGGGCGCCAGTTTTCCATGCGGCAATTTTGCACAAATGTCACTTTTGACAGTTCCAAATTTGTTGAGGGCAGATTTGCAGGAGGCAACCTTGCAGGCGGCAACCTTGCAGGCGGCAACCTTCAGTACAGTTTTGAAGTTTTTCTGTTAGGTTAGGTTAGGTTTTTCTTTCCCTAAAATCGAAGTGACATTAATTACCGGCATCCTTGTAGTGGATGACTTTTATACATCAAACTAAACATAAAAAAAAATGTTTTAAGTTTTTCTGTTAGGTTAGGTTAGGTCATTTTGACATTTGCAAAACTGCCTTCTGCAAGATTGCCTTCTGCAAAACTGCCGCCTGCAAGAATGCCGTCTGGAAGATTGCCGTCTGGAAGATTGCCGTCTGCAAATTTGCCTTCTGCAAGTTTGATGGGACCCTAGATACCTATATTCATTCGAAAATCGCCCGTTATGAACCCCTGTAAATGGTCAGTCGGTCGACGCTTATTTCAGTTTGCTGGAGCCTGGGTATAAAATTATTTGCCTACCTTTAATATGCCGGGCAATATTATAATAATAAAAATTAATTTCGTATGAATGCGACGCGACGGCCACGGCAAAAGTGGAAACAAAGCCGACGGCCACGTTTTACCACACATTGCATTTGTGTGGTAAAACCGTGGCCCTCCAATAAGTCGAAGCACGTGAGCACTGATCACAAACTTAATAGGGACTTGCACTGATCATAAAGTTTAGTGAACTCGCCTATCACAGGAGTGCAGTGACGATTTAGCGGCGATTAGACTACACGATAATAGGGCCCTAAGTCGGGACACTGCACTAGATAGGCACCCTAATTCAGTCCCGTGGCGCAGGTGCTTTCAAAATATCAGAAAAAAAATGTTCTCCGTAACAGCACGCATAAATGTGAACGGAATAAAGGTCAAAATATATCGCTACTAAGAAATAAATTGTCCAACATGAATATTTTCGACCATTTAGAGCCGGAATATTTCAGGAATTATTAAATTAATTCGATTTCAGACCATTTCAGACACGCAAATCAAACGTCAACGCAGTATCAAGGGGCGAACACACTATCGGACGCGTCCGCGCCGCGTCTTATGGACAGTACATATGCACAGTCGTTTGGGACGTGGCTTGCCAGATCTCTATCGGACGTCCAAAGCCTCAATCTCGCGTCCGCGACTGACGTCCGACAATGTGCACGGCTCAATAGAAATTCATTACACAGATCGCGCCCATAAGCCGCGGCTAACGGACGCGTCCGGTAGTGTGTTCGCCCCTTTACACCACTGATCATATAAATAAGATGCGGAACTCAGTACATTTGAATAGAAATTCACTTTTGTTAGTACCAGCGACTATAATATAGCCAACAGCACAAAAACCGCATTGCAGCCAACCGTCGCAATTTATTGTAGAATGTGTCTGTCACACTCTTTTTCAACACTCTGGTTTTAGCAGAATGGCAACCCTCTGGTCTTGCGAAATGGCAACATCTGACCAATGCAATAGTTATCATTAACCAGCCTATTTATCGATATCGATAAAAACGCCACAAGCCAGCGCAGCCCACCTATCGATATCGATAAAAACGCCACAAGCCAGTGTAGCCCACCCTTACCGGATACATAAATCGATAGAAATAAAAACAAAATTACGAATCAAGGATACGGTTTATTGATGTCTCGTATTAAAATAAATATTAATACCTACTATGAAAAAATGTGCCATTAAAAATACTCCCATAAAAGACACTCACACCCTCAGGTTCTCCTCTCTTGCGCCTAATTAGTCCGCAAACTATGTACACATTTCTTATACATCGTCACTTCCCGAGAGGCGGCACAAAACTCGAAAAACCCAAAATGAAGCCGGTAAGACGTAAAACACAAGTGACGCAGCAAACGGTAAGCAAACAACGCACATAAGACGCACCATTGATCACACGCACGACTGACAGCAGAGCGGAAGCGGTGTGCGGACGCTATGCGTGCGTATGCGCAGCAAAATGCGCAGTATGTGCGATGGTCAGACAGAGCAAAGACAATATACAGCTCGCGGAAAAGTAGGCAGACGCGTCTCGCAGGCTGACAACCGCATTTCGTGTTATTGTGCCATAGTTAAGTTGCCACCTTGATAGTCGCTGGCTCCATACAAATTTTCTTTCTATGGAAGTGGCCGCCCACTGCTTTACACTACACGATAATTAGGGCCCTAACTGAGTTAGGGTCCTAATTCTCGTGTAGTCTAATCGCCGCTTGCCTACTGTAATACCTACGATCTCGGCTGCACTTTAATTGGCACATTACAGATTTAATTTATGCGCCATTTAAGCTGGGCTCAGGCAGATGTATTCCTACCTAAAAGAAGCACATAATGGTAGTTTGTGGGTTGTACCTATATGATTTTTCTTTTGTGCTCTTGCATCTAAATATATATCTAATAAATAAATAAATACATTTAAAAAACACATTTTTGGGGACTTCCGTAAGTGTAGCGTGTATCGACCTTTTTTTGTAATAACAGATAATTTTTAATCGGAGTTGACATTTAGAGTTGGATTTACGGATTATTCTCGTACCTCAGTTTATTTAAAAATATAAGTACCTACATATATTTTTTGTCAATATACATAAATTGTAAATATACATATAAATATACTACATTTACCAGCGAGTATTTTTATTGAATGTTTTTGGTTGTATATTTTGAAGAAATATTTTAATAAATAGGTTTTCATCTTTGGTTTTCACAATATTACGAATGATATCAAAAACTGTTTTATCGACATACGATAATGTCATATAATTCTTTGTTTATAGGTATCGCTATTTACATGATCAGTGGGTATCGCAGTGGTATCGCATTTCGCCGGCTGCCGAGTGTGTGCGCGACGCGCGCATAAGTTTGTGGACGCGCGTCATTTCCATTCTCGTGTTGTATGGTTTGTGTTTTGTTTTGAAACTGAATTGTGATAACGGTGAGTATACATATTCATATATTTTTAACGCCATTAGTGTGAAGTTCTAATAGCACTAAGTGAGCGGCTATTTGTTGACCTTATTTTATCTCTTTATCATGGTCCATTTTTCTTTTTGTTAATTCGTTTATGAAAAATAAAAGGCCGGTAGGTATTATTGCAGTATAGGAAACTGTTCTATTTGATTTTATAACGTCACTCGATTATATTCACCACGCTTATTCCGAATCTGTAACAATATGTATTCGGTCTCAATTAATAACCAATATATAGGCATTCAAAGAAGTGTCAAACCCATACATTTCGGTAGGTTGTTAGTTTTTTAAAATATTTGGCGGTAGGTTATATTAGTTTTGGAATTATTGCAGTATAGGTACCTTTCTCAGAAATCGAAAAAACAAAGAAATACTACTAGGTTAGATCATTGTAATGCTAAATGTGAAAGAAAAAAGCTTCGGACGCGTAAATTTTCGAAACCAAATTTACATAAAAAAAAAAAAATTTTTTTTTTTACCTCAGTTTTTAAGGTTGTTTTTAAAAGACCTAACCTAACCTAACCTAACCTACCGCCAAATAGGTGTTTATGTATTATTTTAAAAAAAAACTACCGAAATGTATGGGTTTGGCGCTTTTTTGAATGCCTACCTATATCTCGCTTATTTATTGAGACCGAATAAATATTATTGCAGATTCGGAATCAGCGTGGTGAATATAGTCTGGTGACGTTAAAAAATCAACAATCTAGAAGAGGTACCTATACTGCAAAAATACCTTAGTTTTTTTTTAAAATCTTTAAAACTGAGTTTTAAGAACTTTTTTTTGTATGTCTTGAAATTTTATGCGTCTGAAGCTTTTTGTTTCACATTTAGCATTACAATGATCCAATCTAGTAGTATTTATCTATTTTTCGATTTTTGAGAATGGTCTTTATACTGCAATAATTCCTCTGGATGCGTCGTCAAGCGTAGAAAAAAATGGAATAGAATAAGTTTATTGCGATAAAAATAACATTACGTAATAAATATAACATAGGCTTTAAAAAAAACCATTTATGCACAAATGGTGGATTTATCACTATAGAGATATCATACAGTCGACCATTATATAGCATAATTTTTAATTGTCATCGTACAGTACTTACATATAGAAAAAAAAATAAGTTAAATTTAAAATAAAGTGGTAGGTTATAGGAATATGTGGCAATAGGTTATAGGAATTTTTATGGTACTAGTGTAATATTGCCCGGGTGGCGTTCATGGTGGGTTCATATTATCCGTTTTCAAATACCTAGGTATAGCAATTTTCATGGCGATAATAAATACAAAGATAAAAAATTATCCGTGCTCAAATACATCCCAGTGTCAATAAGTTTGTTAAAGGAGATAAGAATGTCTTAAAATTAGTTTTTCAGTGAAATTCAGCAAAAAATAAGAACCCGATTTTAGTAAAAGAATCCATTGTACAGTGGCACAGTGGTTAGGTCGCCTGATCTTACTTTGTAAGGTCCCGGGTTCAATTCCTGGTTGGGTTACCATTTTCCGTTGGGATAAAATTAACAGAATTGCATCTCAATTCTGTCGATCGAATGCAATAACAAGACCTACTTACACAAGTGTTACACGCACACATACACATTAACTCAAGAGGAAACGATGCTGCGGATGAACTAGCCCGTAAGGGCTCAGACACACCGGCATACGGACCCGAACCTATCGTGCCCCTACCCTACTCACACATAAACAACCAACTTGACAACCACTACAAACAACTACATCAAACACACTGGAAAGAGATAAACACCTGCAGACAAACCAAAGAAATAGTAGTGGAATACAACCACAAACTTACCAAAACACTTCTAAGGACAAAAAGGCCCCAACTACGCAAACTAGTGGGACTGATAACAGGACACAACACACTAAACAAACACCTCTTCAACATGGGCGGAACGAATAGCCCTATGTGCAGAGCATGCATGGAGGCGGAAGAAACCACAAAACACATTCTGCTAGATTGTAAACAGGTAGAAGTATACAGGACAAAACACCTTGGGACTCCAGGCACCCTGCGCGAGGCAGCAGGAAACCTGAAAGCCCTGCTGGCTTTCGTCGAGGAGCTGGGGTGGGTGGAATAGCGCTACCCCCGTTACACGCAAAATAGGCACACTGGATGTCGACTTGCGGAGGAACGCCCAGTACAACTAACTAAATAACTAACTAACTCGTTGAATACGAGTCAACCAAATCTGGTCGCGAAACAATTATCCGTTGAGTACGAGTCGACCAAATCTGGTCGCGCGTTTTTTTCACTTCTTTGACGTTCTCATATTTATTCATAATTATCTAATTGTTTTACAAAATGATATTTCAATATTCTATATTCGAAATTTAAATGCAATCATTGTGCAGTTGTTCTTTTTATGGTTGGTGTAGTAGTTTCGTAGTTATAGTACTTTAAGTCGATGTCGCCGAAAATCCTGCAAAAGAGACAGATGCATCCATGAAAATACCCATTTACTCCAAGGGTTAACCCCTCGAGGCCCGCGGTTTTATTTTAATGTGTGCCTTACGGCCCGTAAGAAATTCGCGAGTCTCAAAAAAAAGATGGCGTTTCAGAAAAAACACGATTACTCCGAAACTGTCACACCGATCGTCTAAAAAAGACCTGTTTTATGTTCCTATTCGGCCTCGCCTGGCCATTTCGGGCCGTCTGGGGTTCGACGGTAAATATCAATTCTGGACGTTTCGGGCCGTCTGGTACTCGAGGGGTTAACACTTCATAGTAGGGTTGGTTGGAAGAGATTGTCATATGACAATAAACCCACCCATTGTAAAATTTCACAATAAAGAGTATCAACAAACAAACAAAGAAATACTACCTTAATCAAAAAGTATCAGGAATTTATTTAAGAAATCTAAAATACAAGTTTATTCATCAAAATTGATATTGTCCCCTTTAAAGTACTCCTCATCGACTGCAACGCACTTATTCCAGCGCTTGATATAATCCTCGAAATATGTCTGGCTCTCGATTTTCGGTACGGCCATCAGAGGGGTCAGCGATTTTTCCATGACCTCATATCGGGTGCTGTTAAGCGTACCACGGAGCGGTTTTTTAAGGCGACCGAATAGGAAAAAGTCGCAGGGAGCCAAACCAGGTGAATTCGGTGGCTGTTGGATGGTATTTGTGTTGATTTTGGCCAAAAAGTCACGGATATTGAACGCATTCTGCGACGGTGCGTTATCGTGGTGCAAAATCTACGAGTTCTTTGCCCACAAATCCGGTCTTTTTTTGCGTATTGCTTCACGCAAACTTCTCATAACGCCCAAATAATAATCCTTGTTGACGTTCTGGCCATCTGGAAGGAATTCATGATAAAAAACACCTTTGTAATCCATGAAAACTGTTAGCATCTCCTTCTTTTTCGACTGAAAAGGACGTGGTTTTTTCGGTCGCGTTTCATTCGGTGCACGCCATTCACTCGCTTGATGTCTGGATTGCGTGTCATACTCATAAATCCATGTCTTGTCTCCAGTAATGATCCGCTTGATGAATGTTAGGTCAGATTCAGCCTTGGAAATCATGTCTTTTGCGACGTCAACTTTTTTGCATGAAATTCAGGTCTTTCGGCACCAGCTTTGCAGCGACAAGTCTGAGGCCCAAATCATTAACCACAATGTCTTGTGCGGATTTATATGCGATGTTCAACTCCTCTGCCATCTCTCTGATGGACAATTTGCGGTTTTCATTCAACATTTCTTTCAATTTTTCGACGTTTTCTTCAGTTTTCGGTCGTCATTTTCGACGGACGTTAGACCAGTTCTGTTTGTTTTCGATAGAGTATTGCTGCCAAAACACTTTTCCTACATTTCCACAGTCATCGCACCGTTGAATCCGATTTTCCCGCAAAATTTAATGCAAACTCGTTGCTTCAAAATTAATTCCATTTTTAAAATCGTAAAAAATCGCCGACACACCAAAAGGCAGATGCACTATATACGCCATAAATTTTACGAATGTCAAGCTATCGAGCTGAAAATGTTACCAGATATCACGAACAGACGTGCCAACTTAAGAAAAAAAGAGAATTGAAATCGGGATACTAGGAGCGCCACACGGTGGTGATTCCTGATACTTTTTGATCAAGGTGGTACATATGTATACCAATTTTCATAGCTATTTATTAAACGGTATAGAACTTGATGTGCTGCAGCGCCACCTAGTAGCGAGTTACATAAAAGTGGATAGTGTAGAATCCTTCTCCTTGAAAAAGTAAAAAAATGTGCCAACCTTTGGTGATCGGTTAAACGTTGTCAAAGTTTATTAACCCCTAGAGCCCCAATTGGCCGATGTCGGCCACAACACGATTCAGCGTAACGGCCCCGTTTCAATTTTAACAAAATGCTCATATATTTCTGTGGTCCCCTCTCCTCCCCCTTTTCTGCGTCATTATAGGATTAATTCTTTTAAAAAATATATATTTATGTTTAATTTTCTCTCGATTTTAATGTTAGGTACATTTGATACAAGCTGCCTTTATAAGTGTCTATTAAAAGCTTTATCTTATTTTTACCGTAAAACACAGGTTAAGGTTAGCTATAAGATATTGCTATAATACAATAAACTTCCCGATTTGTTTGATCAAATAAAGCATTTTTGTATTACATTATCATTCTTGGAGTGGTTATATATTTTTGAAGATTTCTTTAACTTTAAGTGAGTAAAACACGGTTAAGTAGCCTACCAAAGAATCTATTATTATCGTCTTCAACTGATAACGTTTTGATTAAATATTGATTTTATGCTCTTGAGTGATAACCGATAGTCTAACTTTGCTGCGGATAATATGTAGGTAATTTCCCATTTTTATAATTGCACGGTGATGTAATGATGAGAAATTGGCCATTTATTTTTATTTATTTATTGTGAGTATACTTAGGTATCAGAGGATATCAGAACTTAGGTACTATGCACAAAAATATTTTTAACATTGAGTCAATACCAGAAAATGAATAAATCACATAGTTCAGTGGCAATGTCACCTAATTAGGCCGGGGCCTGTTATAAGGGAAACATTTAATATTTTTTGTGTTTGCTCAATACTTTACTTATTTACCTTCGATGTACCCTTATGATGAGGCATAGATTCGAATTTACCCTTTCATTGAATCGAAGAAAATCATTAAACATAATGTTATTATTATTGTGTCCTTGTCATTCACATATTCCATATTTATTTATTGTAAATGATACACGAACAACACTAACAAATACATTAATTATTACTAATATATTTACATTATTTCTCGATAGAGTATAATATCCTATGTGTACTCCTCATGCTAAATTAGTGCCGTTTAACCCCTTGAGTATGATACGACCAAATCTGGTTCTGAAACAATTATCCGTTGAGTATGATACGACCAGATCTGGTTCCGCGTTTTTTTCACTTCTTTGACGTTCTCGTATTTATTCATAATTATCTAATTGTTTTACAAAATGATATTTCAATATTCTATATTCGAAATTTCAATGCAATCATTGTGCAGTTGTTCTTTTTATGATTGGTGTAGTAGTTTCGTAGTTATAGTACTTTAAGGTCGATGTCGCCGAAAATCCTGCAAAAGAGACAGATGCATCCATGAAAATACCCATTTACTCCAAGGGTTAACTGATCACAAAAAAGTATCAATATAAAAACTATTTAGTAAGCCATTAAATAATGTCAAAAAGAAATAAAAAGAGAACCAAATTAAAAAGATATAAAAATTAAAATAAATTTAAACTCACAATAAATTCAGAGTAAAAATAATAAAATGTTTCTTTGCAGATTCAGAGTCTATTTAACCCAGCGCTAAACGCACGCAGATTAAGAAGACGTCACAGAATTTAAAAAAGCAGTTGTGTCTAATTATATTATATAGCGCTATCTACAGTGCACCGCCGTACTGTTATACCACAGAAGTCGCCATATTGAACATAATAACAGATAATTAATCAATTTATGGAACTATGCATAAGTGCCATCTCTTTACATTGAGTGTAGATGGCATATACATGTTGCGTATAGGCGTGTTTAGAAAGCGCCCCCATACTGTTAAACAGAACGCCGCCATATTAAACATAATAACAGATTAATCAATTTTTGGAACTGTGAGTGCCATCTACCTGTTGCGCTTCATTGTAAAATCCAAGGTGCCAAATCGTAGTATGACGTTGAGCAATCTAATACGTTATATAATCTATGCAGGATATAAATGTTATAAGGATCTTTCGCCTACAAAACGACCGATTAGAAATCTGTTTTCAATATCTTCGCTAACATCTTGCAAGCAGTACTTCATCGAATCTGGTATCATGACTTTGTACGCTCCGTATATATATCAAAACATCATGCATACGAGAAAAAATATTGAGACTACTTCAACTAACTCAAATATTCATTCGCATAATATGCGAAATAACGACTTGCGTCATTTTAAGGTGCGACTGAGTAAGGTTTGGAATAGCTTTCTCTGCCAATCTTACTTATTCTACAACAAACTTCCATTACACATCAGGGACCTTGGGGAGGTTCACTTTAAGAAAAAGGTACAGGGTATTTTGACTAAAAACCCTATTTATAGCATTGAGGATTTTGACAATATCAATTTTTCGCAGCTCTATTGACCTACTTGACTATTATTATTCCTTATTCTTTCTATTTGTGTTTTATCTTTAAAATATCTTCCCGTCTGATAATTTGTGAAATTATCCAATATTTGTTTGATTATTTAGTACTATTGTCCACATGAAAATTCTACGAAATTATGTAAGAATTTTGATTGAAAATATTGGAAAATGTTGTTTCCTCTATATAACCTAGAAAATCTGCGCTTGGATGTTTAACGTTCATACCTTGCAATTCCGACTTTCATACCTTATACCATAATAGGTATATATTTAAATATTATAGTTGTTATTTTTGTTAGTTTTTGACATAACCAAGTGTAGGAATTCCTATCAACTGGTTTGAAATAAAAAAAAATGAAAAAATAAAGCATTCAGCAATTGTTGTGGCTCTTGGACATTTTCATCTCTGTCATTCTATTGGGTATTATACTTTTTTTGTCGCACCTATCTGTGAATAGACCTTGTGACGAGAGCCTCTGCGATTTCTATGATCTGCAATCAAATTGTTATCAGTCTATTTTTTCTTAAATGGGAAGACCCCCCTCTCCCCTTGGATAATATTTTTATGGATAATAATATGGCTCGTTTTCCAGGGAACTCTGACCATGCATACTTGTTTTTTGTCTTAGTATTGAGCATCCATTTATATTCTAGTGGGTTCCTCTCATAATATATTTACAGTAGTTGCATATATTTTTATAGCCATATCGGGAACAAGATATTGCTGCGTATAAAAGTCTAAAACTATGCTATTAGGCAGCACAAGAAGTATCAGGCAAAGTGGCAAGAGGGTCATAAAAATAACTGCAGATATAAAACTTCCTATTATGAGCTGAAAGCGTTAATTAAAATGTTTTATAACTTAGTAAGAGATCATAAATGTTATGTCGCTGGTTATAGTAGACAACAAGTAAATAATAACTTAGTTTATGCTTAATTTTAGGAAATGTAAAATAACTGTATGGGGACGCCTCACCAGTTCAGTATTCGGATTTTACAAAAACTCCAAACTTTTGGATTTAAACTTTTGGATTTTACAGAAACTCCAAACTTTTGGATTTTACAAAAACTTGTTAATTTAGCAGAGTGTGCCAAGGTACTGTTGTGGTGAAAGAAAACTCATAAAACAAGTGTTTTTTTGACTATATATTAAAAATAATAAAATTATATATTAAAAATAATAAAAAACACGAGTGCCATTACAGGAAGTAAACTATTGTATTTATAATTATTTTTATTAATAATAATAATAATAATAAAAATGCTTTATTCTAAAGAAAAGGCGAGCGAAAAGGAAAAATTCTTAAGAAAAGAAAAACATTAAATTTATTATGGTTTTCTTATGAAATTTTATGGTTTTTATATTTATCCATACAGATCCATGTATATTTCCGGAATATACTCAATGAGAAATTTCATTTGACACTAAACACAATATATTTATGTTAATTTATTGACATTAAGACAACTACTTACTTACAACTACATATTTGCAACTACTTACAACTACTTACAATTACATATTTGGACAGTTAAGGTAACCTATGACATGCGGGATGACATAACGATTCTAACAATACCATACACTTTTAAATCGGTTTAAACGTTTAGAAGTAATGGTGGAATAAAGAAACAGAAAACATACATAGATGAACCCTGAACACACTACTCTCTTTTTTTTTGTTGGGCAGTCGTGTAATAAAAAACTATTTGCAAATTCGAAAGTGGTTACTGCTTTCTGAGAGGCCGTTAAAGAGTTCCCTGAAGAAGACTGAGATGATAGGTTTTTGACGAATGTGTCAAAGATTAAAGAAATGTATCAATTGTCATAGAGAATATTTTTAAAAACATTTTCAAAATTTTATCAGAAACTTACATATACTGTTAGTATGAGCTAACTGTAGAATGTAAAATGCGTTTGAGAAGCGTTGAGCGCGCTGCACCATCTAGCGCTAGTTAAAATATTGCTAACTAGCTGACCCGTGCGCATTTCGATGGGCGGTAAAACTTTTTACTTGTGATGAAATTATGAGTGTGGTTTGGTTAGTACTGAGTGCTATGATTTAATTCCTGACTGCCAAAAGAAGGGTTATATTTTTACTGCATATGTGTGTATGTATTTGCATGCCAATTTGACTATATTACCGTTATTTGTGAGTGTCTTCTTGTGAGTGCCTTATTTGTGAGTGTCTTACCTCTTTAACCATTTATGCAGTAAAAGTGAAATTATATGCAGTAAAAGGAAAAATTCTTTTGTTTTTGAAAAAACACTTGAGGTGATAATTTTACTTATTTTGATAATAATTCATAATTGTAGATAATATGACCCTAATGATTTAAATTATTTTTTTTAATATAAAATACTACTGTTTGTTACTTAAATATAAAAGTTAGACATATGCTGTCGCTGACTTTTTTGTAGGCATTATCAAGCTCTACAACTTTTTTCCAGAACTTAATAATATATCTCTCATCGTTAAGGCAGCGTTCGTTAGAAACGTTTTCTTTTGACTGTTTTTTCCGACTTACTTTGGAAATCCGACTACCACAAAAAAGTCTTTTTATTTTTCGGATTAATATATAGCCTATGACACTCACAAATGACGTGGCTTTCTATTGGTAAAAGAATTTTCAAAATCGGTTCAGTGGATCCAGAGATTACATTCTACAACGTCACAAACTTTACCTCTTTATAATATTAGTATAGATAAGCAATATTAGCAATATTTTACCTACTACTAGATAGCGCATCGCACTCATAGCTTCTTACACAAATTTTCAAATAAGAAACAAAATAAAATTTTTAAATATTAAAAACATTTTTTTTTGTTTTTCCTAAAATTTTGTATTAAAAGTTGCCTAGTTCACGTACTGATTTACCCACTACAAGGATGCCACTAATTAAAAACTCCACCTGTATTACTCAGTTTTTTTAAAACTTCCATTACCTACTCTCAATTTAATTAATATTTTTATAAAATCTTTTGAAAGAATTTGTTTATAGGATGATGCTTAGATGTATAAATGCTAATAATAAAAACTACTTCCATAGCAGCGAAGGATTTCCCGGATTGTTTTAGGAATTTCTTATGTTTAAACGAGATTTTTGTGGATGTGCACAACTTTCGACTGTGCTAATGGGAGTTCGTTTGCCACCAGTAAACAATTGTTTAGCTTTATAGTTTATTAAAATGATTAGAGTTTACAGAAAACAATCGAATACTAATAATATTATACATTTTTATCATATGTTGCTATCATTACCCAGTAAAAAATTGAAAATATTATATCTCATATCTCAAATATCATATCTTTATCAAGAAAAAAGTTTTGACTGATCATTCTGAAGTGACATAGACGGGTGTTACACGTTCAGTCTGGCATCAGTTTAGTCCGCGACCTTGGGTCATGACTGATGGACTGATAGAAATTATTAAAATGTATGAAAATCCATCGGTTCAGTCCATCAGTCAACGCGATAAACGATCAGTCTCCCGTCAGTATGACCAAGGTCACGGATTGAACTGACGCCAGACTGAACGTCATCATAGATCGATGATTTATTTGCTTTTTTATTTCAGCGGAAAAAAATGGGCCAAAGTAATTCGCAGCAACAACGCACTGCAAGGAAGCCACAACCACGGCCAAATTATAATTTCCCGCAGCAGAATTACAATTGGAATCATGATTTGAAACCCATGCCATCAGCGCCGCCCCCTCTCGTCCCCGCTCCTCACTCCCACCCCCTTTCCCCCCTCCCCCTAATCGCGAAAGTCCCTGTATCTTCCTTATCGTCACAATCCAGTCCTCCATTGCCTCAACCAAGGGCTCCTGCATCTTCAAAGCCTCCATCCATTCCCCCTCCGTACACACCGGGGGATACCGACCCATACACACACCAGGCTCCTAAATCCTCAAATCCTGTAAACTACACAAAAACGACAAATCCTTTCATCTCAAAACAGACAGTAGATAACGGATTTGTCATAGTGGATAGGCAGAAGAATATTAGCCAAACTTCTCCTTCTCTATATCCCAACATTATTCCTTCGACGACCATTGATGCAACCGTACCACCGCTTTCAGTCAGCCACTATTCTACGGTAATTTTGTTTATTAATAATTTTATGATTGTGTTATAATGTTAATGTTATTTCATATAATACAAATTATACATGTCACCCCAGGGTTGGCTTGATTTTCCCCAACCCGAAAAATCCCACTGGGTTAAATTGGGTAAAACCCACATGAAAAAACCCGAGGGTTTTTGACGAATGTGGGTTTTTGAAAAAATACTTGTTTATAATAATTGAATCAATGAACGGATATAGCATTTATATTATATTTTATCAAAAAGAAGAAAAAGGATGTATTTGTGACACACCCAGTCTGTTCCGTAATTTACTCCAGACCATTCCAAATGTTGAGAAGTCTCTCAATTGATGCAGAACTGGCCGGACAAGTGTAATGCCGACTACTTTTGACATGATTTATAAGATAACTTATGGATAAGATTGTTACGTGGATAGGCAGCAGAAGATGCAAAAACACGGTAGAACACTCAACTTGATTTATTACGAAACTATTACAATACTCTTCAAGCGACAAAGACCCTTATACACACTTCAATATACACTATTTAGTTCTAAAATCGTTTGCACTTCTTCTCAATACTTTCGCGCGAAACAGCGCCACTAGCGGTTGTTAGTGTTAGCTCTTATCCTGTTGTGAAAATAAAGGGGATCTCCCCGACAACTGACAATAACGATTTTCGGGCGAATTCCCTTCATGGTAGTGTTACAAATTTATTGAGTAGTAAATAGATTTGGATTGGGAGAAAAAAATTCAGTAAAATGGTAATAAAATAAAATAAAATGTAAAATTAAAATATATTAATTTAAAATTCTCATTAACTTCCGAAAAAACCCGAAATTCCCCAAAAAAGCCCGAAAATCCCCGAAAAAAACCGAAATAACCCAGTGGGCAGATATTTTTTGATTAAACCCGGGTTTTTGCAAACCCTGATGTCACCACTCCCATGGTCAACGTATCTGACACTTTGGCCATTTTGACTTTGATCCACTGAAAAATTTAAATTTATCTATTACATAATGGGCCAGTCGGTGTATATAGGATAGCTAAAATACTCAGGGAGGCTTAAATACTTTTGGCTTTTTTACCTTTTTGCCCGTTTTTGTATTGAATTCATAAGAAATGTATCAAAATTAACCATCTTATGTTGTAGATTGCATTTTCGATAGTAATAATTATTATTTATTATGGATTGGCAGCTTTGCTGATACGTCCAGATCAGATCTTGTAAACCTAGTCTTAACAATATTAACAAGTTTTTAGGTACAGATTGAGTCTGATTTTAAATTGATTGACAGAGCTTGCACTAATCACTTGGTCACAAATGGTAGTTTATTCCAAATCACCACTCTATTTTGCAGAACGTTCTTAAGAGGATTACGTTTCGTTCTATGTATGTTTTTCGTTTCTTTGTTCCACCATATCTTCTAAACGCTTGAACTGTTTAGAACTGTGTTGTATTTTTAAAACCGTTATGTCACCCCGAGTGTCATAGAGTACCATAAGTGTCCAAATATCAAATACGTAGATGTCTACATGTCCGAATGTCCAAATATCAATAAATTTACATGAATAAAATGTGTTTAGTGTCTAAATGAAAGGTCTGATTGAGTACATTCTGGAAATATACATATCTATATGGATAAATACATAAACCACAAATATTTCATAAAAAAACTGTAATGAAAATAATTGTAAATATAATACCCTGTTGACTTTTTGTAACAGCAGTCATATTTTTTATTATTTTTAATATATATACTTGTTAACATTATTGTTTCCTAACTTCGGAATGAAAAGCCGAAGTTAGCCAAATGCACATCTTTTGATCCAGTTGGGTTTCTGAAGTTTGTAATTTGAGTAGCAATAGCAAAGCGAGAGAATGGCTGTTTCAATGTGAGAGTATTCATATAGGGTTGCTGATTAGTGTAATATTATTACTTGTCAGGAGGCGTCGGAGGAGGAGAGTACGGCATTGGACTGCCCAGTTTGCGCCAACAAGCTCACTCTCCCCATCATATGCTGCGAGAGCGGTCACAGTGTTTGCAATACTTGCCGAGGATACGCACAGCATTGCATCATCTGTGGGAGATTATACACGGCAACTCGCAACATCGCCTTGGAGTCCTTGTTTAAGAAGGTTCGCTTATTTTCTCTGTCTTCAGCACATTTCTCCCACTCTCACACATACCTCCGTTTACACAGAAAATATGCATCCCTAAGTTCTGAAAAAAATAATTCTGAATTCCGAGAAAAATGACAGCACCCATTGCTGACCAGTGCAGCACCTTTTTTTTCAAAATAGATAAATAATACTGGTTCTACTACTATACACCATTACATTCCCTTAGATTTAAAGGAGGATTGGGTATATGAGTTGTGACACAACACTAATCTGGGTCATTTTTCAAAATTAATTTGTTACTTCAAAAACATGTTTTTTTGTTTAATTATTAGACCAAATTGCAATCCGAATCAGGAATAGTTTTATGAATTTATATTTTTTTTCAAGTAGTAGACAGAGAGTTATTTTGTGATATCCTTGCGATAATATATTGTTGACATTAAAATCTATGCATAATGGAATGCCTTGTGCAATGGCGGGAGAAAAATTAAAGTCTCTGATACAATTCCCTGTGTTAAAAGTAAGTTTCCCTTTTTTTTCAAATCAAGAGAGAAATTTAGGACTGAAATAAACATTGGGGGATATTTATTTGATTATATTGGTAACACTGCATTTGTTACCCATCCTGTCTAGACCTGCTCAGTGTCAGTACTGTTCTAAAAATGGAGACACCTCTTAAGGGGCGAACACACTATCAGACGCGTCCGTAAGCCGCGGCTTATGGGCGCGATCTGTGTAATGAATTTCTATTGAGCCGTGCACATTATCGGACGTCAGTCGTGGACGCGACCTCGAGGCTTCGGACGTCCGATAGAGATCTGGCAAGCTACGTCCCAAACGACTGTGCATACTGTCCATAAGCCGCGGCAGCGGACGCGTCCGAGAGTGTGTTCGCCCCTTTACTAATTACTCTCCATCGAGCTTCGCTCTGTCGTTAGATTTCTTCTCGCCAAGGGCAAAACCCCCTCAGATATCCTCAATGAACTTGTCGTTGTGTATGGGCAAGCTGCCATGAGTGTGCAAATGGTACGGAAATGGTGTGTGGCCTTCTCAGAAGGGTGCTAAAGAGTTGCGGACGAACCGCATTCTGGACTACCTTGGGGGAGCTCTATCCCACCCACTGTACTCTCGCGACCTCGCCCCAAGTGACTACTATCTTTTCCCGAAGTTGAAGGTTCACCTCGGTAGACGTCACTTCACCAACGATGACGATCTCAAGGTCGAAGTTTCGAAATTCCTCAAGAGTTTGAGTGGAGGGACTATGACAGGGGCTTAAAAAAACTTTTGCCCTGACTTCAATAAAAATAAAATACAAACGGAGCTGCCATGGAATTCACCGACCAAAAATCGGGCCCATCATATATATTTATTACACTTCTGGGAGGTGAGGGGTGGATTCCGGACCGACGACCGGCTGTGGTAGGTTTAGGACAGCTGTCTTGCCACATGTGAGCGTTCACCTTACCACCCATTCACTCCCCCTTCGAAGCCATAGAATTTGAGATGCAGAAATCGCAGTTTTAGATAAATTTTCTAGAAAGGAGTTGATTATTTTCCTGGAGAGACCAAGATCTTTAAAAAGGTGAAACAAAGATTTAGCTGGCAGGCCACGAGCGCCTACTTCCACCTCGTGAAGGTGAACAGTGAAGCCGTTCCGGATGACGGCATTTGCGAGATCATGGTATTTATTTAATTTGTACTCGTGGTCTTTTGGGATATTTGATTCCCATGGAACAAGTGTATAGTGTATACAATTGTATAGATATTATCAGTCCGAATGCACAATCGATGGCTGACGCCGGACGGTGCGTGAACCGTCTAGGAGCGTCTAAAGGACGATTCCCAGGGGAACTGGCCCGCAGGCACAGAGTCCTACCCGGGCTTGCACTTCTGCGCGGAGGGTACCGGTTGGGTGCTGACCTGTGAGTTGGGCTGGCCCTAACACATGGGTCATGGCCCAACTGCACTGTGGTCATTACTTCCCCTTATTTACTACAGTTCATTATTACATTAGTACTAGAAGCTTCGTTGTGTATAGTAGCAAAATAGAGAGCACCGCAGCTGACTATTTCTTCAAATCAATACTGCCTAACTAGGCCTAGGCCCGTACTAACGCAAGGGTTTTAAGTAAACAATGGCTTGTTCATATGTCAAATTACGCATTAGCACTAAATTAGCAGACATCGGGCACTGCATAGTACTCATTTGTAATGTTTCTGTTTGTTAGCATGGCCAAAGGCAGTCAAAGCTGAACTGCCACGAGGATGGACAGAGCACGGAGCTGGATTGCTCGGTTGGTAACAACAACACCAAGAAGTCGCTTGCTAAGGTTCGGTTTTCTCCATTTTAATTGCATTCAATCGTCATTTGACACGTACTTAAGGCCCAGTAACAGGCAAAAGGCACTTCTCAAGAGGGTCTTCTAACACGGCCCGGTGGCATAGTGGTTAGGTCGCCTGATCTTACATTGTAAGGTCCCGGGTTCGATTCCCGGCTGGGTCACCATTTTCCGTTGGGATCAAATTAACCGAATTGCATTTTCAATTCTGTCGATCGAATGCAATAACATGACACACACTTACAGACATGTTACACGCACACATACATATAACACGTCATAGTAGGGTTGGTTGTAAGAAATTGTCGTATGACAATAAACCTGCCCTTTGTGACATTTTCACAATAAAGAGTATAAACAAACAAACATACAAACAAGAGGGTGATATTAGAATTATTGCAGATAATTCTGCATGGATAGGTAGCAAAAGACCCATCTAAAAACTTATACATAGCAAAGTGTTTAGATGGGTCTTTTGCTGGTTTATATAGTGATGAATCTATGGATGAAATTCAGTAAAAATGTTTAAAAACGCTTTTCATTTGAGGATCTTAATAATCGCTTAGGAATATAAAATATATATTTTTTAATAGATCTTAGAGTTAAAAGAGTTAAGGTGGCCGTGTACGGACGCCGCAACTGCGACCCGCGCGTGGTCTTAAAAGCTTGCTGTTTCATCTCACCCATTGTTGAAAAGAGAGGGACTGTAGAACGACGAAAGAGATAGCAACGACGAAAGAGATAGAACGACGAGAGAGATAGAACGACGAAAGAGATAGCTCTTTGTAGAACGACGAAAGAGATAGCAAGGTATTCAAACGGAAACAAACCGAATCCTCTTGTAAATTCTTGTTCCAGGAAATAAATGTTTTTGACCAAACCGTTGTCATTAGAACCTTCAGTAAAATTATTTTTAATCTTCTTTACATGTACGAGGATTGCCTCGAAATATGTTTTAATTTTCATTATTTGTAAAGTAGATTACGGCTCGCCGAACTAAGTTGAAATTGAGGCAAAATTTACGCTTTTTAGAGCTAATAACTAGGATGTTGATAGAAATTTCGAAGTTTTGGCACTACATAATCTTAGTTTTAACTTTAGTGATCTCAAATGAACTCAAATCTCAATATTAAAATGCGTATTAACGTCGCAATCGATTACGGGCGTTTGTATAGAGTCAAGCGGAAAGGGCCTTCTTAAAGAACATTCTCAACAAATTGGAAACTTTGGAATATTTACTAGTTTTTACTTTCCCGGCCAATCAACGGTTAGGGAAAGTATTGTGATTGTGCAGTTTTTTTTAGATGAAAATGGAAATATCCATTTTGACACCCCCTCCCCCCATCCGAGACGAATAAGACCATTTTCATTTACACAGTCTGTCTGTGTGTGTGTGTATTCCTCCACGATAGCGCCGAAACTCTTCATCCGTTTAAAATAAAATTTCGGATGCAGGCATCATTTGATCATGACAATAGTAAAAAAATAGTGGTTGAAATTAGTCCACCAGGGACTAGTGCTAGACATACTTATATCTCAAAAATTGGACTTAGAGACTTGAAATTCGGTACGGTACACAGATGCATCGTTGGGCCGAAACAACATTGTAAAATTTTGGTTGGAATATCTCTTATATAAAGACACAAATAATTTTTAAATTCCGCCGTATTTAAGAAAATACAACATCGTATTGGAAAATAGCCATTTTAATACCATGGAAATACTACAAAAGTACTAAATTTGCGATTACACAATCACTAAGGGGGAGGGTGGAGGAGGCAGGGGTGAGGGGAATTAGGGGGGGGGGGGTTAGCGCGGAAGGGGGATTGTCTGATTGCCGGGAAGTCCTGGGGTTATACAACCAATTTTTTACTAAAGGTTGTAGTTTTTATTTTTTGCTGAAAAATATTACCGAATGTTACAGAAAAATGATAATGAATATTGGATGATTTCCATCCTTTTTTAGAAGATTCGTTAACTTATTGATTTCTAAGTCGGTGCGTATTTGTTATAAGATATAGAAGATAAAAATTAGGTTGAGTTATAACCGATTAAGCTAGGTAGAAACTATTGTTCGAATCTACCCACTATGAGTCTCCGGGGAAGAACGTGTTTTTGATTGACCTAACCCCTAAAATGGAGAGTGAAGAAGAGCATATTTTTCATGCAATTCTTTGGGAATTTAAATAAGGTAATAGTGCTAAGCGACAGCTGAATAAATATGCAGTGTATACAGTGAAGGGTCTTCTGGCCTCGACGACAACCTTTTAAAGGCAATATTGGAGCAAAATCCATGTTAATCAACAACAGATATATATACCTAGCAGAAAGGATGAATACATCACAATCAACTGTTTGCAGGCACCTGGAGATATTAGGCAAAGTCAGCAAGTCAGGAGTATGGATACCTCTTGCTCCAGGCCACAATTATATTAAGCCCATGCCGCATGTCGCGACGCGTGGGATTGGATTCGGTTTCAAACATTTAATATGAAAATACTACAGAAACGAACTACTATTTATACTACAGAAACGAGCCATCCGCGCTATTTATAAATTAGGTGCTAGACAGTCGTTACGCATAAAATTTAAAGAAATCAATATTTTGACACTTGCATCTCATTACATCTATGAAAACTTAATGTATGTGCATAAAAATAAAGATCTTTTAAAAAAAACTCTGATAAAAATAAACTTGCTGACCATAAAAGTCGACTCTCCAAAACCACAAAATCATTCAAAGGGCAACGTATACGCTTCTACAATAAGGTCCCAGAAAACATGCAAAATTTATCTGTGATACAATTTAAGTCATTTATTAAGAAGAAACTGTACTCAAAGGGTTACTATAAAATAAATGAATATCTCAACGACAAAGACCCTTGGAAATAAAATGGTTACCTCGACACGTTATATGTCACAGTAATTTGTTATGTCACAATAATTTAATTTTTATATCATTTATGTATGTTTGTATGCATTATTGACGTCAAAAAGTTACGATTTCGTACTATTTTGAATAAAAAACTAATGTTTATGATTAATTATTGTTTAGACATGTTCCGCATGTCGCCGAGCGAGCTGACGCCACGCAGACCACTTAATTTCGATCGGCTTGGGATCAGTGGTGGGGGAAGCGACGTTTTGGCTCGCTTCTCGCTAGTATAATCACTCGTGGGCACTCGCATTTCTTGATTCTTGAATCGGTAGCGCTAAATTAAGAACATCGGCACTGCATAGTACTCATTTGTGACGTTTCTATTTGTTAGGGTGGCCGAAAGCGGTCAAAGCCGAAGTATCACAATGGTGGATCGAACACGGAGCTGGATTGCTCGGTTGGCAACAACAACCCCAAGGATGTCTCGTTTGCTAAGGTGAGGTTTTTCTCTTCATTTTCATTGTATTTATTGGGCCCAGTGCCTACAACCACCGCCTTAGGTCCTGGTGACACCAATCAGCTGAAACAAGGGAAACGACTTGTTTCTGCGTCCAACTAACTGAGTAAAAACAAGCAGCTACTGAAAGAGACAGATATATTTGTTTGATAATTACTGAGATATTGCCGTCTTTGTTCGGGCGGTGGACGGTGACACCATCTCGTCAATCAAACCCTTGTAATTTATTTACTTATGTACTTATTTAATTTAATTTTTAATTCACAATTATTTACAGTAAAATGGACATGAAAAATAAAAAAAATCATATACAAAATCCAGTAGCTAAAAACTGATAACATGATATGCTAAAAACTCTTGGCAGTGACCATATTTTAATGTCACCTAACTAGCCTATAGCCTGTTCTAAGGCGGACATTCAAATTATTGTAAATATATGTATGAGCCTATATAAAAACTAAGTAGGTAATGAAAATAACAATAAAATTGAAAATAACTTGGTTATAGATGTTGCGTCAAGTGGGGGTAGTTAGTTTCGTCTTTTTTTGTTGTATAAGATGTGTTTTAAGATGAAAAATCCAAGTTTTCGATCTCGGCAGGCCTCCGGAACACTTTTCAATATATCAAAAACTTCAAAATTTTTGCACTTTTTTCTTTTTTTTTCCATTTTGACCATGAAGCAGCATGTTTTAGACCAGTGATTTCCAAAGTGGTCCAGGTGGACCCCCAGGGGTCCACGGGAGACTCGACAGGGGTCTACGTTGGGGTGAAAAAAATGGGGGTTCACAAGTTGTAAGTGGGGGTCCACAAAAATTTATCTGGTTTCGATGTAAAAAATAAAAACGTTGGGTTGGATTTACCTATCAGTGTTTATTTAGCAATTATTTCCTTTTTTTTTAAACCTCCCTTAATTATTTAGAGTTGTGTATTTTAAGAAGGTCAGCAACTGTTATTTGTAAAAACTTGCATATTCGACTTGCAACTTGTTGCCTGCAACGCTTGTTCAGACATGCAAAGGGACGAAAGCTGTTCTTGCAATCTTGCATGAACTTGTTTGATTCTTTACTAATACCTATGTATATCAATTTTCATGGCGATCGGTAGAACGGTATAGAAGTTGATGTGCTCCAGCGCCATCTAGTGGCGAGTTACAACAAAGCGTATACAAAAAAAACCTCCTTTTTTATTAACACTCCGAATTTAGGATTGGAACTCAGCCGCGATGCAAATTTCCATCGTTAGATCTAATGTTTACATTTTTTGAGGAGTTTTGGGAATATGGTAGAAATATAGCAGCACCCACTGAAACTAGTAAAATTTTGAAAGTGGTCTACAAGAAAAAAAAGTTTGGGAACCTCTGTTTTAGACAAAAATCTATATCTATGTATTTTTAAGCTATATAAAATTTTCTATAATTTGAGAGCAGAATGGGTTGGGTAGCCATAATAGTTTCTGAGACACCACTTTGACAAATTTGGCAAAATCTCCAAACTTGAAGATCTTATGCTAATTTTCATATTTCGCCATATACATTTGTCTTTATATATTCAATAACCTGTCTAACACGAGTCACTAAAGTAAACATTTATTTAATTTATAATTTTGAAGGAGGAGGAGGAAAGGTGGGATAAGTGGACTTGTGAAGGAGACCACCATCTACAACCACAAATTTACTTTTTTCTTGCGACATCAATATTGACAAGTTTGAATGCTGCATAAAATGAGAATTTATTTCGCTTCCCATTCCAAGTTTAGTCGTTTGGTCTGGAAACAGTGACTTCACTCATCCCACCCCTCCCCCTCCTCTCCCACCTCCTTCATGTTAAATTGTTAAATTGAATAAATGTTTACTTCACTTACGCATGTATGACAGGTATTTTAAGATAAGGCAATTATATTGTATATCATGAAACATGAAAGTTTGCATAACAATTTCAAGTTTGGAGATTTTGCCTAATTTTGAAAATCTGTATCTCAGAAACTGTTAAGACTACCTATACCATTGTTATCTCAAATTATCGCAAATTTAATGTAGTTTAAAAATATAAAGAATAGTTTTTTGTCAAAATGGGAATAAACCAAAAAAATTATAAATAGGATAGAAAACGAATTTACCGCGTGAAATTTGTAGGACCCGACGTTTCGGTGACGTTGCAGCCGCCGTTGTCTAGGGTAGACTACGGCGGCTGCAACGTCACCGAAACGTCGGGTCCTACAAATTTCACGCGGTAAATTCGTTTTCTATCCTATTTATAATGTCAAACAACCGCGATAGTCTTCGATTTTAAACCAAAAAAAGTTCAAAAACTTAGCAATTTTTGAGATATTCAAAAGTGTTCTGGCGGAATGCCGAGGTCGAAAATTTGGATTTTGCATCTCAGGCACATCCCATATCAGAAAAAAATTACAAAACCTACTACCCCCACTTGATGCAACTTACAATGTACTGGGTTACTAGACTATAATAGCTATTACTAATTGTTATAAGCTGGACAATCAAAATAAATTGAATATATATATGTATATAATCAAAATAAATTGAATATATGATTATATGAAATTGAATATATAAAATGTTAACCATAATCATAATAAATAAAAAATATGTACAATTTGATAGTAATTAAATAATTATAATTGTTTGAACATAGAGTGATATAATCATACCTAATTATAAAAAATCTAAATTAAAAAAAAATAAAATGAGATTTAAATGAGTATCTAATTATAGAAATACTAAAATAATCATAAAAAATAAAAGAAAGAACCTCGTCCCTGAAAAATATGTATTTGATTTTAATTATGCAATGTGATGTTTAGGGTAAAACCCCTACTTAACAGCGTATGTATTGATATAATTGCAAAAGATAATTACATAAAATGAAGATGCAATGCCATACTTGATTGAAAGTTTATAAAAAATTAAAATGAATGTTATTATTATGATCGAGTCTGTTTTTAAACTAGTTAAACTTATCATATCACTTGGCAAACCGTTCCTCAACTTCATTAGTCGGTTTGAAAGGAAGAAGACTTCCTAGGGTGCTTGCTGTGAGATTTAAGGAATGTCCATTTAGATCAAGGGTGGCCAACCCGCGGCCCGCCGAGTGACAACTTGCGGCCCGCCGACAGACCTCCAAATGGACCATGTCATGAATGTGGTCGTCAAAACAGTGAACTTCATTAAGTCGAAGGGGTTGAATCACCGTCAGTTCCAACAATTTCTCAAGTCTTTGAATTCTGAGCATGATGACGTTACATTTTATGCAGAAGTAAGATGGCTGACTCATGCTAAAGCAATCCCAGAGTTTGAAGATAAGGAGAGAGTTTGCGTTTTTGGTTGATATAACAGGCCACCTAAATGACGTTAATACTCGTCTACAAGGGAAAGACCACTTAATTAATGACATGCTGATCTTATTTCCGCATTTCAAATGAAACTTGGGCTTTGGGAACAACAGATACAAAAAAAAACTTTACTCACTTTCTTACACTATCAAATCAACCAGATGTCACACATACGGCGGCGGATAAATATGCTTCTTTGATTTCCAAGTTGAACCTCGAATTTCAAACCCAACTGTTGGTAATAGAATTATCAACAAATAGTTGGTTGTGCGGCCCGGCGAGAAATTTTATTTCAAAAATTTGGCCCGGCCTCTGAAAAGTTTGGCCACCCGTGATTTAGATGATAGTTAACCCTCTTGGGCTGTCCACGGACACGGCGGACAAATGGACGGCGCCGCCATCGGTGGACAAGCCTCAATAGTGATTCGTATCCCACTGGCAACACGGCAAATTAACCGTGGATTTTCACGGCAAATAAAAACGTGTGTGGACAAGAAGACTTAGTGTTCTGGTTCACTTAGATGGTCGTTAGCCCTCTTGGGCTAACGATCGTCTAAATGGACATTCCTTAAATCTCACAGCAAGCAGTCTCCTTAACTCCTGGCGGAGAATGTTGGAGTTGGCCTCGCATCCGTCAGCAAGAGCGAGGACAGGAGCGGTGAACATCAAATGAATGGGAAAATGTGGTCGGAAGAGGGAAACAACCCTCAAAGATGATCAACTTCTGATGCGTAAGAGCAAAATAAATCCATGCATGAGTGCAGTCGACCTAAACAGAGAACTTCATCAATCTGGAATAAATATTGACGTCACTACAGTTTAACGACGGCTTCTTAAATCTGGTATTGCAAGGAAGCCAATTAAGAAGTAGCTTCTGACCCCTGTCAAGATGAAGAAGCGCTTAGCTTGGGCCAAGAAATACCAGCACTGGACAACTGAAGACTGACATAAAGTTCTTTTTTCCGATGAAACACATTTTGTTGTGCAGGGACAGCATGTCCAGTTCGTGCGTTAGGGAGTTAATGGGCCCTTGCTAAGTTGGCCACGAAGACCCATTCTGTTCAGGGTTGGTCACACTCACGGGTCAACACCTATCCGACGGCCTCCACGCATGAAGTGCGAACCTGGGTAGGACTCTGGCCTTATGGTTAGTTTCCCCTGGAAATCAACCTTCTGGCGCTCCTGGACGGTTTGCGCACCGTGCGGCGTAAGCCAATCGTTTGTGCACTCTGACTAAAAGTCGGGGGAGTCTGGGAAGCAGTTCTGTTTCCTATAGAGCGGGGGTGGTTGCGGAGCTTACGGCGACTGCTCTTGAAATGACCATCGGCTTTCCGATCCTGGGTAAACAGCCGGGCAAAGGACGCTGTGGTCCGCGATAGTTTCGGTAAACACCGTTTCACCGCTTCGTAAGGTAGAGGATCGCGCAAGCGACCTCGAACTCGTAACCAATCGAGAGACCGAAGTAATCTGGTCACAATTGGAAGTAAGGGCGTGAGTGTAGGCCCGCCGGGTAACACTCCTGGTTATCTCGCGGTTAAGGCGTTGGCCTCTTACGGGCTTGTGACGTAGCTAGACCGTGGACTGTTTTGTCCTCAAGTCTTCTGCGCTCACTCCAGGGAGATAGAACGACTAATCGTTAAAACTTCCTGAGGTGACGGGCTCGCCCGCTGTAGTCGACAACCCTAGTTGTCCAGTTCGTGCGGTGAGCATCTGATGATCCCATATCACCTGCTCATTTGGAACAGATAGTAAAGCACCCTATGAAATGGAAGTTTTGGGATTGCTTCTCCTATCATGACACTGGATCACTCGTGCCAGTCACTGGGATGATGAATTCAGACCAATATATTGACATCTTATCAAACCATATGATACGGGAGCTCCACAAGGTCAATCAATCCTTCCAACGAGGAAATTTTTCAACAGGATCTCGCCCCATGCCATTCTTTGAAAAAAGTGAAACAGTTTTTTACACAGAACCCAATTACTGTACTTGAATGGCCTGGAAACTCCCCCGATCTCAACCCGATCGAAAACTTGTGGGCCATTTACAAAAAACGGCTCTCCAAGATGGATTGTACAACGAAAACCAAGATGATCAGTGCAGTAATTCAAGTCTGGTTTCACTATGATAAACTGAAAGGAAGTCTTCAAAACCTGGTAAATTCTATGCCTACAGGAAAGAAAGGTGTTATCAACGCAAAAGGAGGACACATTCTATATTAACCCTTCGAGTAGCGGCATAATTTCATGGCAGACCGCGGCAATTTATTGGAATTTCTTGCAATATCGTTGCGCTTGACAAAAAGTACTATAACTATGGAACTACTATAGCAATTATAAAAAGAATAACTGTGCAACGATCGCATTGAAATGCCGTATATAGAATATTGAAATCTAATTTTGTAAAACAATTAGATAATTAAGAATGCTTTATATTTTTATGACTTTCTCATTATAATCTAATTCGAAAGTCGAAAAAGTGAAAAAAACTTGGCATTTATAACTTGTACTTGTCTTACGGAAAAATGCAGAATCCTATTTAGAAATTGTAAATACTATCGTGATCTTTATTAGATTCTCTATCAAAGGTAATATTTTGTTTTGCTTATTTACATACAAAAATAATTATATATTAACTCATAAAAACCAATAAAATTTTTGATTATTTCTCGAGAAAAAAAAAAGATGATGTTTGACAATGGAATTTTAGCAGAAATATCCTCAAAATGACGCCCAAAATTATTCTAGCGACCGTTTATGTATCTATGGTAATAATGAGATATTTGGTATGGATTTTAGGATGCGTTCGAATTAGAAAATAATATTATTGTGCGCTCGAGAGCAAGCCGCCAATATTGGTCGTTACCTACGTAGTCAACTGTGTTCTGATGTGCAACCAAATTTGGTCGTTACGTAGCCGAAGGGTTTAATTAACACTAACAATCTATAACTACCAGTACTGTTTTTGTAAGTTTATGTTCAATAAAGCAGTTTTTGAAGAAAAATACTCTTCGTTCCAATTAATTCGCACGGTACTGTTATATTGACTCATTTGATTCATCATTATTGTATGTATATTGACAATTATGTTTTATTGTTTTGTTTTACAGAGGAATCTAGCATGTCTGCACGCTGGGTGTACGTATATAGTTAAAGCAGGTGAATTTGATCACCATAGACAGGATTGCTACTATCGATTAATTGCTTGTCCAAGAGCGGGCTGCTACTGGGAAAGTAAGTTGTTCACTTATTTGAAGTTGCAAATATTTTGTGTCTATAAAATTAACGTCCAATAAGACTCGAAGCCTTTCCCATATGAGCCGTTTTCATTAAAAGTGGTGTAAGTGTATTTTATTTCATATGGAGATATTTAAGATCGAAGACTATCGCGGATGTTTGACATTATAAATAGGATAAAAAACGAATTTACCGCGTGAAGTTCGTAGCACCCGACGTTTCGGTGACGTTGCAGCCGCCGTTGTCCAGGGTAGACTGAAAGAGCTGTCAATCCGTTGTTTTATGGGTAGGCCGCATACCGCTGCCGCCAATGCGTAGGTTATAACGGTGGTGGGGGGCCGGGCTCGGAGCGCGGGAATTTCGAAAATCCGTCTTGCACACAGCACTCACTGTATCCTGTCGTACGTCCTTGCGTTCGGCGGCGGGAACAGTTTAAAAAGAGGGTTCCACGTAGAAGAGAGATTGTAACCGTCGTCTCTATTGAAGTTTGGGGTTCTTCTTATTTCAATGGCTTCCCGGATCATGCGAGGAAAGTAGAATTGTTCCTTGGATAGCACAATGGGATTTTTAATCTGCATCCAGTGGTTACTTCCGCAATATATGTTCGCAGATCGCCGATTTTTCTCGCTGAACGTTTTTAACAGCTTTGATGTGTTCTGTCAGTCTCGTGGTTATGGGCCGTTGCGTTTGTCCAACGTAGGTTAGACCGCAACTGTATTCGACTTTATTTATACACACCCGGGGTTTGCATCCTTTACAGGCCTCAAAAATCGAGCTATATTTTGGGTCGGTTTAAAAATTGTTTTTATATCGTTTAGCATCTTACTTATTCGATCTGTTACGCCCTTGACGTATGTATGGTAAGAATGCTCTTGATCTGCTCGGTTTCTGAGTTTCGTCTGTATTAGATCGTGTGTGACGCGGCCTACTCGCAATACAACGGATTGCCAGCTCTTTCAGTCTACCCTGGACAACGACGGCTGCAGTTAACAATTATGAATTACTATAATTTTTCAAAAAATTGCCGCTTCCTCAAGGAGTAAACTGAATTAATGTTTTTTTCATTTTAGACCGTCTGGTTGACGTAATGCAACACATTTATTCAGCCCATGTTGTTGACCCGCTGCAGAAAATCGAGCTCAACCAGAATTTCACATTCAAAATATTGCTGGAAGAATCGATGGCTGATGTGCAGATTTTCCAGTACCATACATACAACAAACAAGGCAAACCGAGAAAGCATCACTTCATTTACACTTTTCGGTTGAACAAAGCGGGTCTGCTGCTGTGGACGTTGCAGCGATTCGGCTCCGACGAGTACGCCTCGCGCTGGCTCTACGACCTGACCCTGATCGACAACGCTGACCCCAAGCGTCGGATCACATGGAGCGAAAAATGCAAATCAGACGCTCAGCCGAGCCAGGCGGTGATGAACACGGGACGGTGCGTCGTCGTGCCGCTGAGCGTTGCTAAAAATTTCATGAGCTATTACAATCGTATCACTATAAGGATTTCTGTTCGGTCCAAAGATGCTCAGCCCGAAAAAACACAAGAATGAACGGTTAGTCGTCGAAAGATATTCGTTTATGTGCGCTTTGGAATAATATTCAGATTACCTACACTATAAGTTCCTAATAAAGAAAGACACTTATAGTGTCATCCGGGTTAAGTGCGCACACTTTTGAATAAAAAAATCAAATATAAACTAATAGAATATTAACAATAAAATAACGAGACGATCAAATGCAAATTGAAGTTTCTGACAATTTCTTGTTAACTGTGAAAAGCGTAAAAAATCATAGAGCAAAAATTTTCTCAAGTTAAATCCATCGTAAATTGTCAGATAGAAATTTGTGTGTCTTTCAGAATTTTGTAGCTATTATTAAATATAACATTAAATTAATATTTTGTAAGGCGATAGAATGCTAGTGGGCGCAGATTGTCAACTGAGATGACTCTCATTTTTTTTGGTTATTTTAGCCTTCATCTGCTCCAAATTCATATTAGCTCATTTATACTCTCGCGCGAGGCGCGAGGCGAGGCGCGGGACCACATGAGTAAACAAACGGAACAGAGGCAAAGCTTCTAAAGAGCGTACACAATTTTTACCTAGCAAAGCTAGAAGCTAGAGCAAAGCTAGAAGCTTTGCCTCTGTTCTGTTTGTTTCCTCTTATGGTCCCGCGCCTCGCCTCGCGCGAGAGTGTAAATGAGCTATGAGAGCGAGCGATCTGGGCCCGTCGTTAAGTCGGGCGATCTGGGTGGCCAAATTATGTCTCCAAAGCAGCTTATGACTTTTCCCAGAAATAGCTCTGTAATTGTGTTGGAGACCCTAGCTGTGTGGGCAGCGGTCATATCTTACTGAAACCATAAATCTGACTCGTCAAAATTCTCCTCTCGTAGCTGCGGTACAAAAAAATTACAATAATTTCGATATACCGCTCGCTAGTCGCTAAAACTATTGCATTGCAGTCATTCTCGAAGAAAAATGGTCCGATGATTTTATTAGACGATATTGCGCACCATACAGAAACTTTAGGGCTATGTAGAACATTCTGATGCTTTTGTTTTGGAATGCTAGATCACCAGTAACGGCAATTTTCACAATTGACGTAACCTTTAAGACAGTGGCGTAGCGTGCCTTGGCGGGCCCTGTATAAAGATTTGTTTGGGGGCCCTTAGGAAGGGTAAAGATTTCTCACAAATGAAAAAAAAATGTTTGCATAAAATTAAAATAAATGTTTATTCATCATAATTATCTATCTGTCACTTTTTCCAATATTTTTACAAACAATTGAAATTAAATATACACTCTCCTTGCCTTTTTTTCGGCAAACTGATTTATTAAATCATTTATAGCTGATGATGACTCTATGGACAATAGTGACAGGTCTGACAGGCGTTCATGTCCCATCGAAGTTCTTAGGATATTTTTTATGAGTTTTAATTTTGAAAAACTTTTTTCAGCAGTTGCAGTTGTAACTAAAAAAGGTCAACAATAAAAAGCATGCTGTTTAAAAAAGCGATAACCAATGTAGGGTGTTGCCAACTTTTGCCAACGCACCTGGATGCGGGAAAAAAGAAATTTCTTTTTTTGACTTTTGTTATTTCTGAAATAAAAAAAAATGTTTGTATAATTGATACGGCAGATACGGCGTATAATTGATACGGCAGATACGGCGTAGCTATGCCCCTTCTTTAAGATGATAGTGTGATTTTCATCACTAAAATAAATATTGTCCATCCCATTTTCCTCTAAAAAAATCTCAAAATTTTTCTGGAAGTAAATTTTCCGCTTGTTCATGTTTTGGACGATCTGTATTTTATAGGTATGTAATTTTAAGTCTAAAGCCAAAATTCGTTGAGCGAGCGAGTCATTTTGAGCGATGGATATTCAAAGACGCAGTTAATGTTTTTCAATTGATCGCACAGGTCTATTTCGAGGTCCACTTGAATGATTTAGTGTGCATTCTGACACTCTTAAATTTGCTACCCACAACCTTAACTAAATACTGGGCCCATCAAAAAAACGCTGGATTTCAAAATGATTCAAACTTTGCATCGTGAAGAAATACATTTCCAAACCGTTGAAGAAATACGTTTCCAAACCGTTGAAGAAATACGTTTCCAAACCGTTAAAGAAATACGTTTCCACAGCGTAAGCACGTTGCCCGCCAAACCACTGTGACATGGTGACTAAAAAATCCGCACCAATGGCTATCAAATGTCAAACGCCACCCCTCCCCTCCCGCTAGCCCCATTGCTTGCGGGAGATATTTAAGTTTAAAGTTTGAATTAGGCGCTGAGACACCCTTGTACTCGTATATATGTAAGGTATAAAATAGTGAATGGTGATGTAAAAAATCCTGCCATAAAATTTAGGCTGCATAAATGTATACTTTTGTAAGAATAATAATTAAATACCAATTGAAGAAATGTTAAAATAAGAAAATTTAGGGCTAAATGTAAGCAATGTAAGTGTTAATCAATTTCATTTGTATGTATATTTGTGCAGGATGATCATTCTTGCTGGCTAAGGGAATAAATTTGTTTGAAAATGTATTAGATCATATCTGTATTACAATTAAGGATTATTTGTATATTTTTTCTATATTGTATTAACTATATTTGTATTCACTGTATTTATCATTACTGTATGTAAATTCATTTGAGGAAGATTCGCCAATAAATAAAATTCAGAGTGCAAACTTTGGCTTTTTTTCCACTTTTTACATTCCCTGCAAAGGGAACCGGGGCTCGAGGGAAACGGAACCTTGTCTACTTGCCTGGAAAGTCTTTAGGTTACACGAATTTTTCAATTTTAACATCCTAATCTTCTCAAGTTCCGTCTCCTAGAATTTTGTTGTACCTGCGGCTTCGTTCGAGCTGGTGATTGATTTTAACATCTTAATCTTCTCAAGTTTCGACTTCGAGAATTTAGTTGTGCCTGCAGCTTCGTTCGAGCTGGAAATCAACTATCTTGATTTTACCGTTTTATTCTTCTTGCGTTTCGTCACAGAGAATTTAGTTGTACCCGCAGCTTCGTTCGAGCTGGGAATTGACTTTTTATTTTAACGTCAATCTTCTTATCAAGTTTGGTCTCCGAGAATTTAGTTGTACCCGCGGCTTTGTTCAAGCTGGGAATTGACTGTTTCGATTTTAACGTCTTAGTATTCTTCTCAAAATTCATCAACGAGAATTTAGTTTTACCCGCGGCTTTGTTCGAGCTAGGAATTGACTTTTTCGAATTTAACATTTCAATCTTCTCATGTTTTGTCACCGAGAATTTAGTTGTACCCGCGACTTCGTTCGAGCTGGAAATCGAGTTATATGATTTTACCGTCTTAATCTTCTTCTCAAGTTTCGTCTCCGGGAATTTAGTTGTAGCCGTGGCTTCGTTTGAATTGGGAATCGAATTTTCGATTTTAACGTTTTAAGCTTCTTCTCAAGTTTCGTCTCCAACCACTTCCTCTTGTCCTATGAAGTTGAAATTTTACACGTTGGTTCAGTTCTGATGACAATGCATTTTTATGGTGAGCATGACCTGTTTTTACAACCAGGATCGGCACCCGATGATGCTACTCTTCGACGGTTAACAAAATCAAAATCATCAAAATCAAAATGTTCTTTATTCATATAGACACAATTAAATATTATTTTTAATTTATGTTCTTATCATGCGTCCAAGCCTTACTCCCAAGCCGTTTTGTCATTTACATAATCAGATATTGTATAGTATGATTTTTTATACAATTTTGCTTTGATGGTAGCTTTAAACTTATTTACAGATAGTTCTCTAATAGTATGAGGAAGTTTGTTATAGAAGCGTATACATTGTCCCAAAAAAGAATTGCTTATTTTGTGGAGACAAGTAGCACGTACAACAAGGGTATGCTTATGTCTAGTATTAACATTATGTTTGGTTGATTTTCCAGAATCTTCGTAGGACAAGTCAATTGTCATGACAGGAAGGCTGCTCATATTTGAGCAGGCAGAAACTAACGCTATGTCTGGAGCGCTAACGATCAGTTCCTCAAACAGCGACTGGGAATGTGCAGCCGTGGAATTCTGCTTTGTGCGCTTCATCTGTTCTATAGTATTATGTGCCTCTCTCAGCTTATTATTCAGCTCAGCGTTGTTTTGGAGAGTCGTCTCGAACTCAACGCGGCACTGGTCAAAGTTAGATACTATTGATTGAAGGTTACCCCTCTCCTGAATGATATTTTCAAGTTGTAAACTCATTTCTGCCATCTCTTTTTTGAAGTTGGAGTTCTTTTTAATCATTGCTAATACTTCCAACTCATTGTCAGCTCGTTCCTTTTGCAATTTCTCACTCTCAGTTTTATATATTTTTAATTGTTTTAAAGTTATAAAAAATTACTGTTTAAGTCTTTATAGCGAACTTCTGCAGCTTCTAGGTCTTTTAAAACTGTTACGTATTTATCGTTCAACTCCTCATAGCATGCCTCTGCGACTGCTCTTCTAGTCATCATGTTTAATTACTTCAAATTAGTACAGAGTAGGAAAATGCTGACAATATTCAGTAATACGATAAGTCAATAAAAAAATATTAAAAAAAATCTGAACATCCAGAAATGATTAATTCGTGTATAGTCGCCGATTATTCGTCGACTTATAAATTTTACAAATTATATTAAATATAAAATTATATTTTAGTACTTATTATTAGTTGTCTGGCAACGCCGTTTTACGGGCGTACAGGCGGCGTTGTTTGGTGGGTAGGTACCGCTCGCAGGACGATATTTAAATTTGTGTACTGTTTCAGAAGTTTAAAACCACCCAAGCGGGTGTATCTTTTAGGCATCAGCGGGCCACACTCTCACATGAGGTGCAAGGGGGTTTCCTCTGTCGCTAGTACCATAAGAGCTGCCTTGCTATCCGAGTGGATATAGATACGGTGGTTGTTGTAGTTCTTATGGAGGCTTATATCCGCTGGAATATAGAGGCGTATTTCCCCAAGTTTACACTTCTTTCGAAGTTTGGTCGCTCTCCTACGTCAGGTCCTGATTTGGACCCACCAGTATACCATTTAAGCAGCGGCCTCCCAGTGTAGTTGTTTTTTTAGCCAGTCTATTTAACCAAGTAAAAACAAGCAGCTACTGAAAGAGGCAGATATATTTGTTTAATATTTTAGCCAGTCTTCTTTGGGCGGCAGTTCCACTGTCAAGAGTTTTCCAAAGTTTAGGAGTGGAAACATGGTGTCTGGTACCATGTTGAGAGTTGGAGTTTCACTGAGTCGAGAACTGATCTTAGTGCTTGTGAGATCCAGTTTGCCTTCTCCTGGGCAGACAGCCTGTACATGGCTTTCGCCACCTGTTTTAAGTGGATGTGTAGGGGCGGTAAGTTCAGCAGTGCATCTAGAGCTGCTCCAGGAGGACATTGTGCCAGTTGTCATGAGGCACGCCGTCCTTTGGATATTGCTTAGTTTGGTAATCACTGTTTTCTGGTTGGCTTTGTTGCACCATACCACCGAGGCGTACGTAATTATCGGCCTCACAATGGCAGTGTATAGCCAGTGGGAAAAAAACTGGGGTAAAGGCCCCAGTTTTTCCCTGCCAGTCTTCTGCTTATACCCAAAGCACTTTTAACTTTTTGAATTGATTTATCTAGGTAGCTGTTCCAGGTGAGCCTTTGGTCAAGCGTGACTCCCAGATACTTTACTTCCTTGGAGAAAAGGATCTGCCATTTACAGTCCACCTAGTTGACATTTGTTGGTAAATGGCACGAGGACGGTCTTATCGGCGTTGACCGATAATTCGTTCTCTCTGCACCAATTGCTAACGATTGTTAACGCTTTTTGCATTATGTGTGAGATCGTGTTTTGGCAGAAGCCCCGAACAATGACTACTAGGTCATCTGCATAGCCCTGTGTGTCTAACCTGGCCTCTGCCATCCTATGCAGGAGTTAATCTATTGCAAGAGCCCACTTAATCTATTGGGAGTTAATGGGCCCTTGCAGTTGGCCTACGAAGACCCATTCTGTTCAGGGTTCGTCACACTCTTGGGTCAACACCTATCCGACGGCCTCCACGCGTGAAGTGCGAGCCTGGGTAGGACTCTGGCCGTATGGTCAGTTTCCCCTGGGAATCAACTTCTGGCGCTCCTGGACGGTCTGCGCACCGTGCGGCGTAAGCCAATCGACTGTGCACTCTGACTAACAACTTGCGGTGTCAACTACAACAGGCGAGCCCGTCACCACAGGACGTTTTAACGATTTTCTCGTTCTGTCGCCCTGCAGTGAACGTAGAAGACTTTGGACAGAAACAAATCCAACGTCCAGCTACGTCACAACCCGCAAGAAGCCAACGCCTTACTGCGAGATAGCCAGTGTTACCTGGCGGGCCGACCCTCGCGCCCTTGCTTCCAATTGTGACCGGATTTCTCCGGTCTCTCGTTTGGTTCCGAGTTCGAGGTCGCTTGCGCGGTCCTCTCCCTTACGAAGCGGTGAAACGGTGTGCACCGAATCTATCGCGGACCAAGGCGTCCTTTGCCAGACTCTGAACCGGGATCGGATGGCCAATGGTCATTTCAAGAGCAGTCGCCGTAAGGTAGACAACCACCCCCGCTCTATAGGAAACAATACAGTTCCCAGACTCCCCCGACTGTTAGTCGGAGAGCACAGTCGATTGGCTTGCGCCGATCGGTGCGCAGACCGTCCAGGAGCGCCAGAGGTTTGATTCCCAGGGGAGACTGGTTGACCCAGTGTCCTACCCAGGTTCGCACCCCATGCGTGGAGGCCATCGGATGGGTGTTGACCCGTGAGTGTGACCGACCCTGAACACATGGGTCATCGTGGCCACCTCATCATGGGCCCACTCTGACTAACATCTTGCGGTGTCGACTACAACGGGCGAGCCCGTCACCACAGGACGTTTTAACGATTAGTCATTCTGTCGCCCTGCAGTGAACGTAGAAGACTTTGGACAGTACAATCCTACGTCCAGCTACGTCACAACCCGTGAGAGTCCAACGCCTTCATCGCGAGTGAACCAGGAATAAACCCGGCGGGCTCGAGATACTCGCGCCCTCACTTCCAATTGTGACCAGATTTCTCCGGTCTCTCGATTGGTTCCGAGTTCGAGGTCGCTTGCGCGGTCCTCTCCCTTACGAAGCGGTGAAACGGAGTGCACCGAATCTATCGCGGACCAAGGCGTCCTTTGCCCGACTCTGAACCGGATCGGATGGCCAATGGTCATTTCAAGAGCAGTCGCCGTAAGGTAGACAACTACCCCCGCTCTATAGGAAACAATACAGTTCCCAGACTCCCCCGATTGTTAGTCGGAGAGCACAATCGATTGGCTTGCGCCGCTCGGTGCACAGACCGTCCAGGAGCGCCAGAGGATTGATTCCCAGGGGAGACTGGTTGACCCAGTGTCCTACCCAGGCTCGCACCCCATGCGTGGAGGCCATCGGATGGGTGTTGACCCGTGAGTGTGACCGACCCTGAACACATGGGTCATTGTGGCCACCTCATCATGGGCCCATTAGCTCCCAAGACTAACTAACTCTGACTAACAGTCGGGGGAGTCTGGAAGCAGTACTGTTTCCTATAGAGCGGGGGTGGTTGCGGACCTTACGGCGACTGCTCTTGAAATGACCATCGGCCATCCGATCCTGGGTGAACAGCCGGGCAAAGGACGCTGTGGTCCGCGATAGATTCGGTAAACACAGTTTCACTGCTTCGTAAGGAAGAGGACCGCGCAAGTGACCACGAACTCGTAACCAATCGAGAGACTGGAGTAATCTGGTCACAATTGGAAGTAAGGGCGTGAATGTCGGCCCGCCGGGTAACATTCCTGGCTGTCTCGCGGTTAAGGCGTTGGCCTCTTACGGGCTTGTGGCGTAGCTAGACGGTGGACTGTTTTGTCCCCAAGTCTTCTGCGCTCACTCCCAAGTTATTGCAAGAGCCCATAGTAGGGGCGAGAGTACGCCTTCCTGCGGACAGCCTCTTGGGGTGGTGACTTCAAGGTTTCCGTGAAGATCTACCTTGGCCATGCGGTTTGAGATCATCACTTTTACCCATCTGGTTGTGGTTGATTACATTGTAAGTACCCTGACATAGAAACTATTATTATCCACTGCAATTGATAACGTTTTGATTAAATATTGATTTTATGCTCTTGAACGATAACTGATAATCTAAGTTTGCTGCGGAAAACATGCAGCTTGAATTAATATTCAATATTCAACCCATTGTTGAATATTGTGTGGTGATGTAAGATGAGTGATGGGTGATTTATTTTCATTTATTAATTGTATTTATAATTTGTAGGACCCGACATTTCGGTGACGTTGCAGCCGCCGTTGTCTAGGGTAGACTGAAGAGCTGTCAGTCCGTTGTTTTGCGGGTAGGCCGCAAACCGCTGCCGCCACTGCGTAGGTTATAACGGTGGTGGGGGGCCGGGCTCGGAGCGCGGGAATTTTTAAAATCCGTCTTGCACACAACACTCACTGTATCCTGTTTTACGTCTTTGCGTTCGGCGTTCGGCGGCGGAAACATTTTAAGAAGAGGGTTCCACGTAGAAGAGAGTTTGTAGCCGTCATCTCTATTGAAGTTCGGAGTTCTTCTTATTTCAATGGCTTCCCGGATCATGCGAGGAAAGTAGAATTGTTCCTTGGATAGAACAATGGGATTTTGAAACTGCATCCAGTGGTTACTTCCGCTATCCAATATATGTTCGTAGATAGCCGATTTTTGTTCTGTCAGTCGCGTGGCTATGGGCCGTTTCGTTTGTCCAACGTAGGCTAGACCGCAGCTGCATTCGACTTTATACACACCCGGGGTTTGAAGTGGTATTACATCCTTTACAGGCCTCAAAAATCGAGCTATATTTTGGGTCGGTTTGAAGATCGTTTTTATATCGAATCTGTTTAACATCTTACTTATTCGATCAGTCACGCCCTTGACGTGACTGATCGTTGTTCTATCATCATTGTTCTATCCAAGGAACAATTCTACTTTCCTCGCATGATCCGGGAAGCCATTGAAATAAGAAGAACTCCGAACTTCAATAGAGATGACGGCTACAAACTCTTCTACGTGGAACCCTCTTCTTAAAATGTTCCCGCCGCCGAACACTGAACGCAAAGACGTAAAACAGGATACAGTGAGTGTTGTGTGCAAGACGGATTTTAAAAATTCCCGCGCTCCGAGCCCGGCCCCCCACCACCGTTATAACATACGCAGTGGCGGCAGCGGTTTGCGGCCTACCCGCAAAACAACGGACTGACAGCTCTTCAGTCTACCCTAGACAACGGCGGCTGCAACGTCACCGAAATGTCGGGTCCTACAAATTTCACGCGGTAAATTCGTTTTCTATCCTATTTATAATGTCAAACAACCGCGATAGTCTTCGATTTTATAATAAATAATTTATTTGAAAAAGAGACGTCAATAAAGAAAATTCTGAGTGCCAACTTTGTTTTTTAACCTTTTTACTTTCCGGCAAAGGGAAAGTATTGTGAACGCGCATTTTTTTCGAAATGATGGATATATTGATTTTTGACCCCTTCTCCCCCCCCCCCCCCTTCTAGACGATTAAGACCATTTTCAGACTGAAGTCTGTTTGTGAGTCTGTGTGTGTTACTGTGAGTGTGTGTGTGTTCGTATGTCTCTGTATGTGCGTGTTCGTGTGCGGGTGTGTGTGTGTTGTGTATTCTTCCACGATAGCGCCCAAACGATTCATCCGATTGAGCTGAAATTTTGCATGCAGGCATCATTTAGTAATGGCAAGAGTTGAAAAGATTGTTGTTGAAATCGGTCTATCAGGGGGCGCGCTAGTCGTACTTCAATCTCGAAATATTGCGGTTATTCTTGAAATTCGGTACAAAGATGCCTTATTGGACAGAAATTTTGTTTAATTTTGAAATTTTGCTCGCATCATGTATATAAGCGACGCAAATGATATTGTATAATCCTGTACCAAACTCCTAATTCCAAATCCCACAGTGCAGACAAATTATTACGTGTGTATCGCGTCGTCATAACGGACACGCACACATAGGTATAAGCGAGTCGTGAACACCGCGCGCTCGCTTTGTTCGTTCGAGTTGAGTCCTACCCGCCGTCGCATCATTGTCGCAGAACTATAGTAGGTGGCGAACACAATAGATCAGCAATGGTCGCAGTGTTACAAGGATCATAAAGACCTTAGAAAAGCCCCACACAACAATACCGACTTGCTGTTATATTACGCAATTCCAGCCTGCCCCCGAGAATTTGATTGTACCCGCGGCAGCATTCAAGCTGGGAATCAACTTATTCTGGTTGGGAGAGAAAGTCGCGTGTGGGGGGGGGGGGGGGGGGGGGGTGCTTCTCTACTTGTCTGGAAAGTATTGGGGTGATATGACTTTTTCAATTTTAACGTCTTAATATTGTTCTTCTCAAGTTCCGTCTCCGAGAATTGTGTTGTACCCGCCGTTTCGTTCGAGCTGGGGATTGACGTTTTCGATTTTAACATCTTCATCGTCTTCTTCCCAAGTTTCGTCTGCGAAAATTTTGTTGTGCCCAGGGCTTTGTTCGAGCTGGTAATCGACTTTTTCGATGTTCACGTCTTAATTTTAAATAAAACTGACTGGAAAACCCTTCATATGTATAAGATTTACTTGTTTCGAAAGTGACCGTGCATTTTCTTAATTAGAATCTATTCCAGTACGCACAATTGCATGATTCATATGTAAATATTATAAAAGTTCATGTATATAGCGTTGATGTTTGCTTGCCAGTGTGCTGTTTCCATATTTGAGGAGTTGGCGAACAAAACGATCAAAAAGCGTTGAACTCAATTTTACAGGAGAGGCAAAAAACTTCATAGCATCTTCCATTTCTTAATTTGCATATTTAGATTTTTTTGTTGATACCTTGGCTGATTTGTATAAGATCTAGTATTCGCAAATAACTTTACATTTCGAGAATGGGACATAATAAAAAAACGATTTTTCATTTAGATCGTTTTGATTGAAACCGAAATATTTAGATCGTTTTGATCCGTTTTTATTGCTACTGGTGGTTTAACACCAGTAGCAATCAATCTTAAAGCCCGTTCTAAGTTTTATCAAGACAGGACTACCCAGGGTTGGGCTTCCAGCGAGGGAACTCCTCAACGGTCAACATATTCCACCAAACAACTTGGGTTGTCGACTACAGCGGGCGAGCCCGTCAACTCAGGAAGTTTTAACGATTAGTCGTTCTATCTCCCTGGAAGTGAACGTAGAAGACTTGGGGACAAAACAATCCACCGTCTAGCTACTTAACCGCGAGATAGCCAGGAATGTTACCCGGCGGGCCGACACTCGCGCCCTTACTTCCAATTGTGACCAGATTACTCCGGTCTCTCGATTTGTTACGAGAGGAGCGCCAGAAGGTTGATTCCCAGGGGAAACTGACCATAAGGCCAGAGTCCTACCCAGGCTCGCACTTCATGCGTGGAGGCCGTTGGATAGGTGTTGACCCGTGAGTGGGACCAACCCTGAACAGAATGGGTCTTCGTGGCCAACTCAGCAAGGGCCCATTATTAACTCCCTGGCTGATTCCACCAAACACATCAAATCACCTTTCTGGGTTATACACCTGGCTTAACTACATTTTTTTGTTGATTTTAGTCCGATAATGAATAAAATTGATGAATAGAAGAAAAGAATCGGTTTATTAAGCGAATTATCGCAACACAAAAGAAAAACGGGTGAAAGAAGCAAACCAATACAAAAGTGGACTGACAGCTCTGATCTGTAGAGTTGTTCTACATGCATGAGTGCTTGACTTGAAACGAAATAGCGCTGAGCAACTAAATTCAATATTTTTTTCTTTCTTGGCGTGCCTCTTTATTTCTGGAGGTTGGCCGTTCGCTCTAAAAACTTTTCTGGTTTTGCGCCATCCGGAAGAGCTGTTCCGCACTGGTGATACCAGTCCACTCTCTGACATTGCACAACCACGACATTTTCCTCCTTCCACTACATGGTGAGGATTCATTCGGAGAATCACTGAGTTTTGCGTTTTGGATTATCATACAGGACCCATTTTTCATCTCCAGTGAACGAGTAATCAAAAAACGCTTTTGTATCGTGCCCTGGGTCGGTCGGCTTTGTTTTTTTCCTCCCAGATTATGCGGGACCCAAACACCTGCTCTGGTTATTTTATCAAACTTCTGCAAATGTTCTCGTATGGTCTATGTAGGTCTGTGAAAAGCGTTCAATAGGCGTTCGATTGCCTGACGCGGATTCGCTTCCATTGTCTAAAATTGTTTATCTTCCCGATCGGTAGCCGTCGGAAAGATCAAAATTATCGAATCTAATGTTCAATTTCCGTCATCTCAATTCTTTTTAGCGCGTTCAAAATACTTTCATTAGCCGTCGGTCGGCCGGGAAAGTAAAATCAAGTACAATAAACATGCGACGAGGTATGCACTTACTCGTCCTCAATGTAGTCACGAAAACGTCACCTCGTCGACGTTGCGTAAATATAGCTACGAGTCGAAGGAGGTTTCGTAGCGAATAATAAAACGACAGTAGGGTTTTCAACGGTTTTTATTAGACGAGGGTAGGATTCGTCAAGACGGATAGAGTTTGAGTTTTCTGAGGAGCGCGTGGCAGTTGTCGACGTTGCCCGCGCAGATCTCGAGGTAGAGCTGCAGGCGCAGCGCGCGCGGCGAGCCCAGCTGCTGCAGCACGGCGCGCGCCGCCGCCGTCTCGCCGAGCAGCAGCCGGCAGACGGCGCCGTTCAGCCACACGGCCGCCGCTAGCGCGTCCGCCTGCGCGCCGCGCGCGCCGCCGCACAGCTCCGGCATCGCGGCCGGGTTGAGGTGTGCCAGCGCCTCGCGCGGCCGCTCCAGCGCCGCCAGCGCCTCGGCCGCGAACGCGTGCGCCAGCGCGCGGCCGCGCGAGCCGCAGCCCTCGCGCGCCAGCAGCCGGCGCGCCGCCGCCAGCGCCGCCGCCGGGTCGCCCAGCCGCAGCAGCACGAGCGCCGACGCCAGCAGCGCCGCGCCGCGCAGCCGCCGCGCGCGCGCCGCCTCCAGCGGCGGCAGCGGCGCCGCCGCGCACGCGCCGCCCTCCGCGCCGCCCGCCTCCTCGCCCTCGCCGCCGCCCTCGCGCAGCAGCGCCAGCGCGTTGCGCAGGCACAGCGCCGCGAACTCGAGCGTGGGCGTGGGGATGGCGAAGGACTCGCCGGCGGCGGCGCGCGCGTCCGCGTCGGCGCGCGCCACGGCGATCTTGGCGTCGGCGCCGGCGCCCAGACGGCGCGCGCCGGGCTCGCGCTCGCGCCGCCGCTCGTCGCGCGCCACGCAGCACTCGGCCAGGCGCGTCCACAGCCGCGCGTTGTCGGGGAAGTGGCGCGCCGCCTCCACCAGGCACTCGAACGCGTCGTCCGTGCGATCCGCGTACAGCAGAGCGACGCCTGCCGAGGGACACACTTCTATTATCCTGACGACGACCTTCATTTTAAAATTTGTACAAATACACTAACAGGGGAGGCCTATTTTTGTTAAAAAAAAGCCTGCTAAATTTGTGCAGGGCCGGGTAAATCAAATGGATAATTTCGTACCCACTTGCAAAGTTTGTTGTAACTTGCATATACCGAACGCAAGCTGTAGCATTTCATTCTACAGCAGCTAAGTTGAAATACACGCGTGACTAAAAAAGTTGCATAGTGTTGAAACTGCAAAATACTGCAAGACACATTTTTAATAAAATACCACTTCACTTCACATGAAAATATTCACTTTTTTTGTAAATAGATAAAATATATACAAAATATCGCAAACGATAAACCTATACGGGGTGTTATTACTGCATGGGCTTTTTTTTCTGAGGGTGAATCAGTACTACGAAATAAGCAACTTTTAATTAAAAAAAAAAAAAACTGAAAAATAAAAATAAAAAAATTTTTTTTTTTTTGAAAATTAGCTTTTTTTATTTTATGATAAAATAATATGAAAAGCTGTAATCACGATGCGCTATCTAGCGGTTGGTAAAATGTCGCTGATATTGTTTATTTACGACTTATTACCTACCGCTAAATGGCGCAGCGCGCTCAAACCTTTATTAGACAGTTAACTTCATCCAAAATTTCAAATTAAAAAAATAAAAAATATAAAAAAATTTTTTTTTTTGTTTTTTTCCAAAAAAAAATATTAAAAGTTGCTTACCACATTGTACTGATTCACCGACAGAAAAAAAGTCCATGCAGTAATAACACTTTGTATATACAGTAGAACTCCAATTATCTGAACTCCGACTATCCGAATCGCTGATTATCCGAAATTAAAACGTAAAACAATTCGGACGGAAACGTACTGTGATTCGCAAAATAATGATTCTGTCTACGCGCGCTTTTGCACAGCACTTTCTAATGCAGCCTTTACATTTAATTAATATTAATATTGATAATAAATTTTTATATTAAATAGTTTTTTCTTACAATTTAAACATATGTATATAAATTATATACAATAATTAATAAAATAGACTCTTTTTTCGGAATAAATCCAATTATCCGAGTTTTCGATCATCCGAATCGGGTCCGGTCCCAATTGATTCGGATAATTGGAGTTCAACTGTATATCATAAACGAGTAAGTACTTTTATCTTATCCCGAAAGCTAATGTGGTAAATAAATGTATGGATGAAAGACACACAGATAATAAGTAAGATAGAGAAAGATGATCAGTATGCAGGTATCAGGTATGATTTTGCACCTAGGCCATCGGCATTCTTTCGATTTAAGTTGAGGTTGTCTAAACAACTTTATGCAAGAAGAGACACAATAAATAAGCAAGACAAAGATAGATACTTAGTGTATGAGTGGCAAGTAAGATTTAGCTCCTAGGCGGTTGTCATTCCTTCGTTTCATGTTAGTGTTCCGAGTGTTTTCTGTTTTCATGTGATTTTGTTTTTACTTTTTGTCTGTGATACTGGACTTGATTTATTTTTGCTTTACGATTGGATTTTAGTTAATTTATTGATTTAATTAACCACTTATAATGAACTATATTTAAGAAGATTTAATAACTAGTTTATTTCACAAAAACATACAGATATACAAAACTTCAAATGTGTATAATTCAAATAAGACTTGAATTAATAAGTTGAACTTTGATATTATTATTTCTCTTCACAAGTAAATTAATTATTATAATAACCTAGTTATTACACTCTGGGTACACCTTTCATATAAAAATGCCCATTCTCCCTTAGTATGAAAATTTTTCAAGGATAGACCCTCAGCAAAGGAGATTCCGACCTGATCATCGGTTACATAGGTGGATCGCAAAAATTGTCAATAAGGCCAAAATTAGTGACCATCCAAACGGGAACTGGACTGTCCCTCCCTCGACATGAACCTGGCTTTAATAATGACTAAATCAGATTTATTGCAAATTTTCATTGATCAATATAAACCAGCTTTGATTATAATCGCCAAAACACGCCTCAACAACTCCATCCCAGACTCTCTGGTTAGTATACCTCGCTACTCTGCATTCAGATACGATTAAACCAACATAAGCAGTGAGGTGGTCGTTTATACTGCTGGCAATATAAATGATGTGAAAATCCACGCAAAATTGAACTATTTTTATAATTCTAACTTTCGAATTCAAACTGGAGATAACACGATTCCCAGAGAACTGTTCCTAGCCTACCAGACTGTGGACTAGTGGAACAGTTTACCTGATGAAGTAGTTGAAGGAAGTAGTGCCAACGTATTTTAAAATAGACCAGACTAACATTTAAAAAAATATTGTCAATAAACTCAGTGTTGAATTCAAAGATATCGGCAATTATGCTGTCTGTATGTAAAACATAATAATAGATAGATACAAACGGAGCTGCCATAGAATTCACCGACCGGAATTGGGCTCATCATAGTTGGCTCTAAAGGCAAAAAAACATCTCACTGCAAAACCTTTCTCAATAATCGAGAAAGCTTCAGATCGGATTATGGAGGTCGATTCGGTCTCTAAGCAGTATAAATTCCCTGAAAGTCTCGGATGCACAGCCCTGCGTCCAGATATAACTCTTTACTCTCTATCTCGGAAGATGGTCCATATCGTAGAATTAACTGTTCCATGGGAATCAAATATCCCAAAAGACCACGAGTACAAATTAAATAAATACCATGACCTCGCAAATGCCGTCACCCGGAACGGCTTCACTGTTCACCTTCACGCGGTGGAAGTAGGCGCTTGTGGCCTGCCAGCTAAATCTTTGTTTCACCTTTTTAAAGATCTTGGTCTCTCCAGGAAAATAATCAACTCCTTTCTAGAAAAAATATCTAAAACAGCGATTTCTGCATCTCAAATTCTATGGCTTCGAAGAGGGAGTGAATGGGTGGTAAGGTGAACGCTCACATGTGGCAAGACAGCTGTCCTAAACCTACCACCGCCGGTCGTTAGTCCGGAATCCACCCTTCACCTCCCAGAAGTATAATAATTATATATGATGGGCCCGATTTTTGGTCGGTGAATTCCATGGCAGCTCCGTTTGTATTTTATTTTATTACTACACTTCTGGAGGAGCAAGCGGCGGGCTCCGGACTGACGATTAGCTGTTGTAGGTTCGACAGCTGTCTTGCCACATGTGAGCGTTCACCTTACCTCTCATTCACTCCCCCCTCTGAAGCCATAGGATTTGAGATGCGGAAATTAAAGTTTTATATGTTTTTCTAAGATAGAGTTGATTATTTTCCTGGCTAGACCAAGATCTTTAACCCCTACCTTTCGGTTATTATTAAAAAAGTAGTTAAAAAATCGTAGTATTTTTTAATAATAATACTATTTTTAACACAATAGACCAATTTATTACCCTTTTGTGTATTTAAAATCGTATGAACAATTTGATTTATCGCGTAAGCTTTTTGGGATTAGGTTTTTTATTATTATTTTTCTGTTTGCGTTTGGGCGATAATAAAGCGGACGTATGACATACGTTTGTATAGGTAGAGCGGTTAAAACGATGTAACAGAGATTTAGCTGGCAGGCCACGAGCGCTAAGTTCCACCACTAGAAGGCGAACAGTGAAGCCGTTCAGGTGACGGTATTTGCGAGATAATGGTATTTATTTAATTTGTACTCGTGGTAATTTGGGATATTTGATTCTCATGGAACAGTTAATTCTACATAGAATAAGGGCCATCTTCCAAGATAGAGAGGAAAGAGTTATATCTGGACGGAGGGCTGTGCATCCGAGACTTTCAGGGAATTTATACTACTTAGAGACCGAGTCGACCCCCAGAATCCAATTTGAAACTTTCTCGATTATTGAGAAAGGTTTTGTGGTGGAATGTTTTTAGCCTTTAGGGTCGTCCCGCACAAACTGTATTGGGGTTTGGAGGGCACTGTCAGACCCTTGTTGGCACGAGCCACTGAGAGGCGATTAGCGAGAGGCTAATTACCTTGCGAATAACAGCATCAACTTTGTCATAGCGGTAAGTATACCGTCCTTGATCTAAGGCTTGCAGCCAGCTTATATAGGTCTAGCTGTGCAAAGGGTATTGCTACAAAGGGGTCATAAACTATCCTCAAAATAGATCTAACGAGCGAGGTTATTATGGTCTGGGAGTCAATGCTGAGGGCTGTGCATCTGAGACTTTCAGGGAATCGATACTGCTTAGGAGGATCGATACTGCAATACAGGGGATCGATACTGCTGAATCCAATCTGAAGCTTCCTCGATTAATGATAAAGGTTTTACAGTGAAATGTTTTTTGTCTCTAGAGCCATGCCACACAAAGAATGGTATAAAACATAAGAACGATAAGAATGGCTGGCAACCGTACTTGCCTAGATTGTATACGTGGATGGGACGGTCGATGGGATTGCTGATAATGTTGCCGTTGGGGTTGCGACAGCGCTCCTTGATGGCCTGCTGGATATACTTGATGGCCAGGTGGCACTTGCGCATGGACAGGTGAATTACGCCAAGGTTGTTATTGAGGGGAGCCCACAGCTCATCCGGTTTGCCGTACTGCTCGAGGAATTCCGAGTACCGACTGAGAGTCTCCAGAGCGCCCTTGAAATCGCCCGCAATGTGCTGTTGATGCGCTTTCAAAAACAACCACAGCATCGAGTTCACCTTGAAAAAAGAATTGTGTCACACAGAGAGGCAGAAGAATTCGGTTATATATACATTATTACTCATATTATTGCGAAATTGATGACTATTACGGTTTGTCATTTTAAAAAGGTTTAAAAACGAATTTACTGCATGAATTTTGTAGCACCTGAAGTTTCGGCGATGTTGCAACTGCCGTTGTCCAGGGTAGACTGTGCCGATGTCCTAGGTTGCAACATCGCCGAAACTTTGGATGCTAAAAAAATCACACTTGGACGTGTCACAATATACTATAGGTAGTATATATACAACCTACTGTAACAGGTAGTTATTAAAAACTTTTTGCAAGATACTAATTTATCATATTTTAAAGACAAATAAAAAACTAATTAGTTAAGTATCATAACTGATTCAAATAATTTAATACAATCAAGAATTGTAAAAATCTATAAATCAAACAGTCAAAATATATATTTTTTAAATAATTAAAATACTAAGAAAAACCCATAAAAAAATGTCAAAAATACCAATATAATCAATAGCTACTTTTATGGTTATTGTTTTCAAATTTCTGTTGCTTTATGTAATATGAAAGCAATATAGTCAGATAATGAATCCATGAATATTTATATAAAAGTATAATTTAAATAGGTACAATGTTTGAAAGTCATAGCCTTTGAATTCGGTTAGATCTTAGAAAGGGTGGCCTATAAGCATCTCCTTAATGTTTTTTTTTTTAATTTTACGTCCTCCAGCTGTTTATTGTGGTAGGGAGTAGATTGTAGAATTTAATGCTAAGGTGTCAGTACCTTTTCTGTATTGGCATGAGTAAGGTATAAGTACATCAAGGACGGGTAGGTTAGGTCCTTTCCTACCCAAGGTTGGGTCCTTTCCTATAAAATTGCCGTTTTTTCACAATGGTCATTTTGAATTCTGATAACTTGGGTTATTTTCAATTTTAAATTCAAATACATTTAAATTCAAAGAATCGTTATCCTTTTGCAACATTAGTTATTCGTTTGTATTTCTATTGTTCATTATTGCAGCAGACACAATATGCAATATCAATAATATACATAGACCAAACACCACAAACGAACGTACTGTGCATCATTTGTTTGTTCGGTTCGGTTCTGGTAGTTTTGACCTCGAGAACAAGCCCCGTGGACAACCACATAAGTGTCAAAATAATATTGAGTCATTTGCCTAAAAACGGCAAAGTAGAGAAGCTGCAATAGTGGCTACCGTTGAAGCTGCAAAAATGCCTCGAAGCTTGCATTGCTTCACTGAACCAAAGCCAAAGTGAAGGGATTCTGAACCGGACTTTCAGTTGTGTTTAAAAATGGATCTTGTATGATAAGTCTAAGTGTGTATTTGGCTTACCAGCTCAGGAGCACTCCAATCCCGGGATTCTGAAGTCGCGATACGATATGTCAACGCGACACGACATTGAATTCGGTATCGTCTTCGATCCGACGACTGGACTGATTCTGTTTCTGAATCATCAGTTAACCCTTGGAGTAAATGGGTATTTTCATGGATGCATCTGTCTCTTTTGCAGGATTTTCGGCGACATCGACTTAAAGTACTATAACTACGAAACTACTACACCAATCATAAAAAGAACAACTGCACAATGATTGCATTGAAATTTCGAATATAGAATATTGAAATATCATTTTGTAAAACAATTAGATAATTATGAATAAATATGAGAACATCAAAGAAGTGAAAAAAACGCGCGACCAGATTTGGTCGACTCGTACTCAACGGATAATTGTTTCGCGACCAGATTTGGTTGACTCAACGGGTTAATCTCGGAGCTCCATACTCCCCACGTGATTCCCATACTGATATCTGATTGGCCGGGGTCGGCCGTTTAACAGTGAGCGGTGTAAGCTCAATTCGGACCTGGCTCTGAGCGTGCTTAGTGCTTTGAGCTTATGGAAATTGGGATTGTGTCCTTTATTTATTAAATCGAATATCTCTATTTCTCGGCGCTATATTCAAATTTCAACTGTCTTGGAAGGAAATAGTCGGTGATTATTGCTGATGGGGATTTTTACTGCCATTTCCCAGTTATCTCCTAGAGCAACGACATGCAGCTGACCCCTAATGTGCTGTCGTCTATCCTAACCTGTCAAATCGCTTCCAGAACCGCAAATATTGTCAAGCGACGACAATCGTATATCATATCGTCACCTCAGAATCTGGGGTCTGGTTCGGGTGGCACAAATCATTCATTCATCTATACTAATATTATAAAGAGGTAAAGTTTGTGACGTTGTAGGAAGTAATCTCTGGATCTACTGAACCGATTTTGAAAATTCTTATACCAATAGAAAGTCACATTATTGGTGAGTGTCATAGGCTAATTATTATTTCGAAAAATGAAAAGACTTTTTCGTGGTAGTCGGATTTCCAAAGTAAGTCGGAAAAAAACGGTCGAAGGAAAACGTTTCTAACGAACGCTGCCTTAACGATGAGAGATATATGATTAAGTTCTAGAGAAAAGTTGTAGAACTTGATAATGCCTACAAAAAAGTCAGCGACAGCATATGTCTAACTTTTATATTTAAGTAACAACCAGTAGTATTTTATATTTAAAAAATAATTTAAATCGTTAGGTCATGTTTATTGGTCATAGTATTATGAATTCTTATCAAAAAAAAGTAAATTTATTGTGTCAAGTATTTAAAACAAAAGACTTTTACCTTTTAATGCATATAATTTCCCTTTTACTGCATAGATAGTTAAAGAGATAATACGCTCACAAATAAGACACTCACAAGAAGATACTCACAAATAAGTAAATTTATCGTCTCAAGTGGTTAAAACAAAAGACTTTTTCCTTTTACTGCATATAATTTCCCATTTACTGCATAAATAGTTAAAGAGATAATACGCTCACAAATAAGACACTCACAAGAAGACACTCACAAATAACGGTAATATAGTCAAATTGGCATGCAAACACATACATACATATGCAGTAAAAATATAACCCTTCTTTTGGCAGTCAGGAAATAAATCATAGCACTCAGTACTAACCGAACCACACTTATAATTTCATCACAGGTAAAAAGTTTTACCGCCCAACGAAGTGGGCACGGACCAGCTAGTCTTTTATAAAATACACGCTGATTAGTCAAACCACGACCAAAAGCAGAAAGAGAAAGAGAGAGAGAGAGAGATAGAGAGAGAATGAGACTCACTTACCTCGCCCACCTGCTGCACCTGTTTCTTGAGCATCATGTTCGCCCGGAATATCAGTCTGTTGAGCATATCCCATTCCCGCTCGTTCTTCCCTTCGAATTCGCTTATCATTATCTCCGACAGCGCCAGTACTTTTTCCGGCATCCTCCGCCATAAATACACTTCGAATAAAAAAAGTGTGATGCGCCGCAGCATGTCTCCGTCTGACACGTCGCTCCTCAGCATTTGGAAGAGCTTCTCCAGAATGGCGTTTGCTTGGGCGTAATACCTACATAGAGAAAGAATTCGTTATGAGTAGCCGTCTTCTTTGGCTCAGAAAGTAAATGAATCGGTCATTTTAAAAAAGGAAACAAGTACCAAAACGTGAATTTTACAGGAGAGATCTTTTCTTTAAACATACTTGAGAGCAAAAAAAGCGCATATGCATGATTTCTTAACAAAAATAAAATATTTGAAAACATAAACATATCTAATAAGGAAGGCTTTCCAACATCTATCAATAGAGGTTTTTATCAAGATCTACAAGGCATATGTGAGACCTATTCTTGAGTATGGCTATCAGATCTGGAACCCGTAGATATCCTGGAAAAGGTACAGCGAAGGGCAACCAAAATGCCAGTGGGCCTGAAAAATAGAAATTATGAAGATCGCTTGAAATTACTTGGAATTACTACACTCAAACAAAGAAGACAAAGAGGGGACCTGATTGAGACATATAATATTGTAACACATTATTACGATGTACCTGCACTGAAGAATATTTACAAATTCAACGTCAATACAAATCTTCGAGGTCACAACAAAAAATTCAACCGTACAAAATTTAAATCTAATCCTCTTAAGAACGTTTTGCCAAATAGAGTGGTGGACATGTGGAATAAACTACCATTTGAAGTGATTAGTGCAATCTCTGTCAATCGATTTAAAAACAGACTCGATTTGTACCTAAACACCTGTTAATATTGTTTATATTATATTGTTAATATTGTTTAGCTTTACAAGATCTGAGCTGGACGTATCAGCAGAGCTGCCTGTCCAGAATAAATAATAATAATAATAATAATAATAATAATAAAAACTTTGGTCTTTCTTGAATGCATATTCAAAATCTATTTCAATGCCTATCCAATGGTATTTTATTGTGTTTGAATCCTTCCAATAAAGCGTGTTTTGGTTAATCGGTGATAAAAATTGAATTAAAACGTAAAAATCAGCAAAAAACATTTTTATTAATAAAATAAAATAAAATACAAACGGAGCTGCCATGGAATTCACCGACCAAAAATCGGGCCCATCATATATAATTATTACACTTCTGGGAGGGGAAGGGTGGATTCCGGACTAACGACCGGCGGTGGTAGGTTTAGGACAGCTGTCTTGCCACATGTGAGCGTGCACCTTACCACCCATTCACTCCCCCTTTCGAAGCCATAGAATTTGAGATGCAGAAATCACGGTTTTAGATAATTTTTCTAGAAAGGAGTTGATTATTTTCCTGTAGAGACCGAGATCTTTAAAAAGGTGAAACAAAGATTTAGCTGGCAGGCCACGAGCGCCTACTTCCACCGCGTGAAGGTGAACAGTGAAGCCGTTCCGGGTGACGGCATTTGCGAGGTCATGGTATTTATTTAATTTGTACTCGTGGTCTTTTGGGATATTTGATTCCCATGGAACAGTTAATTCTACGATAAGGACCATCTTCCGAGATAGAGAGTAAAGAGTTATATCTGGACGCAGGGCTGTGCATCCGAGACTTTCAGGGAATTTATACAGTGTTGCCTCTTCTAGCCCGAATAAGAGCTGACATTCGATTTTGCATTAATTTACCAAGATTTCATAAACTTTAATTTCATGTTTACGAACTAAATGGCTATACAGGTCTTTATTTTAAGTGTTTTTCGAAATGAATTCATACAATCGACTTTCAGAAATTCACATATTTCTTGTTTCATTTTATAAATAAAAAAATAAAATACAAACGGATCTGGCGTGGAATTCATCAACCGCAGCCAGGCCCATCATAATACTATTATTACACTTCTGGGGGATGAGCGGTGGACTGCGGACTAACGACCGGCTGTGGTAGGTTTAGGACAGCTGTCTTGCCAAATGTGAGCGTTCACCTTACCACCCATTCACTCCACCTTCGAGCCATATAATTCGAAATGCGAAAATTGCAGTTTTAGATATTTTTTCTAGGAAGGAGTTGATTATTTTCCTGGAGAGACCTAGTTCTTTAAAGAGGTGAAATAGAGATTTGGCTGGCAGGCCACAAGCGCCAACTTTCCTCGCTTGAAGGTGAACAGTGAAGCCGTTCCGGATGACCATTTCATGGTCATCCCACCCGGATGACCCGGATTGACCGGCCATTTGCGAGATCATAGCATTTATTTAGTTTGTACTCGTGGTCTTTTGGGATATTGAATATTTCTCCTTCAGGGTCCATCTTCCGAGATAGAAAGTAAAGAGTTATATCTGAACGGAGGCCTGTGCATCGGAGAATTTCAGAAAATTCATACTGCTTAGAGACTGAATCGACCTTCAGAATCCAATCTGAAGTTTTCTCGATTATTGAGAAAGGTAATTTTGTATTTCGATCACAGCGTAGACTAGGTTAGGTTAGTCTTTGAGAAAATAATAAATTTAAACTACATTTCTAAAACTCATAATCAATAGGAATTGTGATGTTATCGAAATGACTCGGAAATTGAGGTAGCATTTGTACCATCAATGACCCCATTTTATGCTGCTTTCGGTTGGAAATGTATGCGGGATGGTTTTCAGTACCTACAAAGAAGTGATGTTTTTGACATGACCGATTCAAATAGGAAGCTGAACGGCCAGCGATAACATCCGAGAGCGGTCAGTGTTGGTTTGGTGTTGTGGATTTTCTGAGGAAGAAGAAGAGTAGGTAAAAGTTGAGAGAAAGTGAGTTCTCTAGAGATTTCAGCCATGGGCTCCATCCTCGAAGAAAGCCACAGAACTTATGAAACTGAAGACTATCTCGGTTGTCCAACATTATAAGTAAGATAAAAATTGATTTTATCTCGTTCAGTTTGTAGCACCCGACGGTTTGTCTGAATCGAAATTCGAGGTTCTTCTTATTCCTATAATAGAATTGTCCATTGGATAACACAAATGTTCAAACTTCAATAGAGACGAAGGTTTCGAGCTCTCTACTACGTCGAACCCTCTCCTTACAACGTTTCTAACGCCCATCGCTGAGTGCAGACGTGAAATATGTTACAGTGTTGTGTGCATGACAGAATTTAAAAATTGTTTAGCTGGAATTTTCTTTTCAATTCAATATCAAATGATGTTTAGAGAAATTGGCGGAGGAGACGACAATCTACTCCAACCTAACCTAATAACCCACCCCAAAGTTTGCAGACATGCCAACATAATAAAAAAGATACTGTGCACTTCTACCTTCATGGTATATGTAGAATTTACCTGGAATGACTTCTATAATAAATTCAATTGAGTGGGGGGAATCAAGGCCTCATTCCAAGAATCTTTAATACTATTGTATCTGAGGAAGACTGTGTAAGCGTGAGCAAACAGATGTTTAAAAAGCTACCTGTTGGATGTTTATAGTGAAATTAGTGGTAATAAGTAAATTTGTTATACGTTTCTATAATGTAAGCTTGTAGTAATACTGTCCTAATTTAAGCCTGTAGTAAGACCAGTAGTAATGCTGCTGTGCATTCTTTTTTTATATTTTAATAATGTCTTTTTGTATCACAAAATTAGAAGTGTAAGACTAGAAAAATAAGAGTTTGTCTCGCCAACAAACTGTATATCTACCAGTTTGGCAAGATTGTAATATTTAAAAAAATGTATCTTTTTCTATGAATAAATTTAATTAAAAAAATAAAATTAAAAAAAAGAGTTAATGTATCTGTAGTTAATTTTATTTTATTTTATTCTGGAACCAAACAGAACTACATACAATGCAATAAAAACCTATTCAAAAGTGACAAAAATCCATTAATGTGATTCCGAATATAAAGTATACAAAATGAACGCAATATAATTTTACAATGTTTCCGCTTGAGAATGGGGGGAATCAGAATGGGAAGTGAGGTGAAAGGAAGAGACAAAATAGATAAAAATATATTATGTATGTATATAAATACATTTATATTTAATTTTAAGTATGATATATAGGTATTATAATAAATATATACTTGAGATAAAATTATGTCCTTGAACTAAATTAAATGAAATATAATATGTATAAATGTTTTGTGATCATCTAGGTAGACTAGATTTTTTTTTATTGAGTTCTTATAAGAGGTTTTTGATGAGTGTAATATGTCCACACTTAAAAAGTCTGTATTATATCTATGACTTGCTCTGTATAGAAATGCATTTTGAGATGCGTTGGTTTTCACCACAAGGAGATGAAATAGTCGATGCGATCGAACAGGGCGGGAAGGAACATAAAATTCAATGAGTTCCATCGCATTCGCATCGATGAAATTATTTACCAACCCATGCAAGAATACGGCATCGATCAAGACTCTGCGGCTCTCCAATGACATTAACTTGTGGGCTTTTAAGGATTCCTCATACGAGCTGAGCTTAGTGAAAGAAGTGAAATTAATCGCTTCACAAATCTTTTTTGTATCGATTCGATCCGCGATATGTAAGTCAAATATTGGGGATTCCAGACCACTGATGCAAATTCCAACTGACTTCTTACATAGGAATTATAGAGGGTTTTAAGCTTGACAGTGGATTTGTATACCGATGATACCCTTAGAATAAAACCTAGTAATTTATATGCTTTTCTGATAATATTATCGATGTGTTCAGCGAATAGCATTTTCGTGTCAAGTGTAATCCCAAGGGATGCAATATAGACTGTTCTGGGTGCGAATTCATTTACAGGTGGACCACGCTAACACAGTATACTAACCAGTAGCTTTACTCTCGAGCTACAGGGCATTGCGGGAAGTGGGTGCGAGGAATGTGGGCAGAGGGGTAAGACCCGAGGAACGCCTTTGGTTAGCATTACGCGCAGGTAAGGGCTGGCGACCTTTTCGAACGTTGTATATCTGAGTGGGCCGAGTAGCAGGACATCTGGCAGCCATATCCAAGCCCTTACGACTCGTGACCTATTCGTTTTGATTTCAATTTTGTTTTAAGAGAAGCTACTGTCTGGTATACTGTGACGCTAAGGACGACCTCTCCATGCTTCGAACACTTTAGAGTTGTCAACTACTAGGGACGAACCCGCCACCCCAATAAATTAAAACAATATTCTTTCTCCCATAGACCGAATAGAGAGACTTAGGGACAACACAGTCCACCGTCTAAGTACACCAACAAGCCCGTGACAAGTCCTATGACTTACCGCGAGGCACTGGAATGAGGACTCAGTCGGCTGACCTCGCTCCCTTACTACCAGATTTTGATGGATTTCCCCAACCTCCAGTCTGGTTCTAGATTCGAAGTCGCTTGCGCGGTCTCTACCCGATGTTAGCGGTAATTCAGTTCCAATTTATCGTGGACTGTCGCGCCTTTGTCCATTAATATGGTGGCTGACATCAGGTCAACGACAACCCCCGCTGCTTAAGAAAGGTACGTTTCCAGATCCCCCGGTTTTTGTCTGGAGCGCAGTCAGTTGGCTAGCACCGCACGACGCGCAAACCGCCCAGTTCCGCCCGAGGCGTTCCCCCAGATTAGAGTATCCGATCCCACCTGTCCACGACTGCACTTATAGCCGCAGGGTTTACAGAGTCCAAAGAGGATACCGAATGGGAGCTGAACCTAACCTTGAGCCGAGCCAATGTAACAAACAGGTTATTATGCCCAAGCTGCAAGCAACCGTTAGTAACCAAGGTGAGGTACGGTCCTGGTTGTATGTACGGCAGCACATTTCAGCTGATTATCTACTATGTAATGAAAAACAAAAAAAATATGATCTTGCATATGGTGTCACCCGGAATGTGGAAATTGGCGGTCATAGCCTGCCAGCCAAATCTCTGTTTCACCTCTTTAAAGATCTTGGTCTCTACAGGAAAATAACACCTTCCTAGAAAAAATATCCAAAACCTCAAATACTATGGCTTCGAAGGTGGAGTGAACGGGTGGTAAGGTGAACACTCACAAGTGGCAAGACAGTTGTCCTAAACCGGTCGGCCTTTCGTTAGTCCGGAATCCACTGCTTTGTATTTTATTTCATTTAGGCCTTTGCTTAAATGTAGGTGCTTTCGAATGTGGGTTTATAGACAAATGCATAGTTAGTTAGTTAGTTGCTTGTTTGAATTCCCTCGCCCTCCCCATCCCCCGTATATACGTCGTTGCCTTACGATCATCACCTTTTATGGAAGAGGAGAGTAGCATAGTTGTAGAAAGGTATAGTGTCGTCCTTGGTCTTGATTTCCTTTAGGTTCGCGTTCGGCCAGACCTGTCCGAGCTGCTGGCAGAGAGACACGCGGTATTGTTCCGTGTTTCTCATGTTCGAAGCGCAGAAATCAGCCAAAGACTTGTTCAGAGCGACCGTTCTGTTCGGCCCGATCACCCCCTCCAATTTGTTCAATTGTTCCCCGCATTTGGAATAGTTCCGAGCGCGGAACGCTTCCAAAGCGAAAACCGCCGGCTCTTCCACCATTTCGATATTAATTAAAACAATGGAAAATAATGAAATACACCGGCTTCACAAACGCGAGCAAACGTCAAGCGGGTAAGAAGAAAATACCGGAAAATACTCATTAGATTTAACTGACAGTTAGGGTAGGATTCCAACGATAGCACACGATACTCGATACTTTTTTTTTGTATTTTTGTGGAATTGATTTTGAGGCTAAACTTGCAGATATTCATCAAAACTATTTGTTTATTTTAAATTGAAGGCAAAAATTGTTATAATTACATAATTATACACAATATTACGACTAGTGAAAGGATAACACTAGAAAGGAAAACAACCTCGTTATTTTTATGACGCTGCTATTATTATAATGATACTATTATTATACTGATGCGGATACGCTTTTTAAAACCTTTCAGCAAAGTAAAAATCAAAGGAATTGTTGTAATTCCTCTTTTAACGACGCGGTACATTTACCACGGAAAAATCATATCAGTCTTCAGTAGTTAGTATAGATGGTATGGCTAGGTATTCGATATGTATGGGTTTCCAATAGGTATGGGCCTTCAATATGTATGGGCCTTTAATAGGTATGAATCGTCTTCAGTAGGTAGTATAATTAATAGTATTACAATTACACTACTATTAAGTATATTAAATTACCGAATTCGTTAACTATACCAACTCGGTCATCTGGTATACAAATAAAAAGAAATACATTCAGATGGTCGAGCGTATTCAAAGAAAAATTTTAAGAGATATTTAAAACAGAAAATACAATATTTATCCATACTTATTTCCGTCCGATTTTGTGCTAGGAATGGTAGGATACAACACTCTTGAAACGCGACGATATATTTCCCTGCAATTATTGTACCTAATTCAAGGAACTATTTATTTTCCCGAGATACCTACTATGTAAGTTTGAATTGTACGTACCGGTAAATTACACAGCGAGGAGATCGCATCTATTGTGCCGTATCATCGTCAAAATATTTTTGTAGTGGGGAAGGTTACAGATCTTTTCTTGCCCACTGAAATTATATTTGAAACTGCTCTTGAATTATATTTGAAACTAATAAATAAATAAATATGGGTATATGGCTTATAATGATTTGGCCGATTCCGCGTCACCAAGGAGACGTTTCCAGCTTTCTAATGCATAGAGCCCGGTGCTTCCCGACGAGGCGTTCCCGCCGGGGTTAAATACATTTGTCTTGGATTTCGTTTCTATTTTTATCAAAACTCCGTTAAAAAAGCTGAAAGAGCGTGGCGCGTCGGACGGTCGTACGATCGAGCAAAAAGAAAAAAACGGGGACCGGCGAACAAAGGCCAGTCACGCTGACGTGTGGGGGTTTTCAGACCATAGAGTTCAATGGTCGCATCGCTAAGGTGGAAGCGAGGCGGCACCACTGTGACTTGTAAAAAATGTTTGGGATATATGGAGAGAAACTTAGGCAATGGCACATATATTGGTCAACGCGTAGAGCGGGCAAAAGTCAAGGACCATTCACGACCATGTAGCAGATTCCAAGTAGAAATAAATCCAATTGTTTGAGGGTCCCTTGAGTGATACTCACTGAAAGGAGCACCAAAGTGACGACTATCAAAAGTAATTTTAATGGTTGTACATGGCCATGGGTGTCAATCGTGCAAGGCTGCTTGTCCACACGTTTTTTTCGCCGTGATATGATATTACGTTACGTACAATTGCGTGAAATAATTATTAGTGTATGTAAATGTTTATATGTTTATACCTATACATCGTAGATAATAGTATTGGGAATTTATTATTAATAGTGAATTCATATGCAGAAGATCTTTCAATTGGTAGGTATTCATATCATCGAAAACATTCAGGCAAAGTATCACGCTTATTGAGGTAAGGTCAAATCCACATTCTCTTCTTTTTTGTCGTTTGATTTTTTTTATTTAAAACAATATAAGCCGCTGCGACGCGACGCGTATGTTTCGTGGGCCATTGTTGCCCCATTGAGGAGCCCGACGCCCGTTTACTAGTCAAAATGATGGGCGATACTTTTGAAGAAATATTGCCGAAAATGGCCGGGCTAAAAATTTTTCAGCCACTATAAAATGTTGCAGTGATGGCCGGGCTACAGTTGCTGATATTGCAGCCACATTGCAGCGAAAATGTGGCCTGGGAAAAATACGTCTTTTGACTGACTGTTAGGGTTTGAATAAGACGATATCACAAGATACTCGATACCTTTTTTGTACTTTTGCGGAATCAATTTTGAGCGGGTCCCATCAAACTTGCAGAAGGCAGATTTGCAAACGGCAATCTTGCAGACGGCATTCTTGCAGGCGGCAGTTTTGCAGAAGGCAATCTTGCAGAAGGCAGTTTTGCAAATGTCAAACTAACGTTTCGAGGGTCGGCATTTTTGCAGACGGCATTTTTGCAGAAAATGAAGTTAGAAGCAAAACATCGTATTTAAAATTTAGTGTTACCAGAGTAGAAATCGACAAAAGCCGCGTTTTCATAGGGTACGGAACCAGTCCACTTCTTTGAGTGTCCTCTCCATCGCGGATCTCAGCAATCAACTTTCGATTTTAGGGAAAGAAAAACCTAACCTAACCTAACAGAAAAACTTAAAACATTTTTTTTAATGTTTAGTTTGATGTACTGAATCATCCACTACAAGGATGCCGGTAATTAATGTCACTTCGATTTTAGGGAAAGAAAAACCTAACCTAACCTAACCTAACAGAAAAACTTAAAACATTTTTTTTAATGTTTAGTTTGATGTACTGAATCATCCACTACAAGGATGCCGGTAATTAAATGTGGAGAGGCAAAAATATTCACCACTTTAATTTACCCTGACATGATAATTTGCTACTTCTTTTTCTAAAATTAAAATTAATAACATATGACCGCTTTACTGCTTTATTTTTGGTTTGTAAAATAATATAAAATAATTTTATTTGTGTAATCATGTCCTAATGCGCCATTCTCAAACGTTGCTAACTTCGGGTTTGTATGCAGTTTGCTTTCTGCAAGAATGCCGTCTGCAAAAATGCCGCCTGCAAGGTTGCCGCCTGCAAGGTTGCCGCCTGCAAGGTTGCCGCCTGCAAGGTTGCCTCCTGCAAATCTGCCCTCAACAAATTTGGAGCTGTCAAAAGTGACATTTGTGCAAGTTTGCCGCATGCAAAACTGGCGCCCCCCTTTTGAGCCTGAGTACCGAACAGATATCGATTAAAACAACGTACGCTTCAATTGGAGGTGTTCCACTGGACACTTCAAGCCATTGAGCAAACAGTTAAATACCCTACCCTAGAAGCAGTATTGGGCAAATTTTAGTCAACTAACGATGGACGACTATCGATTAAACGACTAACGATTTATTACTTAATCGTCAATCGTGACTAACTATCGATTATTTTCAATCGCAATCAAGACTAAAAAATTGCGATTGAAATTCTCGACGGCGGTCAACTTTAAGTTTTGCAAGTTTTTCGTCTGTAGGTCGATCGGTTGGCATGTCGGTCGGTCGGTCGGTCGGCCAGTCGGTGAGAAACCGATGAGATAAGTACAGTTAGCCAATAGATATAATAGAAAGAATTATCGGGTGGCATCTAGACTAAGTTAGTCATGATTGACGATTGACTAATTGATTTAGTCATGATTATTTCAATCGCAATAACACAACTAAAGTAGTCGTGTCTTAATCAATCATGATCCATCAGGCAATTGAAAAATATTGTCGATTGACCCAATACTGCTTTAAAAATACAGCTGGTGTGTTAAAAAGAATTTTAAAAAACGGCAGTGTCACCCCAAGACTTTCCCAGCAAGTAGCCAAGGACTGATTTTATCTGAATATTCATTTCATAACTAAAATCGATGAGCGCCCTCTCGGCCTCTCTCTCTCGGAGCGCCCTCCCTCAGCATTCCATTGCGGCGCTTTTCGTTTCTCGGCTAGCGTCGAGCGGCTCGGCGTTAATATTTGTTTAAAATGTATGGCGACATTTAAATATTACCTAATAATGTAGATTTATATGAGATATTTTTACCAAAATTTCACAACAAGGCATGTATGTACCAAATATTAAGTCTCTAAGTCCAATATTTCGAAGATGATATAAGACTAGTGCGCCCCCTGGTGGACCGATTTCAACCGCAATCTTTTCAACTCTTGCCATGACCAAATGATGCCTGCATTGGTACCTATTCAAATTTGGTAATTTCAGCTCAATCGGATTAAGCATTTGGGCGCAATCGTAGAGGAATACATGCACATAGACAGACCTCAATCTGAAAATCATCTTAGCCTTGGTGGCTCAAAATGAGCGTTCACAATATTTTCCCTCCTGGTCGGCTGATGGGTCGGAAGAGTAAAATAGGGGAAATCACGTTATGTTCAACTATTTGGGCTGGGTCAATAAAATTAAGACAAGATGGCCACAAACTTTGTTTTTTATTCAAAATGTTATGAAATTCGCATCCATCATTTGTAAAATGGCAAACACATTTTTTTTAATTGGTTGTTTCCACCCAATACTTCCCCGGCAAGCAGACAAGACCCTTCCTCCCGCCAAACCCTCAACCCTCCCTCCACTTCCTCCGCGCCCCCGACCACCCCCCTCCCCACCCGATAAGGATTGTATCGATTGTGTCGATAGTGATTGTGTCCTATTTTTTATTATTTTGTAGTATTTCCGTGGTATTAAATTATATTTTTCCAAAAATTATGTAGTATTTTTTAAATACGGTGGTATTTGGGCTGGGTCAATAAAATTAAGACAAGATGGCCACAAACTCTGTTTTTTATTCAAAATGTTATGAAATTCGCATCCATCATTTATAAAATGGCAAACATATTTTTTTTTAATTGGTTGTTTCCAACCAATACTTCCCCGGCAAGCAGACAAGACCCTTCCTCCCGCCAAACCCTCAACCCTCCCTCCACTTCCTCCGCGCCCCCGACCACCCCCCTCCCCACCCGATAAGGATTGTATCGATTGTGTCGATAGTGATTGTGTCCTATTTTTTATTATTTTGTAGTATTTCCGTGGTATTAAATTATATTTTTCCAAAAATTAGGTAGTATTTTTTAAATACGGTGGTATTTAATTTTTCTTTGCGTCGCTTTTATCCTGTTTTGAAATTAATCTTTGTAACTCAAAGATTATATGGGTTATTATACAGATTATACCCAATATAATCAATGGCTATATTTACCATTTAGGTACCTACCTCCTACCGCCAATCATCGCCGACGTTTATATGAAGGATAAAGGTATCTCCCCTCTACCCACGCTAATCACTAATGGCAATCGCCGATAAACGTTGCGTCATTATTGACAGCTTAATTGCGTCATTACCTTCCATTGGCCATTGTTTGACGGCTTAATGTCCGTAATCAATGTGTCCGTGGACGGTATCTTTATTTTCCTCGCGAAAAATCAACCCCGTTTCCTTGCAGTGTGGCCGAAGCTCCAGGCATGCGCACCGCGCAGAGCGACCGAAAACGAAAAGCCGACAAAAGCTCCCGCTGCTGTCAGAAGCTTTTCAGGTACCAATTTAAGCCTTTGCTGCATTTTTAAATTGTTTACATTAGAAAACTGACATTTATATTGCTGAGGGATCGCTACTTTCGAGAAGGCGATATTCAGAGGAGTTTATTGGTAAGTTTTCAGATTTCGCAATCGGTCTATAACCTTATAGTAAGGATTTCCGATTAAATCATGCTTCAATACCTTTATTATGACTGCTAACATATTTCCAGGTCAGGTTAGGTTATGGCACGGGCGTAGCTATAGCTTTCACATAGGGGGGGGGGGGGGTCCGCGGGTACGAAAATGTACAAAGATAAACTAGTTATTGGCCGGACTTCACGCAGAAAAAAGCAAAATTCTAAACTCCAATATCAGTTATTTAAAAATTACATAAACATTAAAATACATGCAAGTTAATCGCGGACAAATAATAGTTACTCTAAGTACCTACCTTTAAATAAAAAGTAAATAATGTCGGTAGAGCATTTATTTATGACGTTATATTCTACTTAATATTATAAACGTGAAGGTTTGTGAGGATGTATGGATGCGCTTTCACGCAAAACTTTAAAAACTTCAAAGTATAACAGCCTTTTACGCCTTATGGCCAACATATTTATAATTTAGTTAGGATCCAGTTGGACCGCTATATCATGATGAACACCTATCAATGCAAGCCCAGTCAGTCGTTCATCTCCCTTGCTATTTCTCAAGTAGTTTTTCAACCTCTTTAAGGTTGTCAGATCAGACAGTATTTTGGCAATAGAATGCTGAGGTAGAGTCAGCAGGCCAGACTCCGGAACACCTGGCGGTGGCGTACTAGGAAAGGTGTCATTTTAAATAGTACCCCCAAAGTGTTTTAGAAAAGCTGAAAATTCAGTAAACAGTGGATGTAATACAGAACTCGAAACAAATGGCCAGACTACTTAAGAATATAATGCGGGGCGTCAGCATTACTCCCCACATGTCACAATAATGGAGGCCATTATATAATCATAATCATAATCACAATTTATTTTTCAAAAAAGACTAGATATCTACAACAAACATATCTAGTCTTACCAACCTGGTGAAATCGTCAAGAAAATATACATATTAGATAAATTACATATTAGTTAAATTTCAAAATGAAAAACCATAGTAGAAATATAAATAGTGGCAATAGTGTCAAATTAAAAGACATAACAAAATAAAATAAAAAATAATCGCATCAAAAAACAAAACAAAAAAATGTATAAAAAGAAATGTTAAATGATCCACTAATTAAATTCCAACATAATTTGGAAATAATACCATTTCAATGGTCAACTTAACAACTAAATCGCCTGAAGCGTAATATTGTAAAATAGCATTTCATGCCCTAAACTTTTTAAATCTAATATACAAATAGGTACTATTTAGACTACAAACGATTCAGCACAGCTATAGAATTCGTCCAACGTATAGAAAGCATGTGTGGAGTGTTATGGGTGTGGTGATCACCATTTAGTTCACGTTTTGTGACATTGCGCGGCACATTAGACCGATGCGTAATAGTTACCGACAAATACGTACCGGCGTATTTGCAGGAACTTCTTTTTTGTCGCTGCCTCTTCAACTATAATTTCAGGCTCATTTGTCCGATTGGTCGGCAGGTGGTCGGTTGGCGGTTGCCGGCGCGGGCGGTGCAGCGGGATGATCGTGAGGTGAGATGAGGCGTCGGCGAGGCGGGCGGCCATGGCGTGGCGGCGCCGTCGCCGCGCGGTCGCCGTCGCGTTGCTCGCCGCGATCCACCTCACGGTGATGATCACGTTCGCCTCGGTCGCCCTGCGCGGCGAGCGGCCGACGCCGCGGGCGCCGCCGCCCGCGCACCACGTGCCCCTCGACGCGTCGCACCATCTCGGACGCAAGGTAGGTAGATCACGATGCAGACGAAGCGTATGCTGAGACGCAGGTGACGCAGTTCCACGCAGCGCAGGGCAGAGCAGATTTTGTAATGCATTCAGAACATGCTGAGAGCTGCGTAGGTACGCTGCGGTGCAGGCACGTGAAACGCAGACATGTGTCTTTCCTGCTCTGAGCCTCGTTGTATTGCCATGCCACGCGGCACAGATTTCTGCGCGGCGCGTCAGAACGAGAAATGGCATAATCAAATTGAGTTCTGTCTAACCGAAAGTAGTTCTTCAATTGTTTATCAGATAACTCTCTCGAGAGTACAAATTCTACATTAGTAGAGCGTTTTTTTTCCAGATAATCACTTTCCAAATAGTTTTTCTACTCTTTGACTAACTGTCAAATCAAATGAAATCAAATCAAATAATTTATTGTCCTAAAAACTAATACATAGTTGTATAGACAGTTGTATTACATTTACATTTGGCCGTGATATGATTGAATTATTCATTAATTATCAATTTTAATCAAAACATATAAGGTTAGTACTCGTAAGAATAAAGAAGGTAATATTGTAGAATTAAATCGAGTCTCACCATTTAGTTTAGCAGATAAAAACACAGAGTAATTAATTCTAACCGATAAAAATAAGTTTTTTTAGTATAAAATTAATAAATGTAATGTCAAAAAAAAACAAAAAAAAATGTCTTAGTGATTATATTGCAAATAAAAATAGTCAAGGTATAATTAATATGTGCCTACTTAATAATAGAAATAGTCAATACATTTTAGTCAAATTGAAAATCGATTAAAAACCTATTACAGAAAGAGATATAGTCGAGATGCATACATTTTTTAGAGATCGTTAATGTCGTACAATTCTCGTAAAGTAGCAACAACTTATAATTTCATAATCAGGCTCTGACTCTGAACTCATTTTACTCGTCAACTCGACTGTCAAACTGTCTATTATTTGTACTAGCTCGGACGCGAATGAATCTGTGTCATTTAGCAGGGCAATTGAGACAGACACAGGCCACGGCCCGACCTATGTCTGTCTCAACTGCCCTGCATTGCAAAATCTGCACTATGCTGTGCAGCGTCAGCATATGAGAGTTGTCAACTACTACGGGCAAACCCGCCACTCCAGGAAGTTATAGCCATATCGTATCATTTTATCTCCCATGGAGTGAACGCAAAGACTTAGGGACAAACACAGTCCACAGTCTAGCTACGCTAACTTCTTTCACGCGTGTTGAAATTAATTTCATGAAACTAATTTCAATACACATGGAACTGAAAATTACGGTATGAAACATTCAGTATTTTAGCAGCCATGGCACATAGCGCGAAATAGCTCATTTACGACGCTAAAAATCAAAAAATCAAATTCGATAATTGCACGTAATTCAATTTGGAAAGTCTGCCCCAACATTCACTATACTCAAATTATAATGTTTATTATTATTAGTTAATTTTTAATATTATTTGATACCTAGCATATTTTTAAAATTAAGTATTCTAAAGTATGCACAAGCCACTGTCTACTTGGTACGCTTGCCTTAGTACGGGCCTAGGCCTAGTTAGGCGGCGTTGATTTCAAAAAAATTGTGGTCTGCGATGCTTTCTATTTTGCTATTATTTACATTTAAGCCTCTAATGTTAAACTTACAATGTACTGCCGTGAAAAATGTGATTTTGAGGGTTAATAAATAAAAAAATACTTAGGTACGAAACGACGAGAGAATGTTGGATAGAATAGAAAAACCGCTTTATCCGGTTACCCAGAAATTAAGTCTTCTCGCTACATGTAAAAACGCATCCAGTTGTGTGCAAAATTTAGTGCTATTATTACGTTGTGTTTTATTACAATAACCGCGAACCAAATGAATTTTGAACTACCTAGCAGCAAGTATTTCATTTTAAAATAACTTAGATATGCACAGTAATGAACTGGTCATAAAAATAAACCAACGTTTGTAGGAAGTCATCAAGCCCAGTATTTTAATAATTGTTCGATTTCATTGCAGTTTTTAAAAGAAAGTTCCACTCTATACATATTTCTACAAGTTCCACTCTATTGAAATTTTTAAAAGTTTCACTCTATTCATATTTAAAACAGTTGAATATAATATTGTTATTCTAAACCTACACTTTCAAACCCATTTTGGGTCTGAAGTGGCTTTTACGAAGGATATACAGTATATATCTTAGAAGGAGGACAATACTCTTGTGGAGGCGATAAAGGTGGACCACTGCAAGTGACGATAGCTGACAACCAATGCCTCTTCAACATAATCGCCGTTACCAGTATTGGAAAGAGCCCTTGCGGAAGTGCCAAGGGACTTGGCATATACACTGCCGTGAAGAGTCATGTGAAATAAATGGCGTTTTAGGAGTATGTCTACTGCCGGAAAATTGTACAAAAACTGACGGGGATTTGCCAAAAATGAAACTATCACAATTTTGTATAATGTCGGAACAAGAGACTGTATGCTGTATTCAACACAGCCCCATGAGCAACAACACGAGATCATCAGAAAACCAGGATAAATCCAATAATGCATCTTCTATATCACCGCCTACTACAACAACTACCAATAAGTCACCGGTCATCTCTACAATAGCTCCAGAAAAACCTTTAACATCGCCACAAGCCATAACTACCAATTTCATAAATGACAGTGTGAAAAAACGAACTAAATCCGAAAAAAATAGCTCTGCAATATTGATTACAAATTTAACAATGACAGCCATTGCTGTGTTGGCGATTAATTAATTAATTTTATTTTATCTGCATCCAAACTTTTCTCTGGTCGTAACGGTCTCCGTTCCATCGGGTTCAGAAGAGGGAGGAAGAGAGAGTGCACCCGTGGTCGCGCGCCCACATATAGCCTGCGCACTTGACTGCTTCCGAACAGTGGACTCTGAGAAGATTAAAGAATTCACTAGAATCTACAATGCAGTCGCTATGGCCGAACACGGCTAGAAGGATATATATATATATATATATATATATATATATATATATATATATATATATATATATATATATATATATATATATATATATATATATATATATATATATATATATATATATATATATATATATATATATATATATATATATATATATATATATATATATATATATATATATCTTAATTCTTAATATATATAAATTACGTGTCACGTTGTTTGTCCGCGATGGACTCCTAAACTACTTAACCGATTTGAATCAAATTTGCACACAATGTGCAGTTTGATCCAACTTGAAAGATAGGATAGCTTACGTCTTAATTTATAGTCGCGATATTATTTTATTGCAATGTCTATTATTTGACATTCGCAATTATCTGTTAGTTCCAAACGATTTTAACAGATGGCGTTATCTATTGAGTAATCCATAGATGGCGCTGCTATGTTAAACCTACAAACGTCATAGTCGGGCAAGCGTTATTCTAAATTCAAAATATTGTGAAGGTAATACAGTGAAATTATTCCTGCTTTTTAATTATTTGTGCTTCATTGTTCAAAACTCTTTAATTAAAATATATACATGTAGGTAAGTATTATCACATAGTTATAAAAGTGGAATAACTGCAGTATAGGAACCTCTCTCCATTTTTTTTCATTTTAATGCTAAATCTGGAAGAAAATTGTGTCGGTCGCTATAAATAAGCGAGATAGGCATTCAAAGTTTAAATTTTAAAAACAGGCCAAAATAAAAAATTAAGTAATTCACCACGCTATATTCGCCACGCTGATTCCTAATCTTCCATAATCTTTATTCGATCTCAATAAATAAGAGAGATATAGGCGTTCAAAATGTTCATTGCAATGTCAAGAAATTTGCGGTCATTTTGTTTGTACGTACCGTGGCCGACACATTCGGGTCCCATCAAACTTGCAGAAGGCAGATTTGCAGACGGCAATCTTGCAGACGGCATTCTTGCAGGCGGCAGTTTTGCAGAAGGCAATCTTGCAGAAGGCAGTTTTGCAAATGTCAAACTAACGTTTCGAGGGTCGGCATTTTTGCAGACGGCATTTTTGCAGAAAATGAAGTTAGGAGCAAAACATCGTATTTAAAATTTAGTGTTACCAGAGTAGAAATCGACAAAAGCCGCGTTTTCATATGTCAGGGTAGGGAAACCAGTCCACTTCTTTGAGTGTCCTCTCCATCGCAGATCTCAGCAATCAACTTTCGATTTTAGGGAAAGAAACCTAACCTAACCTAACCTAACCTAACAGAAAAACTTAAAACATTTTTTTTAATGTTTAGTTTGATGTACTGAATCATCCACTACAAGGATGCCGGTAATTAATGTCACTTCGATTTTAGGGAAAGAAAAACCTAACCTAACCTAACCTAACAGAAAAACTTAAAACATTTTTTTTAATGTTTAGTTTGATGTACTGAATCATCCACTACAAGGATGCCGGTAATTAAATGTGGAGACGTAAAAATATTCACCACTTTAATTTACCCTGACATGATAATTTGCTACTTCTTTTTCTAAATTTAAAATTTATAGCATATGCTTTACTGCTTTATTTTTGGTTTGTAAAATAATATAAAATTATTTTATTTCGTGTAATCATGTCCTAATGCGCCATTCTCAAACGTTGCTAACTTCGGGTTTGTATGCAAGTTTGCTTTCTGCAAGAATGCCGTCTGCAAAAATGCCGCCTGCAAGGTTGCCGCCTGCAAGGTTGCCTCCTGCAAATCTGCCCTCAACAAATTTGGAGCTGTCAAAAGTGACATGTTTTGACATGAAAAAGTGACAAAGTGGCATGACAGGCAAGTTTGCCGCATGCAAAACTGGCGCGCCCCACACATTCGAGCATATCGTAATATCGATAACAATTACCGATATTACAGAAATTATGACAATTTGCAGAGTTTTAAGATTAACCGAAATATTTAAAAAAAAACGATCAAAAAAAAAATATTTTCGTGAAACTTTTAAAAAAGGGCACAAATTTTTATGTTTTTTTCAATATTTTTTTTTTTTTTTTTAATTTTGCGGTAAATTTGAAAAAACGTTTTTGTCCACGGTGTTAATTTGATATTGAAGAAATTTCGTTGTTTCAGGTTACCTTTCGTCATCATCAACAGCCATTTTGTAAAAACACATGTTATTTACTAACAACTTTGTAATATACTCATTTGTTACAAACTTTAATAAAAATAATAATAAATTTTAAAATTAATTCTTTTGTATTGATTTTTGATTAATATCAACTGTACGAAAATTTTAATCAATCGTGTTGAAAGTCCTTCCCCTTTAAATCCCAATCCAGAGGATTTTTATACCAGCATTAACGTTTCCGTCTTCGTTCGTAAATAATAATTTCATTGTATTAATTAAGGGGTTACGGTAGTAGAAAATCTGTCATGGAGTTCGCCATATTTTTTTACAAATGGCATCTATTTAAAAAAGCATGGTGGTCCCCATGAATGATGTTCTCCTACCGTTCCTATTAAATAGTTTACTACAATGTAATATAACAAAAACCTTAGCCACAGCAACGCGTGGCCGGGTCTGCTAGTATATATATATATATATATATATATATATATATATATATATATATATATATATATATATATATATATATATATATATATATATATATATATATATATATATATATATATATATATATATATATATATATATATATATATATATATACAGTATATGCTCAGTCTATTTACTGAGGGGGTTAAGTAACGAAGTTTGTAATTAAATGGAAATAAAGTCATTACATTCAAGAAATAACGAAGTTTGTAACTAAATGGAAGGAGAGTCATAGCATTCAAGACAATTTACTGAAAAAGAATTCGCGGTGGCTAGAAGGAGAAGCAAGTAAATATATTAAAAAGAATAAAAACCACAACTGCCGTTACAGAAAGTGAAGTATTGTTTTTGTATTCATTTTTATTACGGTTTCTTTGGTGAAATATTTGTGGTTTTGTATATATCCATATACATACATGTATATTTCCGGAATATACTCATTAATAAAACGTCATTAATATAATAAATAAATAAAATAAAGTCATTAATAAAACTTAGCAATAAAAAATATCGGTTGTGTCATCCCAAGACTTTCCCGTCAAGCAGACAAACACCCCCCTCTCACACCCTAAACCACCCCTTAAACATATCCCCTAGCACACACCCCCAACTCCCCCCCCCCCCACCGTTCCCTTCCCCCGATAGTGATTGTGTCAAGTTTAGTAAATTTGTAATATTTTTGTAGTATTATCGTGGTAATGGCTATTTTCCAATATGATCTTTAAAAATTATTGCTGTCGCTTGTATAAGAGATATTCCAACCAGAATTTCGCGATATGATTTCGGCCCAACGACGCATCGGTGTACAGAATTTTAAGTCTAAGTCCAATATTTCGATATTGAAGTAACTAGCGCGCGATATTGAAGTAACTAGTAACCGATTTCAACCACAATCTTTTCAACTCTTCCCATTATCAAATAATGCCTGCATGCCAAATTTTAGTTCAATGAGTGATAACTTGAATGTACCTAAGATGAAGACGACTTTCGGACAGCGACACTACTCTTTCATAGCTACAAGACTTTACAATAAATTAAGCAGTTACATAAAAACCAGTCCCAATTGTCATTTGTTTAAAAGCAAAATAAATAAATGGTTGTTGCAAGAAGAGCGTTTATCTATCCATGCCACGATCGATGTAGTAGAATAAGTTGAAGTTGACTTAACATATATTGTGTTTATATGTATGTATGTGTGTATATGTGTATTCTAATTTATTTAGTATTTCTATTTCCTATAAAATATTGTAATTTTTATAAAAAAAATATTATATATATTTATTATTATTATCCTATACTATTATAAACGCGAAAGTTTGTATGTATGTATGGATGTTTGTTGCTCTTTCACGCAAAAACTACTAAATGGATTTTGATGAAACTTTACAATAATATAGCTTACACATCAGAATAACACATAGGCTATAATTTATAAAGATATAGTGTGAAATATCTGAAATATAACGATAAATGTCAAGTAAGTAGGAAAAATCAAAGAAATTGATATTCGAAATTTAAATTCTAAGCGTCAACATATATTTTGAAAATTTTCTCAACAATCCTACTTCCTACTAATATTATAAACGCGAAAGTTTGTAACGATTGCGCGACGTTACTATGGCGACGATTGCGTGACGTTACTATGGCGACGTCATTGACATCTGTGTCCATAATGTGTCCGTAATTAATGTTATCATCGTAATCGTAAATTAATTATTACTTACAATAAAACAACGAAAGCGTAATTTGTTTGTGGTTAGTAGGTAATTATAGAAATTACTTCGTTTTTATCTCCATTGCATAGGTAAAAAGCATGATTTTGTTTCACAATTAGCAGATTAGAATTATTTTTTGACTATTAATTAGTATGTTGCTGTAATTTTGGAACAGTAGAAAAAGTACTTACTAAGAACTATGCCGCGAAAGAGTAAGTCTAATCTTTCCCAAAGCTCTAATAAAGCTCGAGATATGAAAATAGCTAAACTTAACGAGACGTTTCAACAAGCCGAACTGCGAAGGCTTGAACAGGCGGAGCGTGGGGCAGCTCACAGAACTGTTGAGACACCAGATCAGTCCCAAGATCGGCGTCGACAGAATGCTGAGTATCTGGCATCTCAACGGGCTGCTGAGACACCCGAACAGACCCAAGCTCAGCGTCTCCAGAAAGCAACGTACATGGCGTCCCAAAGAGCAACAGAAACAGTTGAAGCAGCGGCATCTCGCAGACGTGCTGTTGCTGAAAGGGCACAACAGCGACGTCTAATATTCACAAGAAACACGTGGGGGGTATTCGATAAAGCTGCATTTGAGTACGACGAGACTCTTGATTACGAAAGCCACAACCTTATGAAAATAAAAGCGATGAATAAAGAATGCAGATTTTGCGGTGCTCTTAAATGGAAAGAGGAAGCTACAGGCATGTGTTGTTCGGGAGGCAAAGTAGCCCTTCCTTCAATAGACGAGCCAGTTGAACCTCTTAAAGAACTTTTCTCTCATGAAACAGATGAGTCTCGCCGTTTTCTAAGAAACATAAGGAAATACAATACATGCTTCCATATGACATCTTTTGGGGCGGATAACATTGTTTCGATGCCAGGATTTTGCCCGACTTTTACAATCCAAGGGCAAATATACCACACAATTGGCTCTTTGCTTCCTGCTATCAATACGCAACCAAAATTTTTGCAAGTTTATTTCATGGGCGATAAGGAAACACAAGTTAATAGGCGTTCTGATTATGTCTAAGGTGTGGAAAGAAACACGGTTCAAAAAATACAAGAAGTTCTAAATGATCACAATATTTTAGTGCATGAATTCAAAATGGCTAAAGATAGAGTGACTACCGATAGTTACAAGGTTGTGATACACCCAGATCGGTTACCACGTGGTGAACACGAACGACGATTCAATGCCCCGACCACAAATGAAATAGCTGCCGTGGTAGTTGGTAGTGAACAAACTGCGTCTCGAGACATCGTTATTCAGGCGCACCGGTTCCAGACACTCCGGTTCCAGACACTCGTAGATTTTATGATGCTCTCGAGTATCCGATAATTTTTTGGAAAGGTCAAGAGGGGTACAGTTTTGATATTCCTCAGACAAACCCAGTTACAAAACAACCCACACCAAACAAACATGTGTCCTGCAAAGAATTTTATGCTTATCATATGATGGTACGACGCAACAATTTTAATTTATTGCTTCGGTGTCGACTTCTCCTACATCAATTTTTGGTGGACATGTACGTCAAAGTGGAGAGTTAGCGCTTAAGGTTTATTGCCTTGAACCAAACGAAACTGCGAGCAGAAAATTATATACATTTACAAGACGCGATAAGGAATGATGCGGATTTAGATCCAAATAACTTGGGTCAATTGGAAATTCTCCCGTCATCATTTGTAAATAGCCCGAGATATCTTCACGAATACACCCAGGATGCTTTCACATACGTGCGTAACTACGGGAGGCCTGATATGTTCATTACAATGACATGTAATCCCGCTTGGCCAGAAATCACTAAAGAGCTCATTCCAGGTCAAAATTCAACGGACAGACATGACTTAACAGCCAGAGTATTTAAAATAAAAGTTCAAAAATTAGTTGCTCTACTTGCAAAACGTAAAATATTTGGTGATATGAAGTGCTTCATGTACTCGATCGAGTGGCAGAAAAGAGGCTTGCCTCACGTGCACTTACTGCTGTGGTTGATGGATAAATTACGCCCTAGCCAAATTGATGAAGTCATAAATGCAGAGATACCCAACGCCGAAACTGATCGAAAGCTCTATGATACTGTGACCAAAAATATGATTCACGGTCCCTGTGGTGCACTAAATCCGTCATCACCATGCATGAAGGAAGGCAAATGTACCAAAAAGTATCCAAGGGTGCTTTTACAAGATACTCAAACCAACGACAAGGGCTATCCTCTGTACAGGCGTAGAGCACCAGAAGATGGCGGCCGTACGATAACTCAACAAATCAGAGGTGGAACACAGGAAGTATTGGTTGACAATAGCTGGATAGTACCATATTCTCCTCTTCTCATCAAGATTTTTAATTGCCATATAAATGTAGAGTTCTGCAATACGGTACAGGCTATAAAATATATCCTACTACTAATATTATAAACGCGAAAGTTTGTAAGAATGTATGGATGTTTGTTACTCTTTCATGCAAAAACTACTAAATGGATTTTGATGAAACTTTACAATAATATAGCTTATACATCAGAATAACACATAGGCTATAATTTATAAAGATATAATGTGAATTATCTAAAATATAACGATAACTTTCAAGTCAGTAGGAAAAAATCTAAGAAATTGATATTCGAAATTTAAATTCTAAGCCTCAACATATATTTTGAAAATTTTCTCAACAATAAATAATAATTAAATAATAAATTTAGAAAATATAGTGCAATTCGGTGGTTAAGTAACCCGACCATGTTGACACAAGCCTAGGAAATGGAAATATTTTCCTGAAAGTGTGGACCTCTCCAAGACGTGTGGCCGACGTGGCGGGTATCGGGCTAAATACCTCCAATCATGATGATGAACAGTACAACCTTACCACGGCCCCCAGTCCCCAGCAGCCCCACTAGCCCGAGCCACGGCAGCTGTTGCGGTAACGGCGGGGCAGGGGGTGGTAAGAATCTCTGGGTACGATCAGGCTGCCAAACCAAACTAACCGATCCGGATGGAGAGTGATTAGAGAGGCGTATGCCTAACGGTGGGCGAATGCGCGCTGATGATGAAGAAGAAGAAGAAGTAGGAAAAAAATCTGCCATCTGCGAGCTATTCTGGCGTGCGCCGCAAAAACCGTTGGAGTTACACGTATATAATATACAATGGAAATGTTTATCTTAAATAGGCCTACAAAAAAGCCAGCGACAGCATATATGTATATTTTATGTGTAAGCCATTATCGCCAAAATAGTAAACCATAAATACATTAAAAAAATGAAAATTATTTCTAACGCACATTTGGTAGTAATAAATTGATTATTATATCAAAATAAATACTTTTATCACATCTGGTATCTAAAGTAGATAAATTTTGTCTTTTACAGTACATCATTTGGACAAATTTGGACAAATATTTGAATATTTATGACGATAACCAACCGAGTGCGCGATATTATGGTGATTTTTTAATATATATTTTTTATATTAAAAAAGTAATTTAAATCGTTAGGTCATGTTTATTGGTCATGTTATCAACAATTATGAATTATTATCAAAATAAGTAAATTTTTTTGTCTCAAGTGTTTAAAACAAAAGACTTTTACCTTTTACTGAATAAATAGTTAATTAAAGAGATAATACGACATAGGAATGGAACCGCGACCGTGTCGTAATCTATACTTCTATACTAATATTATAAAGAGGTAAAGTTTGTGACGTTGTAGGAAGTAATCTCTGGATCTACTGAACCGATTTTGAAAATTCTTTTACGAGTAGAAAGCCACGTTATTTGTGAGTGTCATATGGCTATATATTAATCCGAAAAATGAAAAGACTTTTTCGTGGTCGTTGGATTTACAAAGTAATTCGGAGAAAAACAGTTGAATGAAAACGTTTCTTACGAACGCTACTTTAACGATAAGAGATATATGATTGAGTTCTACAGAAAAGCTGTAGATCTTAGTAATGCCTACAAAAAAGTAAGGGAAATCATATGTCTAAACTTTGTATTCAAGTCACAAAAAGTAGTTTTTTTATATTTAAAAAATAATTTTAATCGTTAGGTCATTCACCTGCTCCGTGGATAACCGACGATATCCGTATATTAATGAAGAAGAGGGATAGAGCGAAAACAAAATTTAAACGCAACCGCCTTCCAAGTACCTGGGAAATTTACAGAGTGCTTAGAAACCGATGTACCCAGCTATGTCGGAATGCTAAGAGACTCCATATAAACCACTTTCTCCAAACTGCTTCTCCTGCTCAAATGTGGAGACTTTTTCACTCTCTTGGCATCGGCAAGTCGTCCTCGATTGCCTCGCCCAATATAGATATCGACGCTCTGAACGTTCACTTTTCATCCCCCCCTGTCATCCTAGATGACGTGGTTAAGAGCAATGCTCTGTTTGCGATCCGTAGTAGTTCTTTACTCCCACCTAACAGCCCAACTTTTAATTTCTCTTCAATATCAGCCCAGGAGGTAACTAAAATGCTACTAAGCATCAAGTCGAAAGCTGTGGGTCATGATGGTATAAGCCTCCAACTTATCATTCCTATTTTAAGTGAAATAGCGGAAGTAGTTCATCTTCAATTTTTCTCTTAAAAGTGGCGAACTACCCGCTGTCTGGAAGAAAGCCATTGTTGTCCCAATACCAAAAACCTCTTCAACAAATTCCCCAGAAAACTTTAGGCCGATTTCAATTCTCCCAGTGCTAGCCAAAGCTATTGAAAGACTGGCATATAGTCAGTTGCTCTCTTATGTTTCTCTTAACAACCTTATAAACACATTCCAATCAGGTTTTCGACCCCATCATAGCACGACTACTGCCTTAGTTCATGTTACCGATGATATTCGTCAAGCGATGGATAATCGACAGCTCACTATTCTCGTCCTTTTAGACTTCAGCAGTGCCATTAATTCTGTCGATTATGATATTCTCCTTGCTCGATTAGAATCATGTAACTTTGCGAATCCCGTAATAAACTGGTTTAGATCATTTCTGAATAATCGATATCAGTGCGTCAGGAACAAAGATCAGATCTCTAATTTTCTACCACAAGTCGACCTTGGATGGCGTCGCTCCCAATTATCTTACCGGCAGATTAACTGCACTATCGGCTCATGAACGCCCTCTGAGATCAAAAAACAACCTGCTACTCTCTATCCCTAGTCACAGCAGTGACTTCTGGGATAGACAATTTTCCAGTTGATATACTAAAGAAATCCAGTGATATTTTATCTAAACCCCTCAGTATATTATTTAATATGTCGTTAAGTAATGGTGTCTTTCCTGAATGCTATAAAATGGCAAAAATAGTACCGGTCTTTAAAAAAGGTGATATACATAATATCGAAAACTATCGACCCATATCTTTATTGACCGTATTCTCTAAGGTTCTAGAAAAAATAATAGAAGTCAGGATACGTGAGTTTTTGAAGAAAAATAATATTTTGAGCAACACACAATTTGGTTTTATGAAAAAGAAATCGACCCAACAGGCAATGTTGAAGTGTTGCAATCAAATACATACATGTCTAAATATGAAAAGGTATTCGGCTGCCATTTTTTGTGACCTCAGTCGAGCCTTTGATTGCGTCCAAACCGATCTTCTACTTGCAAAATTAGACTATTATGGCATCCGAGGTACGGCAAATAACCTATTCAAGACTTATCTGCAAAACAGAATGCAAAAAGTAGAAATAGCCAATATTGGCAGAGATCTAATCGAGTCCGTAGCAACTTCCGAAATACTTACTGTCAATATTGGAGTACCCCAAGGCTCAATTCTTGGACCGTTGCTTTTCATTATTTACATAAATGACCTGAGTCCAAATCTATCTAAATGTGAAGTCACCCAATTTGCAGACGATACTAGCGCTGTAGTTGAAGCTGACAACATAAATACGCTCACTGCCAATCTCAATACATCTCTTGGTGAACTTGATGATTGGTTTAATGCGAACAAGATGTCTCTAAATATGTCTAAAACTGTTATTTTAAATTTTAATAGCAAGACATCATCTATAAAAGTTAACTACCCGGTTGAACTTGCGGAATCAGTTAAATTCCTCGGACTACATCTGGATGCAAAGATGTCATGGAATCTACATATAGAGCATGTTAAGTCAAAACTTTCGTCAGCCTGCTATGCTCTATTACGCATCAGAAATTGTTTGGAGAGAACTGAAGTAATATCGGCCTATTACGCGCTAGTTGAGTCACACCTGCGCTATGGTATTCTTTTATGGGGTAATGCAGCACACATCAACAGTGTATTCACTCTCCAGAAAAGAGCCATACGTGCGATAGTAGGTATTGGTCCACGGCAGTCATGTCGTGAACACTTCCAAAAACTAGGGATATTGACCGTATATGCGATTTTTGCTCAAGAAGCTCTTTGCGAATTCTATTGCAATAAGAGCTCGGCCATATCCCACGAGGAAGTACATCGGCATGACACCAGGAATAAAACCCTGTATCTCCAACCGTTCGTAGCACGTACTCCCAAGTTCCAGGCGACTAGTCGATACTTAGGCCTCAAACTTTTCAATAAATTGCCCGAAAGATTAAAAGAAATTAAAAACATCGATATTTTCAAGAGATCCATCCGAGTCTATCTGCTTAAAATCAACATGTATGCCCATAACGACTTCTTAAAATATTTTGAAAATACATAGCATCGTATCTACCCATTTAATCTAATACATATTATTTACCGTTAATTGTTTTGTTGTAAACTGTTATCATATAGTCTATGTTTTAGTAAATTGGTAAGTTTAAAACTATATATTGTATATCATCTCTTGTCTAAATTGAGTAACTAATTTAAGATTAATTACTGTCATTCCTACACAATTGTATGGTTGTATTGGAAATAAATACCTTTTACTTTACTTTACTTTACTTCTCATTCTCTTTCACCGTGCATGGAGCCCGTCTTTGGAATGCTTTGCCGAAAAATGTGAGAACCGCGCCAAGCATAACAACTTTTAAAAACAGACTCAGAGAGCATTTGAAATCCTCCAGATAAATTCCTTTTCCCCTCCCATCCCCCTCCTTTTAAAACTTTAGCGTCCTTATAGGTGTTAGATTATTTTGATGTGGCAAATCTGTGCCCACAAAGAGTAAAGTATATACTTCTTTCTATCCTCCTCTATTTTATTTGTCATAGGTACTCTTTATATAGGTTAAGTTATGTAGTCTACTCGCAAATAATGTTCTTACAATAGTATAGGTTAGCTCTAAAATATTGCCTGCAGGCAATAAGCTCGCCTTTTCTTAAGAATAAAGAGTTTTATTATTATTATTATTATTATTAGGTCATGTTTATTGGTCATATTATCAACAATTATGAATTCTATTATTAATATATAGAATTATCGGATACTCGAGTGACAAAAGACTTTTCCCTTTTACTGCATATAATTTCCCTTTTACTGCATATAATTTCCCTTTTACTGCATATAATTTCCCTTTTACTGCATAAATGGTTAAAGAGATAAGACACTCACAAATAAGACACTCACAAGAAGACACTCACAAATAACGGTAATATATTCAAATTGGCATGCAAATACATACATACATATGCAGTAAAAATATAACCCTTCTTTTGGCAGTCAGGAAATAAATCATAGCACTCAGTACCTACTAACCGAACCACACTCATAATTTCATCACAAGTAAAAATTTTTACCGCCCAACGAAGTGGTCACGGGTCAGCTAGTATGTATATATTTTTTAAATTATTATTATTATTATTATGTTTCGTTGGTTCATCGACCCTCGTTGTAAATGTAAAAATATAAATTGCTTGCTCTGGAACGGGTATATCCCAGTTGGGCAGCACTAGCCAGTGAATGAAAGGGGAAAGTTTTTCCATTTGTTTTAATATTATACTTATTGTAAATGGTTAATTTGATAATTCCAATAAAATAATAATAAAAAAATCGATTGAAGCGTTTGGGCGCCATCGTGGAGGAATACAAATACACACAAACACACACTTACACAGGTGTTGAATTGTTCCAGTCAGGAAGTTCCGCGTAAATTAAAGTCCTAGCAAAAATGAAAACGGGACGCGATGAGAGAAAAAAACACAGCGACTCAGTTTGAGGTTACAAACATTTATTGTGACAGTTCTGTGCTAGTGTTGCCAGACTTGCAACGAAAAACCATAATATTCAATACTCCCACTTTTTGTTACAAGTCAATGCCAAAATCAAAACAAAATTGAGAATACAATTAACCAACAAATTCAAAATTAAGATTAATTCCTTGAATACTCTACGTTAATTATTTGGCATGACATTCATCAAAGTACAAAAATGTTGATGTTTTGGCCTTGATAATGCCTTTGTCATTATATCAGCTGTCTGCTCATCCGTCTGAACGTATTTTAGCTCAAATATTCCGTCTTCGAATTTCTCTCGCATGAAGTGATATCGCACGTCGATGTGCTTTGTCCTCTTGTGAAATTCCGGGTTCTTCACAAGTCGAATTGCGCTCTGGTTGTCCATGAAAAATATTGGCACGTCCAACTTCGATTGCTGTAGCTCGCACAACAAATTTTTCAGCCAAACCAATTCCTTTATGGTATGTGATGCTGCCATATATTCGGATTCTGTTGTAGACAGTGCAACCGATTTTTGTCGTTCTGATCCCCAACTGATAACGCTTTCTCCGAACATGAAAACGTATCCTGACGTCGATCTTCGCGTACTGACGTCTCCGGCGTAATCGGCATCGCTGTATCCACAAAAATGTAAATCGTTTTCTGTCTCGAAGCGAATTCCCATGTCCACCGTGCCCTTGACATACTTTAAGATGCGTTTTACTGCATTCACATGGGCTGCAGCTGGTTTTTCCAAATATCTGCTGACACTTCCAACTGCAAAGCTGATATCTGGCCTGGTAGCGACAGCCAAATACATCAGACTTCCAACTGCTTCACGATATGGAAAATCGGTCTCTTCGTCTGTTTCAAAATCTCCAAGATTCTGAGAAATGTCCAATGGTGTTGACACAGCATTGCAATTCGTCATGTTAAAACGATCAAGTATCTTTCTTGCATATCCCTGTTGGTGAATGTGAATCGATCCGTCAGATCGCTGATCAATTTCGAGTCCCAAAAAACATTTCAGCTCAAATATTTTTATCTCGAATTCCTTTTTCAAGTGTCCGATGACTGGAACAATGGCTTCCTGCTTTTCCGCCGCAATCAATCCGTCGTCGACGTAAATTGCCAGAATTAGCATGCCGTTTTCTCCGTTGCAAACGAAAACACATGGATCCGATTCACTTGCTTTGAAACCAAATTTGTTGATGAACAAAGTAAACCTTTTGTTCCAACAGCGTGATGCCTGTTTCAAACCATATAAGCTTTTTGATAGCTTACATACTCGCCCGCTTTCATCATCATATCCAATCGGCTGGCTCATGTAGACATTCTCCTCTAAATCTCCATTTAGAAATGCCGTCTTGATGTTAAACTGCTTCAACTTCATTTTCTTCGATGTCGCCAACGCCAGGATTGCTCTGATCGATGTGAACTTTACCACCGGGCTGAAAGTTTCGTGGTAATCGATGCCATATTGCTGCGTAAATCCCCGCACTACCAATCGCGCCTTGTAGCGATCAATGCTTCCGTCTGGATTCTGCTTGACTTTATAGACCCATCGATTATCTATAACTCTTTGATCAACTGGTGCCTTAACCAAAGTCCACGTACGATTTTTAATGAGTGAATCGTACTCCTCGTTCATGGCCTCTTTCCACTGTCGGTGGTCACTCGATTTAATCGCCTCTTCAAAAGTTCTTGGCTCTTCGGTGACTGCTAACATTGCCGAATGATGTCCCGATGCGAAATATGTCAAACGCTTCGCTGCTGTAATTGAGTTTCGATCGCGCAAACGCCGATTTATGACATTTTTGTTGTCAAGGTCGCATATCGCACCACGTTCCTCGCGTTCCTCTGGAGTAAAAAGTTCCTTTACATCCTCATCATTTACATCATCTTTATTTGCGTTTGTATCGCCCATGCTCTCAATAGTTTTTTCTTCAGCTCCGATGTCCAGTGTGGCCATGGATTCCTCCAACAAAAATACGACGTCTCGTGAGATTTCGATTTTGCCTGTTTTCGGATTCCAAACTCGATATCCCTTCGAATGGTTATCGTAACCAACGAACATACATTTTTCTGCCTTTGGATCCAACTTCTGCCGTTTTTCCTTTGGAACGTGAATGAACACTTCCGAGCCGAAAATTCGCAGATGATCGACCTTCGCTTCCTTGTTGTGCCACAATTCATACGGTGATTTGTCCGCGACTGTGCTCGTTCCAGTTCTATTCAGCACATGAACTGCTGAATTTACTGCCTCGGCCCAAAACTTCTTTTCTATTTGCTTCGACTGAAGCATCGTTCTCGCTGATTCGACGATTGTTCGCATCTCCCGTTCCGCACAGCCGTTTTGCTCAGGCGTGTATGGCACAGTTCGCTGGTGATGAATACCAACTTCCTCGAAAAATGCTTTCAATTTTCCGTTGACGAACTCTGTGCCGTTGTCGGATCTGATAATGCGAATTTTGTGTCCAAATGTCCTCTGAATCAGCTTCACACACTTCTTGATGATGCTTGCTACTTCTGACTTTTGTTTCATGAAGTAGACAAAACGAAAATGTGAGTAATCATCTTTCAATAGTAAGAAATACTTGGCGCCACCTATCGAATTTTCTTGGAATGGTCCGCACAAGTCAGTATGAATGACTTCGCCACACGCTTTCGACTTCTCCTCACGATTCTTGAAGGTACCTCGATGGTGTTTTCCAAGTACGCATGCTTCACATGTGAAATCTTCATTGATGAATTCAATATTTCGAGTCTGCAGAAACTTCTTCACATGTATGACGTTTTGATGTCCAAGTCGCTCGTGCCACGAACAAAGCGATCTCTTCTTTATTACTACGTTTGCTGTAGCCTCGATTCGTGAAATCTGATTCACCTTGAACAGCATCTGGAACAAACCGTTTCTACGAACTCCCACTGCAACTACGTTTCCGTTTTTCAGCAGTTCGCAACGTTTGTTGTCCATGCTCAGCTGATGTCCATGATCTGTCACCTTTCCTGATGAAAATAAATTCATCTGAAGATCCGGTACGAATAGAACTCCCATGACTCGCTTGCGAATCCAATCATTGCCATTGAAAGCGTGAATGCTGATGTCGCCTTTGCCTCGAGCCACAATTCTATCGCCATTACCTATCTTCACTTGTTCGGATATTTCAGTGAAATTTTCGAACCAATCGCGCCGGTGACTCATGTGATCAGTTGCCCCTGAATCTAATATCCAAGTGTCTTTGTCTCCACTCGTCGCTGAGTGACAAATGAACGCGTCGACCGAGCCATCTTCTCGTTTCTCGTCAGAGCTATGCTTTTTCTCTGGGCAGTCCCGCTTCCAATGACCTCCTTTCCCGCACTTAAAGCACTTGCCTTTCGGTTTGTCGCTTTTATTCGTCAATTTGTTGTTGCTGTTCGACGAATTTCCCTTTTTGATGTTGTAGGTTTTCTTGGGAAAAGTTCGCTTAGCTATCAGCGCTTCCACCTCTTCGACTTGTCCCTGCGATTTCAGGCGAAGCTCTTCTGCCATTAATCGCGCTCGCAGATTTGTCAAAGTTTGACTTTCAGAACTTGCAGATTCCCATGCACTGTGAAAATGATTGAATTCAGCAGGTAACGTTATTAAAATTTTCGAAATTACCATGGAATCCGATATGGTCTCCTTTTGATCTCGCAGCTGTTGCACAATTTCCATTAATTTCGATAAGAACGTCGCAATATCATCTCCTGCCTTCTTCGCATAACTGTAATACTTTTGTTGCAAAAGTAGTGCGTTTGCCTTTGATGTATGCTCATAGGTTCCTCTGAGCATTTCCCACATCTCGTTTGCTGTCGCACAGGTCATAATTTGCATTACCGCCTGCCTTCTGCATGCTGTCGAAATGATTCGTCTCGATTTGGCGTCTTTCTTCTTCCAAACGACGATTTTTGTTGCATAGTCCGGCTCTGCAGCCGTTGGCTTCTCTTCGGCTCCATCGACAATATCGAATAATTCATTGTCCTCCAGAATTTGACGCATTTGGAATTTCCATGTCAGCCAATTGCAAGACTCACCGACACCTTCCAATTTTTCGATATTTATTCGATCACCTTCCATTTCTTCTGTTTTCGAATTGCCGGATTTGAAATTTTCCGAAAAAAAACTTTTCAATTTCAATCCAAAAGAAAACTCGCTCCCGAAAACTGCGCGTTGAGAAAAACGTTTTCCTTGTACCACGCGATGATGAAATCACGCACAAAAAAACAGCTATCGACGCACCACAGTTTTTCAGACAGAAAAATTGCTGATTCTAACCTCAAAAGTAATCGGTGCACCCACTAAAAAATACCGCACAAAACGAAATGACACTTTTGTTTTTGTCCGTTTATCTAAAATCGCACTAATTCAGTTGAATTATTCCACACGATTTAAAACGATTCACCAGAATAGTCACTTTCTCCGCTTGCACTATTTCAGTCGCGAAAACCGCGTTTTCAGCATTTGCACTTTTCTTTACACAGTCGTCGTGAGCTGGGCCCATAACCTGTTGAATTGTTCCAGTCAGGAAGTTCCGCGTAAATTAAAGTCCTAGCAAAAATGAAAACGGGACGCGATGAGAGAAAAAAACACAGCGACTCAGTTTGAGGTTACAAACATTTATTGTGACAGTTCTGTGCTAGTGTTGCCAGACTTGCAACGAAAAACCATAATATTCAATAACAGGCACACAGAAGTGCGTTCACAATTATTTCCCTCAGCCAAGATAGTAAAAATCAAACATTTACCAGATTTACTCACAACTTTTCCACGGTAATGATACTAAATTCAATTTAGGACCGACAGATGGCTATGTTTGTATTTTTCTTCTCAATTTCATTTCTAATTTAAACATTTTAAAAATAAAATTAGGATCGTAGTGAATCATGATGTGTTATATGAAAACTCACCAGCAGCGTCCAGACAGAAACCATTCGGCTCCAGGCCACGTCTGACCCGAGATTCAGCAAACTATACGTTACCCTGATGATCGCAGCGAATCATCTGTTAGCATCGCAGTAAATAAGCAAGCTCGTATCGAGATACATAATAATAAACACAGCCGTATTTTTAACAGCAACTTATTAACCCTCTGGGTACGGATTTATTTGACGATTATCCGACGTATCCGTTATGGCCCCTCCACACGTTGGCGAATGTTCGTGTCCAAGTTGGTGTAAACAACTACTAAAGTGGGTGATCGACGTACGAGCCGTTACACCGCGGTTTTAGAATGACGGTTTTACTCGCGGCTCGTTGGTGCTGATCGACTAGCGAGCAATGTCTGAATGAGAACTGAGGCAACATGTCTTGTTTGAAGTCTGAGCTTTGTGTTATCTCGCTATAGCATGCAACGAAATTATGAAAAAAAAAAACGGTTGTCTGTAAAGTCGGTTTACTGACGATAGTTGAACGTGGCAACGTCATAAGAAAATACTGATGGAATGGTTGCATTTGAAGCAGTTTCATTTAAGATTCTGATATTGTTTATTACAAACACCCAAAAATATATGCTTTTATACTCACCGATTTGACTACAACATGTAAATGTATTATTGTATAGCAGTATAATTGTATAATTGTTTATTGTTTAAAGTTTATTGTTTTTTTTTTAATGTGAAAGTTTGAAATCTCAAACTGTTAAATAACGGTTTGAGAAGCGTTTGAGCACGCTGCGCCATCTAGCGGTAGGTAATACGTCGTAAATAAACAATATCAGCGACATTTTACCAACCGCTAGATAGCGCATCGTAATGATAGCTTTTCATACTTTTTTATTTTTAAAAAAATAAAAGTTGCATACTTCGTTGCACTTCGTTGTACCCACAAGAAAATTGTCCGTTTAGTAATAACATTCCGTATATCAAGAATACATATAAAATTATGTCAAGAATTTAAATCAATCGAGTGATTTTCATTCGTACTATTTTAGACTGAGGTTAGTAAATAATTCTTGTCGCAACCGGTAGATGGCAGCATTTATATTGAATAATAAATTTAATAAATGGAACGCTTCAGAGCGAGGTAACGCCGCATGAGTCATGTTTTTTCGTGCGTGCAGCAGGCTCCATCGATTTATAAGACGTTGTCACGTCAAAAAAGCGAAAACTCCCTAGAGTTTGGGTTAAAAGTTGGATTTAGAAAGGCAAGCGTTGTCGCACACACATTTAATTCAAGAATTGTCAGCAGAACCACTCGATTACAGAAATTATCTGAGAATGTCTGAAGAATCGTACAACGAATTGTTTTTTTAGTGACACCTATAATACAAAACTTTAGTGACTCCTCGTGAACGTTTGACTGCTACAATAAGATACTCGGCAGAAGGTAACACCCAAACCAGTCTTTCTTAATACTGACTATATCCGAGTTCGGTTCATATTTATTTGCAAACTCCACGAGTTTATTATACGCTGCAAGCCGAATTCCCCTGTTTTTATACTCGCTTGATTTAGTTTGCCATAAACATGGACACTCTCGGAAGCAATTTAGAAATTCTATTATAAAATCGCAGATCTATAGTGACGCGGTGCACGTCCGTCCTCTAGCGCTGTCCACTGCGATCATATAAGCGCTGTCGCCGATAATTACTGCCGACTCGGCTCGCTGGCCGTGATCGACACGCGGTTTTGCACGACGAGCCGAGTAAAAAATAGGGTCCCTACAGATTTGCCGCATCCCATTTTGCCGCTTCCAGTTTCGCCGCATCCAGATTCGCCGCAAAATGAACCTTCCAGTTTTGCCGCTTCCCACTACGCCGCGTCCAGATTTGCCACAGTTTACAATCCCAAACAGCCGCATCCAGATTTGCCGCAACGTCAAACGTCGATTTGGTGTTGCCACCATGCAATTGTTGATAAAGCGACGTTTTCACAATGCAGATTTTGTTGCAACGCTTTGTCAGAACGATTGGAATTATGGCAATTCCGTCAATTTTATAAATGTCAACTGTCAAAATTATTTCACCGATTTGAGGTTATAATAACAATCAGCGAAAATGTTATAGGATAAAAAAGTTCCATTGTGATCGGGCTTCCGTTCATAAATACATATATACAAAGGACATAATATCAGTCAACCATATCGCTATGCGAATGCAGAACTAGTCTATGCACCATTGACAATATTTCACAGGAGAGCACTTTGAAAGTTTCGTTTTGTTATTATTAAAAAAGTAATTGATAAAAACAAACAATTTTAATATTATGTTGTTTGCAGATTACTATCTCTCCGTTAATAGTGAAATTAACTTATATTCCCTACTAATCTAGAAAAAAAGGGAGTTAGGATAATACTGATCCGAATATTATAATGCAGAATAATCCTAAGTCTACTTTTCGGACATAGGCTTGTTCTGCTTTCATAAATGGCATGGATCTCATTATAATAATACATAGTTTCAGTGACATAGGTTCATAGAGAAAAATACTTTTAGTTATAAAAAGGTCTTTATTCATATTAAAAAAAAACAATATTGAAATTGGTAACTTGTGGGTTGTCATTTTTGTATTACACTTTGTATTACATAATACGAACTTAATATAAAATATTATTATAGTGCTTTGATGAGATGAATTCTAGCTTTCGCTATCATCAGATTCAGATTCGCCTGGTCCTACCTTGTTGGCAAATTTGAGACTCATAAAGTAACCGTGATATTCTGATGGAATCACCTTTTGATTGCACAAAAATACTAAATCCTTGTATTTTGCCAATGCTATAGGAACGGCTGAATTTCTCAGTCGCTTAAGAACGTAGTCATCGAAAGGAACTAAGTTATGGTTGCTCCGTTTTAATTGAAGTGTATTAATCTTAATATACTCAGCATCGTAACTATACTTTATATTAAGTTCATATGGACATCCAGGATCAACCATAACCACTTTGTAATTATTCAGTTTCACCCTTTGGCCATCATCGGTTTTTTCCCAATTTTTTGTAGTATTTAAAAGTAGATCTTTTAATTCGACAAAGTCATCCTGGCCCATCTCTTTTATTTTATACGGTCGTACTTTACATGCAATTCTTGCCAATGTATACCACTGCTGGGGACTGAAAATTGGAATATTTTTCGATGCCTTTTCTATGACACCATGTACAGAATCACATTCATTCTGCGTGTGTCCTTTCTCTAAAAAGCCATGTGTGATTTTAACACCATATTTAGCAGCACAGTACATATATAGGCAATAAATAAACCTATTACGATTTTGCCCTGCGCAGTTGTCTGAGTAGAAGCTGAACTCTTTAACACCAAACTCTACCATTTGGCTTATAAAACTTAAAATACAACTGCCGATCTCACAAGCACCTCTGGACGCCATCGACTCCGGCCACATGTAGCAGTAGCCCTGTTTATTTCCGGCATCATAAACGGTTAAATTGTAAGTGGATAACTTACGCCTATAATATATGTAGTTGAGATACTTCGGCTTTAGGGCATAGCAAGGCCTTTTGCAAATCGTAGATTGCCAAGCAATATGTCTTATCATTTGTAGCTCTTTCCTTGTCGCGCTCTTTACTGGCCCTAGATAATTCTTTACCCTTCTTGTGCAGTTCCATTTCACAGTGTAAGGCTTCTTTTTCAATTGCGGAAGAATTATTCCACTTATTGCACAGATCACATTGATCTTTCTGGGGTAGGTATGAAAAAAACCAAATTAAATTCCTTATTAAACACATCTCGGTATATTGCGTAAGATGCAACGGTATTGATCTGTTTTTCTTTGCAGTCAATTTTATATAACTCATGCATTTTTTTAATATTCGGATCAGTATTATTCTGACGTTAGTGAAAGCTGTCAAAATTTGATTCATTCTAAAATATTCTTTCGAGAAGTGCTATTTGCATCGCATTTTCGACAATTCGACACTAAATATTATAAATGGAGCGCCAAGAAAACAAAGAAATCATCAAAGATATTCAAGTAAAGATAGAGTGTGATGTCCATGTTAATGAAGAACAGTCAGATTCACTGGACACGGAAGGAAATATTCTCGAGTTCGAAGAGGACGTGATTCGCTTTATTAAGCCAGAACGAACCGATGCTGTCAATTCGGACATACAAGAAAAGAAAGAGGAGACACACGCTTGCATCGCATGTGATTGCCATCTTGACACAGATGGACTCATGACGGTATTCAAATATAACAATGAGACGGTGCTGTTTTGCGACGACTGTTATAAGTCCAAAGGGAAGAAGTTTATATGTGTAAAATGTGACAATGGCTTCAGTGGCAGGCGACATCTTATTGAACACGTGAATGGTGTTCATCGTCGAGTGAAGAAATATAAGTGCGCGGAATGTGACGCAGCCTTTTCACAAGCAGGACATTTAAAGACACACGTTGATTCAATACATAGGAAACTGAAACATGAATGTCAGGAATGTAAGAAATCATTCTCTCAACGCTACATCTTAAATACTCATGTCAATTTCACGCACAGGCAATCGAAGATATTCCCGTGCAGCGAATGCAACAAAGCATTTCCAACCTTACAGGCTTATAAAAAACATATAAATGGTGTACATCGCAAAATGAAGGAATTTCAATGTGAGCAGTGCCAGCGGGCTTTCTTCCAGCAACAAGTCTTAATGGTACATGTCAATACTGTACACCGTAAATTGAAACCATTCGAATGCAATACATGCAATCGCCACTTTGGACTGCGAACTACTTTAAAGAAACATATTAACTCAGTACATCTCAAGATAACGTTAACTTGTGCGGAATGTAACAAATCATTTGCACAGAGAGGAAATCTAATCAGACATATTAACGCTATTCACAGACAATTTGATTAGGATCATTTATATGTTCGAGCAGGACTCACGTGAAGGAGTTTATGTATTTTTGTGTAGGTACAATGGATCATATAAAACGATTTTTAAGAAACACAACATCTTAATGGTTTCAGATTTCGTATCGAATTCAAGAATGTGGTTGATAAGATTAATATACATTAATAATAACAACGATAAAAATATTGTTTATTGAAACAAAAAAGACGTCTTACTACAAATAGTTTTGAATAAAATAAAAGAACATGGACAACGATCAATGATAGCTTACCGATCGTCATGAAATTTTCAGCCCCTTCTTAAACACAATGTTGGTTGTTGTACAAAATAGGTAGGTACTATGTTCCTTGCTTGCAAATTGGTATAATTGTCATGAAGGGATGTAAAATGCAAGGATTAGTCGCATAAAACAGAACGGCTAGGCTTTTTTTTATCAGGCCCAATGTGCCAAGTTAGGTTTCTCCTAGATCAATGTTGAGGTTATCTCGGGAATATGACTATTTTCTACTGCTTCTTATATTCGCTGCGGCGGAAGAAGAAACCCCACCCATTTTAAGGGAAGTCCCATATTCATCTTAATGTTTTATAGAATCTATCAAGTTTACTAATAAGCTAATTAAGCTATCGGCATCCGGTGGATCACTAAATAGGAAGCTACGTAAAAACACCACGCAGCAATTTTCTCCCCCGCCAAACTATCATCGAAAGTTTACTCCAGGAGACGTCTTACCAATCCAGGAGACGTTTAAGTACCAATTCAAAATGAAACAAAATTATATTTATTACCGACAGACAGATTTTTGAGTGAGCATATCTAAATTGGTCCAGGAAAAGCCGTCGCCCAGAGAATCGTTTCTTCAGCTTTGTTTCCTCCAAGAAATTGATTACCAGCATTAGGAAATTTATAAACAAAAAATTATTAGAATAGCATAAATTAAAAAAAATACTTTGAGAAGAACAGTGAATCTGTCGTTCAGCACTGAGATGCAAGCCTTTTCTTTTCTCTGGAGGCATTTGTGGCTGAGATGTAATTAATGTGGTAACTTCTTCTCGTGATATCAAATGACCGTATATTCTATTTTAGTTTTTCTGCAGATTGCTGTCCTCTTATAAGGTGATCGCTAGAGTACAGTTTAATAATTATTATTTGTCTATGATATCAATGATGATGTACTGTCCCCTGTAAATGATAACTTCCTAGGTAAAGTAACTAACCTAAATAAAGTAAAACAGACAATTACTTACACTTGTAGTTTTAAAACACTAATACCCACCTCTTAGTTGACTTTGTAGTGTAAATAAATAAAAATATACACGAACTAATGCTATTGCCAGCTATGTCTGTAATTTTGCTTGATCGAGGATGGAATGACTTCGAGCGACGCTTCAATAAGACATGGAAAACACATCCGACCGTAATGATAGTCCCCAAAAATTGGGAAAGGGTTAATGGATCTGGGTACCTAATACAACGTTTGTAATTTCCCGCCGTATAGAGATGACAGCTTACGCTCGGAATAGTGACGAGTAAATTAAATGTATCGATATTTTAATTTTATGCCCTCCACCTACATGACAGTTTTTCGATAATTTAAAATTACAGGGCGTATTTAGTCAGAAACGTGCCGTTTTATTTCATGTAACATGTAACATGATTTCGATAGCGTTCCGTTTGGTATACGATATTTTTTATTCCGTTCCGCTTCATAAACATCGCCACGTAAAATACGTAAATTACATGCCAAATCAAATCTATTTATTTTATCTTTTGCCCATCTAGGCGTAGAAAATACAAAAAACTTTAGAAATCACAGTATTTATAATTCAAATATTAAATTCCTAAACATAAACATTTTTTTTATTAAATGTTAAATCTTATTATACTGCTTAAATTAAAAGAAAATAAAGTAAAAGTATGTTATCTAAAAAACAAAGGCAACCAAAAAAAGAATAAAAAACATCGGTCACTATATTGATAGTAATGTTTCAAAAATAAACGATAACATAATTCTTATTTATGTACAAAATAATATTTCTTTGGAATAATTTAATTGCGCTGTGGTGCCTTGCGTACCTGATCTACGACCAGGAATGTCACCAAGGTCTTGGAGAAAACGGTCAGGAACAATCGAAGAGCGACGCGTACGTGTTATGACGTGTGACAGAAAGTAAACAAAAAGTTTCGTGCCAATACAGATTACATTCCCTAGATCGGGTGAAATTATTAAAATCTTTAAAATTTATTTTAAACTATATTGAGTTTTAAAAAATCGGTTGTGTCACTCATAGACTTTCCCGGCATGCAGACAATCACCCTCGCGCGCCAAACCCCCATAACCCCCCACCCCCTCAAACCCCCATACACCCCCATACACCCCCTCCCTCCGACCCCTTCCGCCCTTTCCCTCCAACCCCCCCTCCAACTTTCCCTCTCACCCTCTTCCCCTTCTCCCCCAACCCCCTCTCCCTAACTCCCCAATTCACCCCTCTCACCCCCCCCCCCTCCACAAATACCTCCTCCTCCCGCCTATTCTTCACTCCCTTCCTCCCACCATTTCCCCCACCTCCGCACGGAGCAATCCTAGCCGTTCTCTCAATTTGACGATTACAGGCAAAAAACGTTTAAGTGTTTTTATTTTTCTCTTTTAATGACTTTTTATGTTTTTCTCTTTTGATTACACATCTCCAGACCGAGAATGGCGGTTACAGGAAAAACACGTTTCAAATTAATATATAGATTTTGGTCTAGCATACTACATATTTTAATGTTGTTAGCACAAATATGTATTTGGGCCGAAATATTTTTAAAAAGCATGCATTTTCAACAATGAGCCTTTATACTAAAGTATGATTAATGAAAATAACCAATGTGACCCATCCGTTGCCTCTTAGATGAATGCATGGGCGTATAAAGGGGGGGGCCGGGTGGGCCGTGCCCACCCCAGAATGATCTGGTGCCCACCCCAGGATAAATAAATTCACACAAAAACAAATTAATTAATAATGTTCTACAAACGAAAAACCTACATACTTATACACCACCACTCACCACCTACATAATACATTCCATTTAGTTACTTTCCAAGTCTTTAAAAGAATCAAATCCATCCCGCAAATACAAAAGTAAGCTAAAGTTCATTTGAATTTTGCGCGCGCACGCCATTGCTCAAACGAACCGGACACTGGGACGGGACACTGCGGCGCTGGCGCCACCCGCCATCTGCTCGCCCTCCATCTGCCCCGCCGGGGCGCCACAGTCAGTCAGTCGCCGTTCCGTCGTCTCTGTCGGTTCACGCGCGTCGTGTGTAAATTGTGTGTGATTACGCTTCGTCGTTCGTTTCTAATGTTTTTATCATCACTATTCATCACACTGCTTACCAGGTAAGCATCTATGTATATTTAATACTTTATACAGCCTTAAATTACCTGCTATGCCTATTATTCTGTGTCACGTAAATGAGAAAGTTGTAGGTATGTAGTTGTATTTTTTCATACAAAAAGCGAGTGTTTATTACCAACCGAATTAGTTTCAAAAATCGTGAAAATTGATTTATGTTTAACCCTTCGAGTAGCGGCATAATTTAATGGCAGACTTGCAATATCGCCGCGTTCGACAAAAGTACTATAACTAACTATGGAACTACTATAGCAATAATAAAAATAATAACTGTGCAATGATTGCATTAAAATTTCGTATATAGAATATTGAAATGTCATTTTGTAAAACAATCAGATAATTATGAATAAATATGAGAAAGTCGAAAAAGTGAAAAAAATGGCATTTCTAACTAGTACTTATCTTACGGAAAAATACGGAACCCTATTTAGAAACTGTAAGTACTATCGTGATCTTTATTATAGGGCACACGAGATAACCGAATTCCACGCTGGCGAAGCCGCGGGCGAAAATCTAGTTTCTTATAGATACAGAATAATAAGTAGGTAATTTAGGACTAGGTGTTGTACTTGTGTACGTTTTTGTTTTATCTATAGAAATATTACGTGAGACAAGTTACAATTACAAACATTTAATATCTTCATTTTCAACAAAAAACCTGCTCAAACATTTTTCTATTTTTTTCTAGGTATTAAATAAAATGAAGAAATTTAGGGACATCCGATCTTTGTTTAATAAAACTAGGCATACTGACCAGCAAACTCCTGATAGCGTCCCGAATGAAAAGGATTCAGACACATCCCCAGCAGTTTCAGAACCAGTACTAGGTAACTAAATACGAAACTTCAAGCTCCAAACCCGTCATCAGAAAGTTTGCATAAACTTTCTCAATCAAAGATCATAAATAACTTAGGTCACTTCAGACTGGACCATGTCAGCCTCGAATTGACTTTCCTCGTACTAAATTCGGAGAAAAACTACGAGCATTCAACGCCCAAAATTATGATAAATATTCTTGGTTGGAATATAGCATTAATGAGAATAAAGTATACTGCTTTGTGTGTAGGATGTTCGGTAAAGAAATGCGCGATCAAAATGAAAAATTTACAACTACCGGATACAGCAACTGGAAGAAGTTGTCAGAGGCCCTTCAAAAACACGCGCAGTCTGCATTTCATAATCAAAGTAAGGAGATGCATTATGCGTATTTACATCAAGCATCAAGTGTCCATGAACAAGTCGTTACCCAACATGAGAAGGAAGTTGAACAAAACAAAGAAAATTTATTGAAAACTATAGACGTCAGTCATACTGTATCTGGTACGCCAAGGATTGCCTGAGGCCACCGTGAAAATACTGATTCAAAAAATAGAGGAAACTTTTTAGAATTGATTCAACTATTCGCTAAATATGATGACACATTTTCCAATCATTTAGAAAAACATGTAACCTATTGCAGTGCTGGTATACAGAATGATTTAATCAACATAATGAATCAGATAACAATAGAAGGAAACGTAAAGGAAATAAAACAATGCGGTTTTTTTTCTATAATGGTTGATGAAGCAAGATGCTACAAAGAAGAAAAACTGTCGATCGTTTTAAGATACGTTATGGGGTTGGAAGTTGAAGAGTCATTCATGGGATTTATTGATTGTTCCACTAGTAGAGATGCAAAGAGTTTGGCTGTAATTATTTTTGATTTTCTTAATAAATGTGGTTTAAATAATATACCCATACTTGCACAGTCGTATGATGGAGCGAGTGTGATGTCCGGAAAACACAATGGTCTGCAAGCAATCGTCAAGGAAAAGTATCCTCATGCTATTTACGTGCATTGCCTGGCACATAAACTAAATCTAGCTGTCGTAGACTCTTGCGCTAATGTATCTCCTGCAGTTAACTTTTTTAATAATCTCGAGGCGCTGTATATCCATTTTTCTTACCCTGGCAGTCATGTTCATCTAAAAAAATTGCAAGATTCTCTTAATATAAAGACTGGTCGTGAAATGGGTAGTTTAAGCACCACTAGATGGAGCTGCCGACATGAAAATTGTAAAGCTGTACTAAATAGTTATGATGCAATTAAAACTGCACTGGAAGAAGAAATAAGCCAAAACAAAGACAAACATGTAGCGGAAGCCATAGGTTTATTAACTTCTATTTCAAAACCGGAATTCATAGTTTCTTTACACGTCCTCCACTCAGTGTTATCAGTAATCCACGTACTGAGTAAATACTTCCAAACTAAAAATGCAACTCTCGGACAAGCTGGCACTATGATTACAGGCATTATTACTAGTTTCCAACAAAACCGGAACAAATTTGACGAACGTTGGAAAGAAATAGAAGAGTTTGCAGAAAAGCACGACATTTCTCTGGAGCCCCCAAGAGTGAGCAAAAGAAAATACAATCCCGTATGTAGAAGCAGCAGAGACAGAAGCTTTTATACTGATTCCACACTAGGTAAAGGGAATTGGATTTATTTGCCATCAGATACACGCCCCAGTGAATATTGGAAAATTAATATATATTATCAAGTGATTGATAATATAATAAATAATATGACTAACAGGTTTGTAAGTCTACCTTTAGCCCAATCGATCGATGCGTTTTTGAATTTAGATCTCGAAAATGGAAAGCCTTTTGTAGATTATTACAAGGAGATTCTTCAAATTGATGAAACTCTTTTAGGAGCAGAATGTCTGATAATGAAAAATGTGCTAAAAGAAAAGGATGTCACAATTGAAGTCCTCAGGGAACACGTACAACAGGATTTCTGCCCAAAAATATATAAATTAATTCAAGCTGCGATTGTTATTCCTGTCAGTTCAGCCGGATGTGAGCGGAGCTTTTCAGCTATGCGAAGGATTAAGACGTGGCTGAGGTCTACAATGGGAGAGGCCAGGTTTTCAAACACTGCTCTTCTCCATATAGAAAATAAGTATGTTAAAGAAAATGTCACGCCGGAAAAGGTATTAAAAATGTTTGCCGAAAAGAATCGTAAATTAAAGTTAGTTTAAAATAAACACTATTCACAAAACTTATTTGTTATTTATTGAAATACATTTCAAAAATTCTATTAAGTCAAAACTTTTAATATTTGTATAATTTGCAGCATGCAGGCCAAGATTCAGAGACAAAACAAGTTAAGTCTAACGCTCAAAGTATCACCAGGCGCCTCAAAGTCGGCAGGCGCCTAAAAGAAAAGGCTGGGGACCCCTGCTCCGGGACGTACTTGGCGCAAAGGCTATGTGTAGCTATCCAGCGGGGAAACGCTTATGGGGACCTTTGCGCCGGGTACAATCAGGGGGGTCTCCTCGATTAGTTTTTAAGCATTTTGACTCAAAGTATTAATTTTTGTTAACAATGAAAATATACATATAGGTATTACTTCAAAGCGTTGACTCATGATTAGGTCAAACCATAAAGTTAATTATTAACTCTATAGGTCAATTCAATTTGTTGTCTGGATCTCCAGCTTTATTCACTGTACTGTAAGTACATTGGGCTTCAAAGACTCGGCTTCATCGGCCATCGCATCTCAGGGGCCAGGCCCCCCCCGGAAAATGGACCTAGATACGCCCAACAACTTTTTTTTCACGAATGTATCACGTTCGTCTCTTTGCTGTTACGGAAGTCAAAGAGTAACTTCGCCAAACATTTTCCTAGCAATCTTCAGGAGTAAACTCCTGAAGATTGGTCAATAATTATTTTACCGAATTTATCTAAAAGCCACATTTTGTAGTCCATTTACTCCATCTATTTTGCTTGTAAATGCTTATTCTAAAGTGTTGGCTATTTCTTTGTCGAAATTTGAAGACTGCGTATATATTTAATGATATGACGACTACAAGAGTGTACCATAAGTACTATTTAGGTTTAAAATGTATCCGCTAAGTACGCGATTGCTCGTTGTTGTAACGGAGGAGGGAGAATGTATACTTTGTAATCTGAACAACGTTTACGTATATAAATTTGCTTTGAAACTTGAAGTTAGCCTCTTTTTTATTTTAATTTTACTTTAAATCGGTAAACATAATACTAAGAAAATATTATTGAAACGCCAACTTAAGGATAATGCAAAAAAACCTAAAATCGTGACGATAGTAATTCTCTCGAAATATTTCACGAAGAACAGTCTCGTATATTCGACTACCCGACGCTCTTTATCTGTCACCTTCTATTAACCGTCGTCTTCACAATGGCTTCGACGCGTTGCGCTCGACGAAGGCGGCAAGCGCGGCGCAGCGCGAAAAATACCTACGTACATTTTGCTTCTCATTTTTGTATATATATACTTCTGTTTTTATCAATAGCTATATCCTCGAAAGCTATATCCTTTATCAATAGCGATATCCTTTATCAATAGCTATAGCTATATCTTTCGTGAAATCTGTCATTATCATATGTATGAAATCGAAGACTATCCCAGTTGTTTGACATCATAAATAGGATAAAACGAATTTACCGCGTGAAGTTTGTAGCACCTGACGTTTCGGCGACGTTGCAGCCGCTGTTGTCCAGAGCAGTAGTCAGCCTACCCTGGACAACGGCGGCTGCAAAGTCGCCGAATCGTCGGGTGATACAAGTTTCACGCGGTAAATTCGTTTTATCCTCTTTACAACTGTCATTACCACTATAATAATTGTTGATATAAGTAAGTAAAAATGTTGATATAGGTATTTTGTTGGTTCTACATGCTCCTGTTTTCAATTTTCCGCCTATTTCCTATGTACTTTCAACCCTCCGTTCCCGACCCCCTGACCTGTAAACAAGGTTCTATTGTACACAATAAAACTACTACGTTTAAATAAGTAAATATTGTCAAGAAAGTGGTTTTATTCATATTAAACTAAAGCGACGCCAAAATAAACCATAGGTAATGCTATAACTTATCAGAAAAATATCGATAAACCTATCAATGACAATGAGATCCCCATTGCGTAGTATCTTTTTGTGGGCGAAAGGGGTCCCATCAAACTTGCAGAAAGCAAATTTGCAGACGGCAATCTTGCAGACGGCATTCTTGCAGGCGGCAGTTTTGGAGAAGGCAATCTTGCAGAAGGCAGTTTTGCAAATGTCAGAATGACCTAACCTAACCTAACAGAAAAACTTAAAACATTTTTTTTAATGTTTAGTTTGATGTATAAAAGTCATCCACTACAAGGATGCCGGTAATTAATGTCACTTCGATTTTAGGGAAAGGAAAACCTAACCTAACCTAACCTAACAGAAAAACTTAAAAACTGTACTGAAGGTTGCCGCCTGCAAGGTTGCCGCCTGCAAGGTTGCCTCCTGCAAATCTGCCCTCAACAAATTTGGAACTGTCAAAAAAGGGGGCGCCAGTTTTGCATGCGGCAGTCTTGCACAAATGTCACTTTTGACAGTTCCAAATCTGTTGAGGGCAGATTTGCAGGAGGCAACCTTGCAGGCGGCAACCTTGCAGGCGGCAACCTTGCAGGCGGCATTTTTGCAGACGGCATTCTTGCAGAAAGCAAACTTGCATACAAACCCGAAGTTAGCAACGTTTGAGAATGGCGCATTAGGACATGATTACACGAATAAAATAATTTTATATTATTTTACAAACCAAAAATAAAGCAGTAAAGCGGTCATAATATGTTATTAATTTTAAATTTAGAAAAAGAAGTAGCAAATTATCATGTCAGGGTAAATTAAAGTGGTGAATATTTTTACCTCTCCACATTTAATTACCGGCATCCTTGTAGTGGATGATTCAGTACATCAAACTAAACATTTAAAAAAATGTTTTAAGTTTTTCTGTTAGGTTAGGTTAGGTTAGGTTTTTCTTTCCCTAAAATCGAAGTGACATTAATTACCGGCATCCTTGTAGTGGATGATTCAGTACATCAAACTAAACATTAAAAAAAATGTTTTAAGTTTTTCTGTTAGGTTAAGTTAGGTTAGGTTTTTCTTTCCCTAAAATCGAAAGTTGATTGCTGAGATACGCGATGGAGAGGACACTCAAAGAAGTGGACTGGTTTCCCTACCCTGACATATGAAAACGCGGCTTTTGTCGATTTCTACTCTGGTAACACTAAATTTTAAATACGATGTTTTGCTTCTAACTTCATTTTCTGCAAAAATGCCGTCTGCAAAAATGCCGGCCCTCGAAACGTCAGTTTGACATTTGCAAAACTGCCTTCTGCAAGATTGCCTTCTGCAAAACTGCCGCCTGCAAGAATGCCGTCTGCAAGATTGCCGTCTGCAAATCTGCCTTCTGCAAGTTTGATGGGACCCCTTGACATTTGTGCAAAATTGCCGCATGCAAAACTGGGGGTCCCATCAAACTTGCAGAAGGCAGATTTGCAGACGGCAATCTTGCAGACGGCATTCTTGCAGGCGGCAGTTTTGCAGAAGGCAATCTTGCAGAAGGCAGTTTTGCAAATGTCAAACTGACGTTTCGAGGGTCGGCATTTTTGCAGACGGCATTTTTGCAGAAAATGAAGTTAGAAGCAAAACATCGTATTTAAAATTTAGTGTTACCAGAGTAGAAATCGACAAAAGCCGCGTTTTCATATGTCAGGGTAGGGAAGAAACCAGTCCACTTCTTTGAGTGTCCTCTCCATCGCGGATCTCAGCAATCAACTTTCGATTTTAGGGAAAGAAAAACCTAACCTAACCTAACCTAACAGAAAAACTTAAAACATTTTTTTTAATGTTTAGTTTGATGTACTGAATCATCCACTACAAGGATGCCGGTAATTAATGTCACTTCGATTTTAGGGAAAGAAAAACCTAACCTAACCTAACCTAACAGAAAAACTTAAAACATTTGTACAGCTAATCCTTGTAGTGGATGTACTGAATCATCCACTACAAGGATGCCGGTAATTAAATGTGGAGAGGTAAAAATATTCACCACTTTAATTTACCCTGACATGATAATTTGCTACTTATTTTTCTAAATTTAAAATTAATAACATATGACCGCTTTACTGCTTTATTTTTGGTTTGTAAAATAATATAAAATTATTTTATTCATGTAATCATGTCCTAATGCGCCATTCTCAAACGTTGCTAACTTCGGGTTTGTATGCAAGTTTGCTTTCTGCAAGAATGCCGTCTGCAAAAATGCCGCCTGCAAGGTTGCCGCCTGCAAGGTTGCCGCCTGCAAGGTTGCCTCCTGCAAATCTGCCCTCAACAGATTTGGAACTGTCAAAAGTGACATTTGTGCAAGACTGCCGCATGCAAAACTGGCGCCCCCCAAAACTGGCGCCCCCCGGCGAAAGGAGATCCACTTATTGCCATGTCAAAAAACCTATGAATATTTTAATGATTTCGTCCCAATATTAATTACTTTTGATATTTGATACATACGGTTTTAAACTGAGAAAATTAGTTTAGGTTTGGTATGTATCGAAATAAAAAAAATATTATTTAGTGGTACGTTTTCGAAAAAATAATTTTCATGTAACCGTGGCCTAAGCATCCTTCATTTGCGGCAAAATGGGACGCGGCGAACCTGGACGCGGCGAAATAAAATGCGACAAATTGGAATGCGGCGAATCTGGAACGACAGAATAAAATGCGGCAAAACTGGAAGCGGCAAATCGGGAAACGTCAGTTAGCTGTCAAAATCGCCTTGCGGCAAATCTGGATGCGGCAAATCTGGATGCCCCCTAAAAAATATAGCAAACATGACGAGCCGCGAGCCAGGCTCGTCGGCATGTAAAACCGCGGTATTTCAATTTCAATTTTCAATTTCAATTTATTTCCAAAAAAATCTTAACAGATTGTAGAAACTTTATATTTAGGTACATTTAAATTACAGTATATTAGTTCGTTTTTACAATATTTTAATTTATCACCACGTACATACAGTTACTTCATTATTGCTTTTAGGGCATCCAAATCATTTTTAAGATTTATTTACTAAAACCACAAATTAAAATAATTGATAAAAATAATCAAGAAATTAAAATCAGAAAAAGTCAGAATAATTAAAAAATGCTACTTAAAATTGTCAAAAAAATGACCAAAAAATTTGAAAAATTATTTAAAATTAACAAACTCATCGATCGAGTAAAAAGCTTTGTCTAATAAGAATTCTTTAAGTAACTTTTTGAATAAGCTTTCCACTTGAATAGTTTTTAAACTTTCTGGTAGCCTGTTAAAGTAATATGGCCCTGAGTATTTTTTGTCTTGCCTTGCTGTGTTTAGTTTAATACATGGTATAAAAATGTTTAATTTATTTCTCGTATTTTTAGTATGTGTATCTGAAAACTTTTCATAATGTGTTTCTTTATTCTTAAAAAACTCAGTTAGTAGTGAGGTTAAGGTGAGGATTCTTAGCCTTTTAAAAATGGGTCGACACGACTCTTCCCTTTTCACCTTTGCAATTATTCGCACTGCTCTCTTTTGGAATATGGGTTCCCTATGACAAGCATAACAATTTCCCCAGATCGTAATGGCATAACTTAGGATAGCTTCAATATAGCTGAAATAAACATTTCTTGTTTGCAATTCATCCAAAGACCTTCTTACAATACTTAAAGCATAACATGCCCGACTTAACCTACTTTCGAGGTTTTCACAGTGAAAGTTCCATTTTAAAAGTTCGTCGACATGAACACCTAAAAATCTAGTACAATGAGTTTGAGGAATGGCAGTGTTATTTATTGAAAGTATTATTGGCGAACCTTTATTCCGATTTCGATGATTTGTAAAATGTATGAAGTTACTTTTAGACGCATTTAGTGTGAGGTTGTTGCTCTCAAACCAACTATTTAGTTTGAATAGATTAATTTTAACGTTAATCAATAATTCTTCCATATCTTTACCTGCAACAATTAAACTAGTGTCGTCAGCAAACATCGTTACATTTATATCGTTGAAATACATTGGTAAATCATTTACATATACTAAAAATAGAATAGGGCCCAAAATGGAACCCTGCGGGACTCCAAGTTTATTAGTTAAAGGGATCGAACAGTGTTTTGTAATGTTTTGATTTTGACATTGTGTAATTTCCACGATTTGCGTTCTATTTGTTAAATATGAATCAAACCATTTTAAGCAGTCTCCCCTGACTCCATAATGATTTAGTTTGTTTAGTAAAATATCATGCCTAACGCAATCAAATGCCTTACTCAAATCGCAAAAAATACCTAAGGTGTAGTACTTGTCCATTAGTTTGTCATTTATATAAGATATGAAATCCTCGATAGCTTTAGTAGTGGACTTGTTTCGTCTATATCCAAATTGTCTTTCACTAAGAATATTGTTTGCATCAAAAAACGCAATTAATCTATTTTTAATTATAGTCTCTATGATTTTTGAGAAAGAAGACAAAATTGCAATTGGTCTAAAATTTCCAGTTTCAGTTCTTGCGCCTGCTTTATAGAGTGGAATCACTTTTGATAATTTTAACTCTTCGGGAAAAACACCACTTTCTATAGAGGCATTTATAGCCTGCGTTAAGGGGTTTTTAATGTAATCTATTGCCCTATTTACAACAAACATTGGAATTTCATCCGTCCCTGCAGAATGACTCTTGTTCAATTTTTTTACTATATTTTCTATTTCCCTACTAGTGACGGGTTTCATAAATATTGAATTTGGATTTTGTCTTGCATTTGATAAGTAGAAACGAAATTCATTATTGTTATATTGAGCCTTGTTTATTTTCGTTGGATAATTTACAAAATATTTATTAAATTCATTTGCTACATGTTCAGGATTATTTTATTGCACAGTATTGCAATGATACACAGGCGAGCTTTACCGACGAGCCATAAAACCGCGGTTTTACTCGCCCGTCGATCAGGGCCTGGAAACATTGGAAAACTCGTATGTCAGATATGCCAACGTCACCACAAAAATATGGGCTGTGGTTGTCAGCCTGCGAGCCGCGCCTGCGCACTCTGCACACCTCTTCTATTTTTGACGATATTTTGACGGCTCCGAGCTATCAGCTGGCTGACTTTTTTATTTGAAAATCCGCATCACGTTACCTAATCTGTAACACGAACATTCGCCAACGTGTGGAGGGGCCATAAGACACGTTTTTTTTCAGTTTTGAAATATTCCCGACAGGCTAGCTTCGTTTCATTGTATTTACAATAAGCCAGATTGTTTTTATGGGTATTTGATGATCGACTTTAGTAAATGGAAAAGATTTATAACTGGGAAAGTAAGTACAATACGTCCACGCACCCACCACTTCGCGGGACCCAGAATGTCTTGATTAGCATCAATAATAGACCAGATTTAAAAACTTTCTCAAACTGGGAAAATAAGTCCTGAAAATATTTACTATCACCCCGACGACAAGGCAAGCTGTCAGACTCGTCAATTGCTGCTACGCCAAAACATGCGCATGACGAGTATCAGCCGTCAATTGTACCCAAAGGCTTAATGAAGTCAAAAACACTAATTAATCTTAAGTAGTGGGAACCAACTAGTTTTTATGTCAACATGGGATATTTATAAGACAAACACAAAAAGTTGTAGCGTCCCTCGCCAAACGCAAGAAGTCGTAGCGTCCTTTGATACTGTTATGTACGTTGCCAAGCCTATTATCCTAACGCCATTAAATTAATGCCATAAAAGACAGCATACACTTATTCCACTTATTCTTAAGGTAGCGACAGACTGCGCCCACGCACGCAATGCATGCAACGCATTATGCCCTCTTGACCATGCCATGACATCGTAAATTTGCATGCAAACATATGATTTACGAACACACTTGTCACATGCATCCCATGTAACGTCGACTGCGATCTCCAGATCGGCATTGGGAAGTGGAGGGGATGACAGTACGCTGTCCAACGTGTAAACCAGGTTTACACGGGCTTAGTAGCTAATACAAGTACTTGTCACTTGCCCTAATACCTTTCGTATAATAATAAGAGCCCAGTATTCGTGAAAGTGCCGGTTTAGTGAATAGAAGCCGATCCTATTTTTTCGTTTTCGATTTCGATTTTGATTTTGATGTAATCATCATCATCATCATCGGGGTAAGGGGGAGGGGGGTTAGTGTCGCTAGGTCGGGGGGAAGTAGGATTTATGAAATTAATATTCAGATGAATTACGTTCCTGGCTACTTGACACAACCGATTTTCTTATAACGCCCGCTGTACACGTTGGTCATCACTTGGCCGGATCGCTATGGTGAGAGTGAGTTGGCACCACTGTGACGTGTGAAATATGCATGGCAAAGAGCGAGAGAGGCAGTGGCCAAAGAATTGGCCAACGTATTGAGCGGGCTTACGATTTATTTAGGAATTTACATTACATGTGCGCCACGATGACCGCTTTTCAGCGCTGTCAACCAGTATAGTTGGCCAACTAGCAAACAGCTACGTAGCTAAGGCTCCAAATTGAGTTAAACGTTTTTGAATTGAAAAATAAAATCATCAAAAATTTGGCTAAATCGCTTGCGAGCGGTATGGGCATTTATCCAGTTAGGGGCTTTCTAGACGATCAAGCATGATTGGCAAGCATTGCGTCGCGGGCAGGGAGGGGATCGTAAACCGCAGGAAATATGCAAATATTTTTTAAAAATATTTAGGCCTACCAATAATGCCTAAATTTGTAGTTTTTTTTACCAGGGAGTCATGTCATTCATTAATCAATTACGTCTAATAAACGTGACTCCCTGGTATAAACTATCAAATTAGGCATTTTTGGTAAATATTACAAAAAAATATTTGCATCCTGAGGTTTACGATACCTTCCCAGCCCGCGACGCGATGCTTGACAAGCATGCTTAATTGTCTAGAGAGCCCCTAATAGATAGGAAATAAATTTCTGGCTTTAATGAATCCCTCTATTGTTTACGATTTTTTATCTGCAAACATTTAGCAGACATCAACAGAACATCAGAATTACCTATTATTCCCCCTTTGAAAGCCAGCAATTCGACGAAAAATTCGCTCACTGTAACGAGACGCCACGCTTTTGTATTTTTGGTCGATTTTGTATATAAATGCTAACAATATCATTCTTTAATGAATTCTTACTTGTTACTTAACAAGTTGTTTTGTTAGTTATGTATATAATATATTTATATAAAATACACGTACCTATATAGAGAAAAGCGTAGCTACTTTTAACAATCCATCGTTTTTCCCCAAATATTAATGGAAAATCGTTTTTGACTTATCGGGCTGATATTTTTACACGACTGCCCAACAAAAAAGGAGTGTTACTTGTTCAGGGTTAATCTATGTATGATTTCCGTTTCTTTATTCCACCATAACTTCTAAACGCTTGAACCGATTTAGACGTGTGTGGTGCTGTTAGAATCGATATGTCATCCCGAGTGTCAAACTGTAGGTACGTGCTTCGACTCCTTGCTTTATATAAGGCGAAAGCAGCGTCTTGTTAGGTGTTGGTTGTGTTATGGACCAAGTTATGACATTCATCATTTGACAGAACAAGTTATTTTTTTTCGTTCTTGTTCGCGGCCGCCAAGAATAAAACTTGTGTGAGCCAGTAACGAATAAAAGTTTTTGAAATATTAATTAATTAAATTAAATTTACAGTGGTCTAAACGTTCAAATGCCAATAAATTAACAAAAATATATCGTGTTTAGTGTCAAATGAAAGGTCTTATTGAGTAAATTCCGGAAATATACATGTATTTATATGGATAAATACGTAAACCACAAAAATATTTCATTAAAGAAACTTGATAAAAATAATTATAAATACAATAGTCCACTTTCTGTAACAGCAATCGTATTTTTATTCTTTTTAATATATTTATTATTTATTTATACGTAAACCTTGATAAATATAACACATTACGAAAAAAAAGTCATTACAAAATAATACTTTAAAAGCCGAATACAACTTTAAAAGCCGAATATTTTCAACTCACCGCGGCATGTTTCAACCCTTGAAAATGTGTTTGTAGGGGGGGGGGGGGTGTTAGAGCATGCATACGAATATATAACAGTGGCTTATTAAATAACAGGCGATAATTGAATAAATACGGAGATAGCCTATCGGAATTATCACAACAGAAAACCACCAAATGGTGGTAATAGCGTCCCAGGGGTTATTAACTCACGAATATCTTTAATTTTAGGGTTTTGGGTTTGGCGGTGCTCGGGTGGGAGTCGGCGGTGCCCGCGCCAAATACCGCGTGCGCTGGTGCGGCCCACTTCGACCTCTGCAACCTCCTCGGACTGCGGTCACAGCCCTGGCTTCCTTCCCAGGGTCTGGAAACACGTGGCTCAGATATCTTCTCCAACAGGCTACTGGCAAGTATTCCTTATTAATTATTCCGGGTATGGGCACACTGTTTTATTCGCCTGGTGTCTCGTCGTTTTAACCAATACATCTAACCCAATGTTCGCCCTGCAGGGGTTTACACTGGGTCAGTATACAAAGACTACTCGTTGATGAAGAACGGTTTCCCTGCGGAAAGTGTGGTCAACGGCTCCATGTTAGCGGTAAAAACTCATGAATGGGGTCCGAACGCTCGCGCGCCGTTTGGAATGGCCGTCATACTTATGAGATCGCCCAAGGATGCTATACAGGTAATTTCCAAATACGGTATGTCCTTATAAATATAATATCCTTATAATGGTCCTCGATTTCATAATGGATGTATACACCATGAGTGTTTTACCAGCATCCTTCAAGTGGGTCAGTCAGTATCAGCAAATATGCAACTTGTAATAATAATTTGTTAGGAAGAAAACGTTTTCGAATTTCGAGTTTCTTTTCGATAATTTTGAACAGTTTAAGCTAGAGCGCTGATCAAGTTTTGAGAGCCCCACGCTATTTATCGGGTGATAAAATGTCACGAATAAACAGTTGAGTAAAATAATACACGCTAGGAAAAGCGACAGATGGGGAACATATTTTAAATGTTTTTATTTTATTTTATAAATATTTGTTTACAAATATTTTTAAAACTATTAAAAGATAAATACCTAGGTCATTTGTCGACATTTTCCGCATTTTATATATCTTGGTCTATAGATATTTTTTTATATTTAAAGGTATACCTACAGCTCGTTTGCGGACATTTACCAACACTTGGGTGGATTTAAAATCATATACCTACTAGTGAAAATATAATTATAACAGTTCACAATATTCACAAAGCAATCTACAAATGGCAGTGCTAAAACTAAAATTAAATATTTCGGTGCTAAAGTAATATATTCAATACTCAAAAAAACGGTACAGAAATTATAAAGTTTAACAAGAACAAAAGACCTTAAAATTTACAAAATAGTATGGATTACATACATAACAAAGAAAAATTGCGGCAGCTCCATGTGTGAATGACGAAATTGATAATGGTTTATTGTTTTAATCTATCTATACATAAAACAAAGTCGGGTTTGTTCGAACACTTATAACTCGAGAACGTCTGGACCAATTTTCATGGTTTTTGATTTGTAGTATTTGTCTCCGTCCCGAATAGCAGAATAACTATTAAAAACAAAAATTGGAAAGTTGGCGAAAATTTAAAATGAAAGAAAAACATTTACTCATACAAAATGTAAATCCGTGCTTTTTTCATGGTCAGTTGTACGTGGCATGTTCGCGTGTCGGCAAATCATCCGCTTTATTTGTTCTTGCGTCTGATAAAAAACAAAAACTGTCGTATATCACAAGGTGCTTCAATAAAGAGAATTAAACCGAGTGCATCCCTTGCTGCACAATATGTAAATAGTTTAATTCAATCATGTCTTGCTGGCACGCGATTGATATACTTAATTTGTGTACTTTTATATTTCTTTTTGTGTTCATATCTTAATAAAGTAGTGACCTTAATATTTATTTTGTATAAATATTAAGTTCAGCGAATACATATATAATGACAAGTATGTTCTCAGAAATTAAAACTAAATAGTTAAGCTAATACATATAGACCCAAAGCTCAATTGGAAGCACCACCTCGAGCGCAAGAGAACAATCTTCTATGCCTCTTTGTGGACGTGCAAAAGAGTCATGGGAAAAACCTGGGGGTTCAAACCCAGGGTCGCCTTATGGCTCTACAGGGCAGTACTGCTGCCTAGACTAACCTATGCTGCAATAGTCTGGTGGTCCAGGGTGAAAAAGCTTGAGACATTAAAAATGCTTAAAAGCCTTCCAGGAACAGGCCCGGGCCACTCAATCGCAGACGAGCGCGTGGTGGAATATCAAGCACATTGCACCAAGGGGTATCTTCGGCGCGGCACTGCGCTATTTCCGTGCAGGTTTAAACCAAAAAATGACATGCGGTGACCAAAGTTGATGTCAAGACGAGCAACCCTCCCCCTTGTAATCAACCGTAAGCCTCAGCTCGAAGCCCCCTTCCCCTCGGTGATTTCGTAATATGTGGATGGCCTCAAACATGAAATCGATCAGCATCGATCATTTTCTCAAACTGTCGTTGCGACAATCAAAATGTTATTTAAAATTATTCTTAAAAGTTGTTTGTTTGCTGATATTGAATCGCTCGAAATCACTTTAAGGATGCCGGTAAAAAAGACTCACGGTGTAAAGTCTACTCCCACATAATTTGACTAAAACATTATTAATTTCAGGCGGAGTTTAACAGACAAAGCGGTGGACATATTGGATTCGCTGGTCCTGATCACTATAAACAGAGTACGTTTACCTTGAATTCTTATTTTCTGCATAAATATAGACCTGTGCGACTATAACTATGATATATGATACCAGTCTCGACAAGCGCCTTCAATAACTAGGCATATTACTAGTGGCGCAGTAGGTATTATCGAGTGAGAACAGTAAGCAGAGGTAACAGAACAGAGAGCGGGAGTGCGAAGGCGGGCTGTGAGTGAATGCGTTCACCGAATAGAAAGAGATAGTTGCATGCGGGGCCCTCCTCTATTCTTGTCTAGTTGCGCATACGCGTTTATTCATAGCATAGCAGATTTATGGCGTCGACGCGTTGCCATGGTGATATATTTATAAGCGTTGCCATGGTGATATATGTACCTGTCTCCGTGCATGCGCGACTAGATAAGGATGGAGTGGGTACTATATGCTGCTGCCTCTTTCTATTCCGCTGACGCATTCTCAGGCTGATCACGAGGTCTAGTAGTAATAAGTCAATGAAGCGCACTCTCGGGAAAGGGTGCGAAGAAAGGGTTACATTACACCAGCGGCTATAATTGGTGTTACGCGGATGGGGCTTCTCAAATTTTTCGAACGTTTGAATATGTGGGTTGTTCGACGGAAAAAGGACGTGCCGGCCATATGAAGACGCGCTCGCCCCCTTGCAAATTTCGTACTACAGTCGGCGCGGACGACGTTTGCGGAGCAATGTTTAGTAATCGTATTACGATTTATGGTAGCCCTTAGGACTCGTGGCGTCGCTCGCTTGTGCATAACATTTTTATTGGTGTACGTTTGTTGATTCTTTTTTGGCGTTTGACTGAGTTTAGGTAGCCTAATTTCTCCTTCTAGGCACTGCGAATTCTTTTTCAGAAAATTTTCTTAAATGTGATGACCCTTTCCATTTAATTGCAAACTTCGTTACGCAAACCTTAATTGTGTCGATAGATATCAAACTCGCCCAAGTCCAGTACCGGCCATTTGATGTTTTATTTATTCCTTCGATTCAGAAAAAAATGGGGATTTTTTTCGTTTTAGTCAATCCAATCTAAGTCCATGGCTTCCCAAAGAAATTAGGGGCGAAAATTGATAGATTTTTTCAATCAAACCTAAGTCACACATGCGTTTCAAAACATACGGGCCCAAGTCCATGACAGCCAATCACAAGTCGTCTTTACTCTGTCATGGCCGCCATTTCTGTTTATTCCAGGTTCTGACAATAACCGCGCTCCGTGTTTTTATTTTAATTATGGATAATTTAATAAGAGTTGTGCCTCCAGAGTTAGCAAAAAAGAAGAAGAAGAAAAGTGTAAGTGATAACATAAAGAAAAATGGACAGGATCGGTAAGTTTGAGCGTAATATACGAATTTTTCATAACAAGATCGTTCCTTGGGACAGCGACGTCATAATTTTAAACAGGGCCGCACTGTTTTGATCGTGCAAACTTATACTCCAAAATCATAATAATATATTAGTAATTAGGAGCGCACTTCGACTATGCTCGCGTAGACCACGATTTTGCTGACAAAAAGTATTATTACTCAGTTATTTAAAGTGACATAAAAAAATATATCCTAAAATCTTTTTGTTACAGGTACTCGGCGAAATCTTTACCCAGAAAGCCCACATGTAAGCACACCAAAAAAGGCAAATACAAATGTGAATCTTTAACTTCTAATACCATATTCTACTTCCATAAGAACTTCTATTGCAGTAACAATAAAATTGATCAAGATAATTTTATTCTGAAATATATATCTGTAAAGCCAGTACAAAGTAAACGATCCAGAACAGATACCAGGAAACCAAAATCTTTTTCCAATCATTTTTATAGTCCTGACCACAAGTCTAAGGAACTTGTTCCAGTCTGCCTTCAAGCTTTTTGTAATGTCTTAAATATTAAACAAGGGAGAATAAAAGGCGTCACTAAAAGATTCGCAGAAAATGAGACTAGTGTAGTCTCATTTTCTGCTTCTCATTACTGTAGGGGCAAGATAAAACAGAGAATGTACCCAAGTCTTAACATTAATAAGATGTACGAAATGTATGAGAATGAAGCCGCTCCTGGATTATCAGTAACCAAATCTTATTTTAGAAAGGTATTCAATACCTCTTTTAACATAGGATTTGGAATAGCACGACAGGATGTTTGCTCCGATTGCCTTCAACTTTTAGAAAAAATTAAAACGATATAAGTCAACTTTTACGTATTACAAAACGGTGAAAAAATATAGCAAATGTTACCTGACATAATAAATCACACTATCAACGTCAAACAAGAGAAGCTTGACGATGTAAATAAACTATTAAAAAAACACTTCGGAGAACAGTGGCCAGAAATTCCGGAGTTAAATTATTTAAAAAATGTTCTAGCTTTACCCGGCCATGATGGCGAAACTGCGTACAAAGAAGAGAATGACTGTATTCCTGAGGAGATATTTGATTTTGTTTAGTTTATTGTCTCTGTTTTGAGTGAATTTCATTATTTATATGATTATAGTTCGTAAAATATAGCTTGACCTCTGTGACATCTGTCATCGAAAATACGCCTATGAACTTAGAGTATATAAAGGCCTATGAAGTTCTGCGAAGACGTCATACTTACTACATCAGTAGTGATCACAATCGTATCCGTCGGTCGTGTCGGGTGGCGGAGGCGGCGGCGGGAGTCAGATTTGGGATGCCAAATAATTGAATGAAAACATGCAACTTCATATTCGTCGTGGTTCATTTCATTACAAATATAGATATTTAGTTGATAAAAATTATACAAATATCAATAATGGTAACAATAATCGTCAACATAATCCCACCCTAGATCTGTTCCGTTAGGTAGGTCAAGCTATATTTTACAACCTATTGTATGTAAGGCAAAACTGGGATCCGTATCTCAAGTTAGCAATATAATAAGCAATATAATAATATAAAAATATAGTTAGCAATATAAAAATAAAAAAATAAAAAAAAATAATATAATATACTTAATATAATAAGAAGCAAAAAGCGATAACTATGTGAATTCATATTTTTAAGAATAAAAATGATTTTATGATAATATTGCATTATTATTTCCTGAGTCCGTACCCTAATCATTAAGTCATATCAAACTCGCCTAAGTCCTATTGCAATATTTCAAACTCACCCAAGTCCATTGCCCTATTTTTCAATATTGACCAAGTCCATAAGTATTATATCATATGCGCCTAAGTCCTAATAAAACTCATCGAAAATGTTGATTTACATAATTAATTCATTTTGCTTTTTATTTTGTCAGTGTCGCCATGCACATATATTCATAGCACAAAACAATAATGACAGTTTTTTACTAGCTAAAAGGTCAAACTAGAAAGAACATCAATATCCGAAAATTTTGTATTCGTGACTTGGGCGTTTTTGATATCTATCGACACAATTGAGTTTTTGACGGATTTTTACAACGGCGAAGAAAAGTTGTCGATTTATTACACTCTTTAAAAAATCCAACAGCTTAAAAAAATCTTTCCTTTTTTTACTCTAAAAATATTTTTAGGGTATTTTTTACCGACTATGTAAAGTCATTGTGACTAGGTAGTAAAATTATCTTTATTATTAAGTTTTAAAATTAAGTTTTATCATTTTTACTAGGTAGGTAGGTATTTTTCAGGTGAAAATATGAATAAAACAAATGAAAACTTAGGAAAACTTGGGACTAAAAGTGATGAAAGGAAACATTAACATATTTGCGTTAAAAATGTAAATAGAGTGGAACTCGGTGGAACTTTTTTTGAATACTGCATCGAAGTCGAATAATATTTAGCATACTAGCTTGCTACAAAATGTTTAAGTATTTTTAAATCTATGATAATAATTTAATAATGAAGTACTTATTAGTAGGTAAAATAACCATATTTCAAAACGTTAATTTGGCTCGCGGATATTACACTAAAACACTATGTAATGGCACAAAATTTTGCATACACATACATGCCTTCTTGCAGGTTCTGAGAAGACTCAATTTCTGTGTGGCCGGTTACACCGGGTTTATAACCAACTTAAAAAAAAAAAGATTATCAATTCGGTTGTATCTTTTTTAAAATGTTTGTTACCTCAGAGGTCCGTCATTTATGTACCGATTTGAAAAAATATATTTTTATTTGAAAGGATATACTTCCAGATTGGTCTCATTTTTATCAGAATCCTGTTCGGATGATGGGTTTCACGAGGAATTGACGGAACTCCTCAAATAACGACATATAAAGTTGAAAATTTACATGTTGGTTCAGTTCAAATGACAATGCATTTTTTAATGGTAAGCATGGTCTTTACCCAGAGTTGGCTCCCGACGAGGGGACTCCTTAACCCTTCAGGCCTCGGCCCCTCAGCCGATTCACAAGTTGATGTCCCAAAAAATTTTAGTAAAAAAATGATTTATGGCACTGTCTCACCAAAACATTAAAATTACCTACTGCCAAACCACTGTACTGATAATTCAAATAAAACATATTAACATAATAAAACATAATAAAATAAAACAAATTAAAACGGAGCGTGACGCTGAATCGTGTTTTGGCCGATATCGGCCAATCGGGGCTCTAGGGGTTAAAGGTCAACAGCACATACACGAAATTTTGTATACGCATTAAATTATGATAGTCCCGTTCTAAGTCTCACCATGAAATGGCTTCTGCACAAAAATTTTTTTTTTTTTTTAAATATTGTATTATCTATTCTATCGAAATTATTTCGTTATTTCGTACACAAGGAATGTTGAGGCAGACTTTGCAGTTTAAGTGATGTATATTTATCGAACTAGATTTTGAAAAATTTTGGCGTCGTAAATGAGCTATACTTACATATATCCGTAGAAAAGCATTACATATGTCCTTTTTAATTCTCAATTCAAAAATTCCATACATATTTAAAGTTACACATACAGAAAATAAAGTTTTCATATACTAGGGGGTACCCAAAAGTAACGGGACTGTTGTTGTAGCTCCGCCTTTGAGTTGGACAGGGGAACATGCGGCCATTCCTACTTAGTACACAGTATAATAATGCTTAGTATAGGCACTCTCGAGCTACAAGGTAATGCGGGATAAGGGTGCGAGGAATGTGGGCAGAGAGGTCCGTCCCGACGAACGCGATCTTTTAGCATTACGGCCAGGTAAAGGATGGCCAGCGAATGTCAAAATCACTCCAAAACTATATATTTTTTTCTTATTTAATTTGTTTATTTCGTTTTATATTACACTCATTGATTCTTTTTTCTTTTCGCAGTTTGGAAGAACTTCTTCGGTCAGAAGCTCAGGGGATGGCGACAATTTCATCTCGATTGGCTCGGTAACTTCAGCGGCATAGCCCACGTTTACCGCTACGAAGATCTCGTCAAAGACGTAGAGCGATCGTTGCGAGTTGTCCTTCGGTTCCTCGAGCATCCGGTCGATGAAGTGAGTCTTTTTCATTTTCTCTCCTAGATAATAATAATATTAATACGCTTTATTTGTTTAAACAAATCAGCGAGCTTATTGCGTTAAAGTAATATCTTATAGCTAACCTTATTGAATTGAATTGAAATATATGTTTTGTTTTGGGGAATGTTTGATTTCCTTAATGGGTAATAATGTAAGGAAATGAAAAAGAAATTAAAATTAACATAGGCAATATACCTATAATATCTCGAGGAAGGGGGAGAGGAGGGGACGAGAGAAATTTATGAGTACATGTTAGAGTGTTTTTTAAACCTGCGTTTAAAGAAATACAATATCGGTACTGTTCTTACACGACATGTGTGGGTAAATAAATCATTTCTCAAACGGGCTCTATAGGAGTGCTAGTAGAAATCAATACTGTCGCAATCGACTATGCATACCGACTGATAACCAGGGGAGTCTGGCAACGGCTTTGTTTCCTATAGAGTGGGGGTGGCAGTTAAACTTACGGCAACTGCTCTTAAAACGACTAATCGGCTACCCGATACCTAGTGAACTGCCGGGCAAAGGATGTTGTGATCCGCGATAGATTCGGTAGATACCGAATCACGTAGGCGCAAGCGACCTCGAACCTGTAACCATATTGAGATGTCAACCACAACGGGCGAACCTGTCACCGCAGGACGTTTTAACGATTGATCGTTCTATCGACCGTGCAGTGAGCGTAGAAGACTTTGGGCATAACAAATCCGACGTCTAGCTACGCCACAACCCGTTAGAGACCAACGCCTTACCGCGAGTAGCCAGGTATGTTATGTTACCTGGCGGGCGGCACTCGCGCCCTAACTACCAATTGTGACCAGATTTCTCCGGTCTCTCGATTGGTTCCGAGTTCGAGGTCGCTTGCGCGGTCCTCTCCCTTACGAAGCGGTGAAACGGAGTATACCGAATCAGTCGCGGACCAAGGCGTCCTTTGCCCGACTCTGAACCGGGATCGGATGGCCAATGGTCATTTCAAGAGCAGTCGCCGTAAGGTAGACAACTGCCCCCGCTCTATAGGAAACAATACAGTTCCCAGACTCCCCCGATTGTTAGTCGGAGAGCACAATCGATTGGCTTGCGCCGCTCGGTGCGCAGACCGTCCAGGAGCGCCAGAGGATTGATATCCCAGGGGAGACTGGTTGACCCAGTGTCCTACCCGGGCTCGCACCCCATGCGTGGAGGCCATCGGATGGGTGTTGACCCGTGAGTGTGACCGACCCTGAAACAGAATGGGTCTTCGTGGCCAACTCAGCAAAGGCCCATTAGCTCCGCGAACCCTGTAACCAGTCGGGATGTCGGAAGAATCTGGCCATAACTGGTAGCGAGGACGCTTGGTCTGCCCGCCAATGCTGCCCGTCAGCCAATGCTGACGCCGCACGGTGTGCAAACGACGATTCCCAGGGGAACTGACCCGCAGGCACAGAGTCTTACCCGGGCTCGCAGTTCTGCTTGGAGGCTACCGAATGGGTTCTGACATGTGAGTTAGGCCGACCCTGAACACATGGGTTATAATAGCCTAAGTGCACTGGGCCCATTAGCTCCTAAAACTTTGACACAGGAAAAATATAGGAATGGACAACGATTGTCGGTGTTAGTCCGAGAACTAATCTACCTCTGCAAAATTGTATTTGAACCATCCATTATTCTGTTCAAGGGTCTGATGCGTTGCGCTCTCGAACGCAAAGAGGGCATCTACAGGCGGAAGAAGCGACCGCTAAATTTCAATCCGTTCACTTCGTCCATGGAGAAGGAACTGCGTTCTGCCGAAGTCGAAGTATCCAAAGCCATCGACCGCTACCGATCCTCGAGAAGCCGTTTGTGATTTGATTTTCATCAAGCGATGGTGCCTTAGTTTTACTACTCTATAGATAAACCAATTTGTTTATGGTTTCTTCCAGCGTATGCCTACATTTACCGGCTTCTGAAGTCGTTGTTGAATTATCTGCTAAGGGCTTAATTAGTAATATATTGTATGTTATAGGAAGGTAAGTAAAAAGCGGTGATGTTATGTCAGGTCGGTTAGCCAGTTACCTGGCGCCAGCACTTGATCCTGACCTTGATCCTGATCAATGATGATGATGAAATGTAGGGATAGCCATCACACGTTTATCCGCACTTAGTCCTAACTCTAGGGCCATTGTTGATTACCTACAACATTGTTTTTTTTTACAATTTAGGACATGTCTCTCCAAAAATATGAGGCCTGGGTGGTCCTATCTTTTGCCACTTGTAGGTCCTGGTGTGTGATAGTGGTTGACAGATATGGGGAGGATAGGAGGTGGTCTTCGTCCTGCAGCGTTCCACATATGCACATCGGGTTCTCTGTGTGTCCCCAACGAATGAGATTAGCTCGGCATCTTGTCACAACCACCCTCAGTCTGTTGAGACTGCTCCAGTTGGTGTAGAAGGATGGGACCCCGGTGCTATCTGTTCTTTAACTTCCTCGCCAAGTGAAGTCCTCCATTAAGTCATGCGATTTGATGATTGATTGATTGATTGAAAAGCTTTATTGCACACACAAAATAATACAATGTGGTGGGCCTATTGCCAAGTGGCAATATCTACCGACTATACCGCCAGGGTTATTGTGACTGAAGGTTTATGTGGGCAAATTAATTTACAAGTAATAAATGAATACACTTACAAAAAAGTCATCATAGTATAAAATAAATTCAGTGATTAGTAACGTATGCCAACTCGATATTGAAGGGAGGAGTGAAATATAAGGACAAGCAAAGGAGACGGGAGGGGAGGGGGAAATTAATAAGTTGAGTAAATGTCTCTTTAAAGAATTTTCAAACCCGGAGCGGATGTGTTCGGCTTAACGACTTTCGCATATTGTCACCTGTCGCCTTGAGTCATCTGTCACCTTTAGGCATCCTGAATCAGCCAGGAAGGATATCGCGGCATATTGCAAGGGGAGCGATGCCGATGATCGGATAAAGTTTTTCGACGGGAGTAAGTTTGAGACAGCCAGGGACATTTCTTGCAGCATCGTTCACAGCATTGTCTACCATTTTTGCGTGTGTTTATGCACTACACACTAAATCGGCATATTACGCTGCGGAGACGCATATACACAGTGCTGAGGTTCTGGGAGTACATGGGTTGGCTCCCCATGTACTGCCAGTTAGTTTCCTGATGATGATATTTGTTGAAATCACCTTCTGTTTCGTGTAGTGGCAATGAGCTTTGCAAGTTAGAGAGCGGCCCAGGGTCACTCCTAGGTATTTAGGTGCTTCACAGTGCTGTAGGGTTGCTCCAGTCCATCTGACCGTAAGTTTTCTGCTCGCTTGTTGGTTTTTTAGGTGGAAAGTACAAACCTGGGTTTTACTTGGGTTAGGTCTGAGGAGATTGTCAGCATGGTAGCGACTCATTGCTGTCAGACCAGCCTCTAGTTTTTCCTCAACTTCTTCAAAGGTGTGACATTGAGCAGCCAAGGTGGTGTCGTCTGCGTAGATGAAATGGCGCACATCTGGGGGAAATGGGCTGATCGTTCGTGAAGATGTTGAAGAGTAAAGGAGCTAGCACTCCGCCTTAGGATAAGCCGTTATTTTGTCTACGCTGCCTGCTGGTTTTCCCACCGAGAGAAGCTTCTGTTAGGTAGGAATGTTGCGATGGTCAATGTTAATTCGTAGTCCTTGGTGAGGTTGTCAACTTACATAGTAGGAGATTGTGATTTACTGTGTCATATGCCGCTGATAGGTCTATGAAAGCGATTTCAGTGATTTCCTCCATCTGGTATCCGTTTTTAATGTATTCTGTGAGGTTTAGGACTTGTCCGCAACGTGATTTACTAGGGCGGAAACCAGCTTGCACCGGTATGAACTTTTCGTCAATACTATCCCTGATTCTGTTAAGGATAATTCTCTCCAGGAATTTGAAGGAGTGGTATAAAAGTGAGAGGAGGCGGTAGCTTTTGGCATCATTAGGATCTTTCCCAGGTTTCAGAATTGCCGTGACCTCTCTTTGCGTCAGAGCCGTGGTGTTCGTTTGCGTTGGATGCAGTTATTCATCATGTCCAACATCTATGTTTTCGTAAGTGTGCTGAATTTGGCATTTTGTTTTATTCGCGAGTCGTCTGATTGATTGATTGTGTGTGGTATTACATTGCTTAACTTAACGTGTGTATAAAATCGAATGCAGCTGTGGACATACGCTGCAGCTGCACAAACGAAATAGCGCAAAAGTCGACTGATGAAACTCGTCAAAGCAAAAATCAGCGATCTGCAAACACACATTGGATAGCGGAACTAGCCACTGAATGCAGTTTCGAAATCCCATTGTGCTATCCAAAGAACAATTTTACTTTCCCCGCATGATCCGGGAAGCAATTGAAATAAGAAAACCTCGAAATTCAATAGACACGCCGGTTACAAACTCTTCTAAGTGGAACCCTCTTCTTAAAACTTTCTCAATGCCCATCGCTGAGCACAAGGACACAACACAAGATACAGTGTTGTGTGCACTGCGAATTTTTAACATTCGCACGCGCCGAGCTCGCTGCTTCACCACTGTTATAATATATGAAGTAACGGCTTGCCGCCTATCCGCAGATGACGATTGGCAGCACTTCAGTCTACCCTGTACATCGGCGATTGCAACATCAAAATCATTGATTCTGTTATATAAGGCGGTGTTCCTGTGCCCCTCTGCCAGTAGCAAAGTGAGTTCCAGTCCGATCGATAGATGTGACATCCGCAAAGACGCTAGATGGTGATGAGATACAGTCATTAAGGTCTTTAATATGCAAAATAAACAAAACCAGTCTGTCTTAACTCGAGTGCTCAAACCTCGAATGCAAAATTCAAGGTCGACGTAGTGACTCACACTTCAATGGCTTTTCCACTTGTCGGTTTCTACAACAGGTAAATCATGGTAGTTTTAAACAAAGGGAAAAGTGCAGGTGGCCGGTAAACAGGTATCCCTTATTCTTTATCATCATTATCACCATTAATTATACGAAGTGAGTTTTAATTAACCGGAATCCTTGAAGGGAGTGAATCGGTTCGAGTAAACAAGCAACGTTTGATAAAAAATGTGGTAAATTTTTAAAATATGTTTTTTTAAAATTAGTTTTTTGACGTGACAACGTCTTATAATTCGATGGAGATGGCTGCACGCACGAAAAAACATGACTCATGCGGCGTTACCTCGCTCTGAGGCGTTCCATTTATTATATTTATTATTCAATATAAATGCTGCCATCTACCGGTTGCGACAAGAATTATTTACTAACCTCAGTCTAAAATAGTACGAATGAAAATCACTAGATTGATTTAAATTCTTGACATAATTTTATATGTATTGTTGATATACGGAATGTTATTACTGAACGGACAATTTTCTTGTGGGTACAACGAAGTGCAACAAAGTAAGCAACTTTTATTAAAAAAAAAGTATGAAAACCTATCATTACGATGCGCTATCTAACGGTAAAATGTCGCTGATATTGTTTATTTACGACGTATTACCTACCGCTAGATGGCGCAGCGTGCTCAAATGCTTCTCAAACCGTTATTTAACAGTTTGAGATTTCAAACTTTCAAATTAAAAAAAAACAATAAACTTTTAACAATAAACAATTATACAATTATACTGCTATACAATAATACATTTACATGTTGTAGTCAAATCGGTGAGTATAAAATCATATATTTTTGGGTGTTTGTAATAAACAATATCAGAATCTTAAATGAAACTGCTTCAAATGCAACCATTCCATCAGTATTTTCTTATGACGTTGTCACGTTCAACTATCGTCAGTAAACCGACTTTACAGACAACCGATTTTTTCTAGAACAATAGCCTAAAAAGCGCTGATCATGATGCAACCATCTATGGGTAGGTAAAATATCGCTAATATTGTTTATAGTCGATATTTTACCCACCGACAGATAGCGCAGCGCGCTAAAACGCTTGTCAAACTTTTATTCAACAGTAAAGTTCTTCATGTTTTCAAATTTAAAAAAAAATATATACCTATACATATTTTTACCCATGTTTTTTTTAATCAAAAATTGCTTAGTTGCTCATACTGATTCACCACCTTGAAGGATGCCGGTTAATTAAAACTCACCCTGTATAGTATTAGATTGATCAACTCCATAGTACGATAGTTTAAAAAAATGTTTTTCCGTATAGGTAGATAGGAAGTATTATTTTATACCGTATAGAGCGCCATCTACAAAGGACGCCATACTGTTATCCTACAAAACTCGCCGTATTGAACATAATAATTGAAGATTAACCCATTTTTGAACTCCTTTATTCCCAGTTCCCACCTGTCCCTATGAGTGTTAGTAAATTCTTCAAAAAAATTATATTGTTGTGTTTAAATTATGAATGTTTAAGTGGAAACATGTAATTAGCTTTATTTTTTTAACTTAATAATTCTGTAACAAATTTATTGTAACAGCTGTATGTTTCTGTGAGAATGAGTGCCATCTAAACGTGGCATTTTGTAATAAAATCCTGGTTGCTAATTTGTAGTATGACGTTGATCAATCTATTACCCTGTATAATTAATGTTATCACCTTGGCTTTTGCTTTCCAATTTATATTTAAGCATAAATAAAATGTTGTGAATTGTTGTGAACATTGAAAACCTAAAAAGGCCTAAAGTTGAATTTGTAAATGTTAAGTCAAAGCTACTTTAGTTATTGAAAACGACACTAGGACTGACTAAGTTAACCTTTAAAATGCCACCAAGGTTAGCATTTAAGGCCTTAAAAGTTCTAGGTTTTGCACGCTGGAATTCACTGGCATAACCTGTTTGGTAGGAAGCATTTTTAGTGCATCATAAGAGGTCATGGAAAACTTAAAGACGAAACAGTTGCTATGAGGATAGTGGTGGCAACATGGGTAGGCTATAAATAAATACCTTCAGGTACTTACTATGATCATAAGTTACCACGAAGCAAATGCCACGGAAATGTCCATTTTTCTCGACTGCATGGAGAGAGAGCGTTCTGGGAGAGAGAACCTTTTGAATTGTTTATGTGGGAGAAAAGGGCGTAAGCGGGTAAGCGGGGAGGGAACATGGTTGCCGTGGCCGCTGTGGCCACAAAACGTGTGCACAGCAACCCATGCGTGTGCTTCTGACGGCACTTAGCCTAGCAGCCGTGCATAGCGTGTGCGTGGCCCGCTATGTGTTGAATTGTATAGGGAGTTAATGGGCCCTTGCTGAGGTGGCCACGAAGACCCATTCTGTTCAGGGTCGGTCACACTCACGGGTCAACACCTATCCGACGGCCTCCACGCATGAAGTGCGAGCCCGGGTAGGACTCTGGCCTTATGGTCAGTTTCCCCTGGGAATCAAACTTCTGGCGCTCCTGGACGGTCTGCGCATCGTGCGGCGTAAGCCAATCGCTGTGCACTCCGACTAGCAGTCGGGGGAGTCTGGAAGCAGTACTGTTTCCTATAGGGCAGTACTGTTTCCTATGATCGGCCATCCGATCCTGAGTGAACAGCCGGGCAAAGGACGCTGTGGTCCGCGATAGATTCGGTATACACCGTTTCACCGCTTCGTAAGGGAGAGGACCGCGCAAGCGACCTCGAACTCGTAACCAATCGAGAGACTGGAGTAATCTGGTCACAATTGGAAGTAAGGGCGTGAGTGTCGGCCCGCCAGGTAACATTCCTGGCTATCTCGCGGTTAAGGCGTTGGCCTCTTGCGGGCTTGTGACGTAGCTAGATGGTGGACTGTTTCGTCCCCAAGTCTTCTACGTTCTCTCCAGGGAGATAGAACGACTAATCGTTAAAACTTCCTGTGGTGACGGGCTCGCCGTGTGAAACGTAGCCGTGCGCACGAGTCGGTATCGGTCTTGAGAGCATTTAATGAATACCATGATCTAGCAAATGCTATCACCCGGAACAGCTTCACTGAAGGTTGCGATGTTACCCTCCAAAACCCTAATACAGTTCGTTTGTGCTAAATCCCTGTTAATCTATACACTTCTAAAGATCTTGGTCTTATATTGGAAAATAATCAACTCATTCCTCGAAGGAATCTAAAACGATTTCCGCATCTCTTGTCGTATGACTTCAAAGGGGGGAGTGAATTGCTCGCATGCGGCAATTCAGCTGTCGTAGTCCTACTACAGGGGATCCCCCGTTCCTCCCCCGGAAAGGTAGTGATGATTTATCATGGGCCGTTTACACCCTCGCGCGAGGCGCGAGGCGAGACGCAAAACCATGTGCGTAAACAAACAGAACAGAGGCAAAGCTTCTAGCAAGTAGGTAAACATTTTGTACGCTCGTTAGAAGCTTTGCCTCTGTTCCATTTGTTTACTGATATGGTTTTGCGTCTCGCCTCGCGCCTCGCGCGAGAGTGTAAACGGACTATGAGGGTCCCATCAAACTTGCAGAAGGCAAATTTGCAGACGGCAATCTTGCAGACGGCATTCTTGCAGGCGGCAGTTTTGCAGAAGGCAATCTTGCAGAAGGCAGTTTTGCAAATGTCAAACTGACGTTTCGAGAACCTAACCTGACCTAACAGATTTTTTAAATTTTATTTTTAACCTTACAGAAAAACTTAAGACATTTTTTTTAATGTTTAGTTTGATGTATAAAAGTCATCCACTACAAGGATGTCACTTCGATTTTAGGGAAAGAAAAACCTAACCTAACCTAACCTAACAGAAAAACTTAAAAACTGTACTGAAGGTTGCCGCCTGCAAGGTTGCCGCCTGCAAGGTTGCCCCCTGCAAATCTGCCCTCAACAAATTTGGAGCTGTCAAAAGTGACATTTGTGCAAGTTTGCCGCATGCAAAACTGGCGCCCCCCATTTATGATAGGCTCAATTCTGGTTGGTGAATTCCACGGCAGCTCCGTTTCTATTTATTTATAATCAAGCCTAATGAGGTGTAGAGAGTGTCGCTTTCAAACAATAGATCTAGTTCTCTAGCTTCATTGCTGCGTGTTAAAAACGTTCGGTTCGGTTCTACAAGCACTGTTTTTGTAACAAAAACGATCTAATAGTAGATTGTTATTTAACAATGGGCCCGATTGCGTTTCTTTGTGAACTAAAACTAAAATTAGTCCAAGCGAACGAGACAGAGCAATACGTTAGAGCGGAATATGAAACGAACGATCGTCGATAAATACTGCCTGCCGAACTTATACTCGTCCGAATAAATTCGAGCATATTTTGTGCGCTGTAAGATTTGACCTTGGCGGGCAGTTTTATTGCGAAAAAGTGACAACTGGTCACTTCACATCCCGCTCTAGCGTATTGCCCTGTCTCGTTCACACGGACTAATTTCCGATTTTAGTTCACGAAGAAACGCAATCAAGCCCAATGTGTTTAAATCATTGTAAGTAGGTAATAATAAAAAAAGATATACCAAAAATGTGTTTTCTATTTTAATTAATTCCATAGATCTATCTCCTCAATTCCATTGTTTATCTTGTATTCAAAAAATCTTGTTTGATAAATACATCGGTTGTGTCACCCTAAGAATTTCCCGGCAAGTAACTAAGAAATGATTTCATCTGAATATTAATTTCATAAATAATAATCGATGAGCGCCTTCTCTCGGCCGGCGTACGAACCCGGTTGGGTTCCGTTCGAGCGGCGATGCACGCTTCGAGCGGCGCTCGAGCAGGAAAATGCTTTTTTTTTATATTTACCAAAAATGCCTTTTTTAAATATTTACCAAAAAAAATGTAGTTTATACCAGAGAGTCACGTTAATTAGACGTAATTGATTGATGAATGACGTGACTCCCTGGTATAAAACTACAAAATTAGGCATTATTAGTAAATATTTTAAAAAACTATTTGCACATTTCCTGCGGTTTACGATCCCTTCCCAGTCCGCGACGCAATGCTTGACAAGCATGCTTGATCGTCTAGAGAGCCCCTCAGTGTAGCTCGTATATGAGATATTTCTACCGAAATTGGATTTCTGTCCAACAAGGCGTCTATGTACCAAATTTCAAGTCTCTAAGTCCAATATTTCGATATTGAAATATGACTAATGCGCTCCCTGGTGGACCGATTTCAACCACAACCTTTTTAACTCTTGCCATGACGAAATGATGCATGCATGCCAAATTTCAGCTCAATCGAATGAAGCGCTTGGGCGCTATCGTGGAGGAATACACACAAACAGACAGACTTCCATCTGGAAATGGTCCTAATCGTCTCGGGAGGGTTCAAAATAAATATTTCCGACTTCATCTCGAAAACAAATAGCGCATTCACAACACTTTCCCTCCTGGTCGGTTGGTGGGCCTAGAAAGTAAAATGCAAATTAATATATTTTATTGAATAATCGAATGTGTCATATAAAAACAAAGACGGCAATTAGCCCAGTCAATAAGGAACAAATTTCGACGTTTGACGGAAATAATTGGTAATAGTTTGAAACTTAGTACAGATGTTCATTGAGGTGTACTGTTAAACATACTAAAAGTTTCCTACTCTATCTTTTGCGCTCGAGCCGCCATCTTGGAAAAATGGCGCCCCGATTCAGTTTTCCGCTTATGATCTCGCTAACTTTAGCGATATCGGAATTATGCTTAATGTAAAAAATAAAACCGATAGTGAGAAAGCATAGATTTTGTCACTGAGTCTACATAGAGTTTAATTTGAGGTGTATAAAAGCAAAGGTGACTGTCCACTTAAGATGATTTTGAGAAAATCACACTTTTAGTACTACGCAAGTTTGGATATAATATTTTATGAACAATATTATATATTTTTATCTTCAGTATATTGCCAGTAATATTTTGAGGAAATAATATGAGTCCATTGCTAACAAAAATATAACTAATTTTGAAAAATAGTAATGGACAGTGTCACTATTGCTAATAAATATAGGACAGTGTCACTTTTGCTCCGCAAAAATAATTTTTTATGGTATATTATACTACGTGGTTCTTTTTAGCCACTTTTACCCTACTTTTTGACGAAAACAAACGAATTTTCAAATAACCTTTTTACACGTTCCTTTGCACGTTTCCACTGTTCGGGATGTCGTCTACGTTTCCTAGCATCGCTGGAAGGCACTGGACTCACGGTTTCTTCCATTTTTTCCACAAAAGTAATAAATAAAAGCAAAAAACTACGAGCACAACCGCCTACACAAGAGCGGTGTCGTCGTATTAGTCACGTATTAGTATTGACATGACAACAAATGAAGCTAACGTGATTGGCTAAATCGGACAGTGGTATTTTTGCTTCCCAGTGACATACATTTGCTGTGGACTTAGGCGAATTTGCACCTAAAGCCGTGTTTATTAGTCGATTTTAAAGGGATGTAGTTACTTTTGCAGACAAAACTTAAAATGAGTGTAAAGATAAAAACAAGCTGAACAAAATGGCATAGACAACTTTTTTTTCATTTTGTGGACAGTCACCTCATTGAGATATATATAAAGTACAGAAGAGCTACTTATACCTTAGCATTAAATTCTACAATTTACTCCCTACCACTATCAAACAACTGGCGGACAAACAATTTAAAAAAAACATTAAGGAGATGCTGATAGGCCACCCTTTCTATAATCTGACCGAATTCGAGGGCCATGACTTTGCAAATATTGTACCAATTTGAATGATAATTATATATGTAGGTACTTCTAGTATTTAAATTTAAGATTTAGCTTTAGTTTGATTATTTAACGAATTACTTACTGCTTTGGATGTTACTATGTACAGTTTTTAGTACGTATATATTTGATTTATTGACTATTTCAATTGTTAGGCTTCTGCTTTGATTAGTCAACTTTTTAACTGACTATTTTAATTATTGTGTATTTAGTAGGTAGCCATTGACTATTCTTTAATTTGTTTTGTAATACGATTCTACGACGAGTAACTTTTAGTAGGTTCCAAAGTTTCTTAGATACTGTATATTTGTAAAAATTAATATATGTATGTAACGTAAAGATTAAAGTAGTAATGACACTTACTACTTAAAACAGAAATATTTTGACACGTCCAAGAGCGGTTTTTAGCCACCAATTGGACACGACGTAAATGTAATGTAATGTAATGTAATGTATACTCAATGCAGTCACCTTTGCTTTTATACCTCTCATTTATAAAATGCGTTTTCTATTGCATTGAAGTAATAGACTCAGACTTTTATGAGAGATAAAAAAGAATGGTAAAAATCATGTTGAAAGTTTGAAATTTGGAAATTATAATTAGATTTGGTTATTATAATAAGCTTTATTTTGTATATCATGAATAATTCCGATATCGCAATTAGCGAGATTTTCAGATGGCGGCTCGAGCGCTACAGATAGAATAGGGGTCTTATAGTATGTTTAAGAGCATAATCTAATGTACATCTGTGCCAAGTTTCAAAACATTATCAGTTATTTCCGTCAAACGACGAACTTTGATCCTATTTGAAGTAACGTAAATACGCCGCTCTACCATGCGGTGAATTATATATATTTTCACTGACTTTTTATCATGACAGTCCAATTAAAATTATATTGCTGTAATCCAGATAAGTTTGGTTTTCAGAGTATATTTTTTGGATATCGATATCTCTTATTATTAAAAAGTAAACCTCGTATATGTAAAAAAAAGTGAGTGAATTTTAGATATTACCATTTTTTTGTATTGATAGTAATTTTTTTCCTCAGAAAATGAATTCCCCATCATTGAGTTATCCGAAAATTATATGCCACTTGCCCTAATACCTATAGTTTGGGAGATATAGGGCTCAAAGTGAAGCGCGGCGGAATCAAACTCCCCCCTCCCCCCCCCTTCCCCCGAAACCCGCGCGATGGCAATCGATAGCTCCCGGGTTAAATCCATTCAACACCATCTAAGAAATAATTGTGCTAAGTTTGAGACTTTAATCACAAAAGGCAGGGTTCCTATACAAAATGTTGCCCTAAATCCCAAGCTTGATTGTCAACTGACAGTTGACTAGGCTGTCTTCATATAATGCCTATATGATATTAAAAAATGTATACCTATAACATTTCTGTAGAGAATTTTATAAGCTTTATTTTTTGCATTATTCCGATATCGCTAAAGTTAGCGATATATATCGCACCTAAGGTGCAATAACGTTACTTATGCAAAAAGTAGTTTTTTGAGGAGAAGCATTTGAAAATTTAACATGCTGTAAAGTGATGACAATTCGTCATTCAAACAAAATAAGTGTATAATATCTTAACCACTACTTTTAACTTTAAATTAAAGAAAAATAGGAATACTTTAAATATTGTAGTAAAAAATTAGACCATTTTAAAATGTGGAACCCCCTCAGTAGTGACGTTGTGGTACTAAACTAAAACTAAAACGTGTAATTGTGACATGGTGAATAGAAACAAAAGTCAAGAAATGATCCCAATAAGTTTTATTTCAACTGAAACAATTTTTTTATTACCTTTCCAGCAAATTTGCACTTAATTTTTGGTACCTTTCCTTGTAAATCTAATGAAACGATCCCATCATTGCGTGCTCGGGAATCAATAACAGTTCGTATAGTCCTTTGTGTGATGCCCAAAGTGTTGATCAGAAAAGTTTTGCAGACGCGGTTGTCTTTGTTTTCATTGAGTAAGTAATATGCAGTATTTTCTTTCCTCTCGTATTGTATATTTGTCTTTATGCGACGGTATGCACATTTAAGTGAACTTTTAAGTTTTTTTAGCTTGAAATTCTTTTTTAGATTTCTCTGAAATATATCCTTGGCCGGCATTATTCAATAGTTTCGCAATATTCTTTTTCCAGGCTGTTGGATTACAAGTTCGTTTTCTTCCTCTCATTTTAGATGCTGGTTCTCGTGGCTGGTTAAACTCCTTGCCACCAGCAGTGTTATCAGAGTTATTATCATCAGACGAACCGCTAGTACTGCTATTGGAACTGCTACTGGAACTGCTGCTGGAACTGCTGCTTGAATTACTGTAACTGCTAGATGAAGACGCTCTTGGGCGAAGCTTGTATTCGTCGCCAGAATCAGTGCCAGAGAAATCACACGTTAGGAGGTTAATATCTTGTACTTCCGGATCGTGGATAGCATCAATGCCAGGCAAATTATACGGCGAGTTTAGATGTGGTAAAACAGGCTTGTCTTGCTCTGAAGGTAGGTAATTCTAGCAGTTCGTCTGGATAAGTACAGTTTTCTGATGGTTGATCCTTTGGGTTTGGATGTGATAAATCAGTGTTGTCTTGCTCTGAAATTATTGCTTGCGGTTCGTCAGAGTAAGCACAGTTTGCTGATGGTTGATCCTTCAAGTGTGGAAGTGGTAAAACAGTTTTATCTTCATCTATGGGTAATGCTAGCGGTTCGTCCGAGTAAGCACAGTTTGCTGGAGCTTGATCCTTAGAGCTTGGAAGTGGTAAAACAGTTTTATCTTGCTCTGAAGGTATTGCTAGCGGTTTGTCCGGGTAAGCATGGTTTGCTGGTGCTTCATCCATAGAGTTTGTAAGTGGTAAAACACAGTTGTCGTGCTCTGGCGGTAGTGGTAGCGGTTCGTCCGGGCTAGCACAGTTTGCTGGTACCTTCGAGTTTTGAAGTGGTAAAACAGTGTTTCCTCGCTCAGGTTTTTTCTTGCCCATCACAAGTTGCACAAGTTTTGTCCACGTGGAAACATTTTAGGTATTTTTTTCACTTAAATCTAAAACAAATAAGAAATACCACGATTAGGTCTAATAAAATACAAGTATATTATTTTAAGATTTTAAAAAATCTAGTCATTAATGCAAAAAAAGTTATAAAAAACTAAAAACCTACTAAAAGAAAGTTTGAAAAACGTGTAAGTAACTAAAGATAACAAAATAATGTTTTTCCAATTTATCAGATACAACTATTGTTTTTATACTGATTTTATTAATTTATTCCATTTCACGCTATTGTAATACTGCATCATTGTAACAGTAAACGCAATAGTACATTGGAGAATAAAAGTCATTACGTACATAAGAACCGTTGTTGTTTCATATCCAAAATATTAAACATATTAACTTTATGGAGAAATAATGACACTATTGTAATACTACATCTTTGTAACAGTAAACGCAACAGTACATTGGAGAATCGAAGTCATTGCGTACATAAGAACCGTTGTTGCTTCATATCCCAACTATTAAACATTAACTTTCTAGAGAAATAATGTCACAACTCATATGCTACGTATTTTAGGTCATTGTTGCTCCAAAATAAAACAAATAAATTGTCACAATTACCTTTAGTGACGATACAGCTCCAAGACACGTCTGCTCGTGCGGCCAGTCACAAGCAACTGACCACTCAACTGACCAATGAGACGTTGTTTCTCCCGGCGGTCGGTTGACTAGCGCCAAAACCATAACGACACTACTACCCTCACACGGAAACTATTCATACTACACAAGTGACAATTACCCACCAAGTACAGAGGTACTTTAGGCGTGTTTTTGCATACTCAGCTAATTTTTGACAAATTTGCATAAGTGACGTTATTGCACCGTAGGTGCGATATGCGAAAAACTAATTTGAAGCGCCATTTTTCGAAGATGGCGGCTCGAGCGCAACAGCTAGAGTAGAGGACTTTTAGTATCTATGCCAAGTTTCAAGCTATTACGGGTCCCATCAAACTTGCAGAAGGCAGATTTGCAGACGGCAATCTTGCAGACGGCATTCTTGCAGGCGGCAGTTTTGCAGAAGGCAATCTTGCAGAAGGCAGTTTTGCAAATGTCAAACTAACGTTTCGAGGGTCGGCATTTTTGCAGACGGCATTTTTGCAGAAAATGAAGTTAGAAGCAAAACATCGTATTTAAAATTTAGTGTTATGATAGGCTGTTTACACTCTCGCGCGAGGCGCGAGGCGAGACGCAAAACCATATCAGTAAACAAATGGAACAGAGGCAAAGCTTCTAACGAGCGTACAAAATGTTTACCTACTTGCTAGAAGCTTTGCCTCTGTTCTGTTTGTTTACGCACATGGTTTTGCGTCTCGCCTCGCGCCTCGCGCGAGAGTGTAAACGGCCCATCAGAGTAGAAATCGACAAAAGCCGCGTTTTCATATGTCAGGGTAGGGAAACCAGTCCACTTCTTTGACTTTGAGTGTCCTCTCCATCGCGGATTTCAGCAATCAACTTTCGATTTTAGGGAAAGAAAAACCTAACCTAACCTAACCTAACAGAAAAACTTAAAACATTTTTTTAATGTTTAGTTTGATGTACTGAATCATCCACTACAAGGATGCCGGTAATTAATGTCACTTCGATTTTAGGGAAAGAAAAACCTAACCTAACCTAACCTAACAGAAAAACTTAAAACATTTTTTTTAATGTTTAGTTTGATGTATAGAAGTCATCCACTACAAGGATGCCGGTAATTAATGTCACTTCGATTTTAGGGAAAGAAAAACCTAACCTAACAGAAAAACTTAAAAACTGTACTGAAGGTTGCCGCCTGCAAGGTTGCCGCCTGCAAGGTTGCCTCCTGCAAATCTGCCCTCAACAAATTTGGAGCTGTCAAAAGTGACATTTATGCAAGTTTGCCGCATGCAAAACTGGCGCCCCCCAAATTAACCAGTGATCAGCTGGTAACACTGTTGTTTTGACGTTTGATGACGTTTGAATGTGCGTTTGAGACAGAGACGATCGCATGTGTTGTGTAGTCCCTATTAAGTTTGTGGTTGTGTTGTTTATTTTGGCATTCGGTGAGGCTGCGACTTCATTCGGCTAAAATCAGCTTAGTTACATTATAATTGACTCCGGCGACTAAATAGCGTTACTTCGACCACTGAATATCATTACTTCGGGAATTAAACAACGTTACTTTGGCAACTGAATAGCATTACTTTCGGCGACTAAATATCATTACTTCGGGGACTAAATAACGTTACTTCGACAACTAAATATCATTACTTCTGTGACTAAACGGCGCACCGTTTCGGTTGTATAGAATTCGACCTCGCATTCCCCAAAATCAAAGGAATTCACCTTGTGCAGACACAGTAAGGTGATAACTGGCACCGCATAAGCAACAATGCCGCGAAAGGATCTATTCACAGCTAAAGAATACGTAGACATGGTTATGCTGTACGGAGCGTGTGACGGTAATGCTGCAGCAGCTTTACGTCTCTACGCTGAAAGATACCCCGAAAGACGAGTGCCTAGCAACCCCAGAGTCATCGTATCTGCATTTCAGCGCATGAGAGAGAACAGACCCATTGTACCTGGCCCTGAGTCGAGAATCTGATGGTCCTGTCGCTGCCTGCGCCGTTGGATAGTGGAAAAAAAAAAAAAAAAGATGGTTCGTTGTTCGCCAGATGCTTAATTTCGTCGGTTTACTTTGTGCAGTGTTGGGGTTTTCAATTTGGCCGCAGCTGAAACAATCCAAGTTTTACCAGATGAAACAATCGAAGAAGCGCCACAAAAATCAATGTTTTTTCGATATGTCCGTCGAAAATCCAAGAAGATGTGTAAAAATCATTTTTTTCCATGTACCAAAAAGTCCAATTAAGCACAATATAACTATACCACTCGCAACTGTACTTTTTATTCCTTATATTCCGTAACTAGAGCATTTCACTATGATTTATTAAAAATGTAGGTATCACTGCATTATAGGAACCTATTCTACGTTATAAAATCGAAGACTATCGCGGTTGTTTGACATTATAAATAGGATGGCGGAAGCGGTGTGTGGCCTACCCGCAAAACAACGAATTGACAGCTCTTCTGTCTACCCTGGACAACGGCGGCTGCAACGTCACCGAAACGTCGGGTGCTACACGCGGTAAATCCTATTCTACATTGTTTTTTTTAACGTCACCCGACTATATTCCCCATGTTGATTCCGAATCTGCAATAATCTTTATTCGGTCTCTACAAATAAGCGAGATATAGGTATTCAAAGAAGCGTCAAACCCATACATTTCGGTAGGTTTTTAGTTTTTTTTAATAATAATACATATATGGCAATAGGTTATATGGCAATCGGCCTATATGGCAATAGGTTAAGTTTGTTTTTTTTTAAACAATTTTTAAAACCTTTTTTTAAATGTAAATATTTTTTTTTTGTTATGAATATTACGCGTTAGAGGCTATTTTCTATCACATTTGGCATTACAATGATTGAATCTAGTAGTATTTCGTCTTTTTTCTATTTTTGACAAAGGTTCCTATACTGCATATATTCCAGAATTTGCTCTTTTAGAGAGCCGTCGCCGGTCGCTGCTTAAAAAATCTGGAACGGGTGATAGCAGTGGCTCGATGACAGTAGGTTAGTTAGGGTGTCTATACATGCATTCAAAGATAATTTTCAATATGATGCACTCTTCTTATTTTAATAGGGATCGGAAGTGCAGATCCCGGGGAACACCTCGAGCGAAGCTGCACTGGGATTCTGAAAAGGCGATACGATATGTTAATGCGCCACGACATTGAATTCGATATTGTCCTCGATCCGAAGACTTGACTGATTTTGTTTCAGAATCCTTAGCTAATCTCGGAACTAGAACTAGAACTATAACAGCCAATCAGAACACCATAGTGTTCTGATTGGCTGGGGTCGGTCTTTAAACAGTGAGCGGCGTATACACAATTCGGACCGGGCTCTAAGCATGCTTAGTGCTTTAAGATATGGGCAATTCGGATCGCGTCCTTTATATACTAAATCGAATATCCTTATTTCTCGGCGCTATATTAAAATTTCAATCGTCTTGGGTGGGAATGGTCGGTAATTATTGCTGTATGGGGATTTCTATTGTCATTTCTCAGCTATCTCCTAGTATAATAAATACAAACGGAGCTGCCATGGAATTCACCGACCGGAGTCGGGCCCATAATAATACTATTTTTTTTACACTTCTGGGGGGTGAGCAGTGGATTCCGGACTTACGAACCGGCTGTGGTAGGTTTAGGACAGCTGTCTTGCCACATGTGAGCGTTCACCTTACCACCCATTCACTCCCCCTTCGAAGCCATAGAATTTGAGATGCGCGAATCGCAGTTTTAGATAATTTTTCTAAGAAAGAGTTGATTATTTTTCTGGATAGGCCAAGATCTTTAAAGAGGTGAAATAGAGATTTAGCTGGCAGGCCACGAGCGCCAACTTCCACCGCGTGAAGGTGAACAGTGATTTGAAGGTGAACAGTGAAGGTGAACAGTTTGGTCCCGTAGACCACTTCCATTTTTCCGTAGACCCCCTTGCCTGCGTAATGTTGAATTTTCCTAAACTTACTAACTTTAAATGTGTTTTTGATAGCTGGCAGATTAGTGATCACTTACATAGGGTTTTTGGTAAAGTGGACAGATGTAAAACATGTAAAAAAATTTAGTCATTTATTTCTCGGCGTCCACGACCTTGAAGTATTAAGCATTTGAGAAAGCCGCACCTAACTGCACATGCAGCACTATCTCGCTTGTTCATACATGGATGGCGCATTTTTTTCACATATCTCACTTCCACCTCTCATATTTAGTCACGTGCACTGATCTCCTCAATCGGCTAATGAAGCAATTTGAGTTGAGTGTTGATTTCCTTTCATGTTATTTGTGACGCTGGCGTTTTTTATTGCTATTATTATAAGTTTAAAATACTATGCTGTACACACAATCTGTTTTAGAAGTAATACGACATTTACAAATCGCCTAAAGGTTTATAATGACCTGCCTTAATGGAGTCCGCTAACGTGGACCCCATTGACATCTCGCGCAGCTTTTTTTCTCGCTGACATGGACCCCCTGCAATTCGAAATCGACCCCTGGGGGTCCATATAGACCACTTTGGGAATCACTGCCCTAGAGCATTGACATGCGGACGGCACCTCATGTCCTGTTGTCTATCCTGACCTTACTTCTAACGATTGAAGGACTGCCAAAACTCTTCCAGAATCGCAAATATAGTTGTGTGACGACAATCGTGTATTGTATCATCCGTTTCAGAATCCGAGGGCTGGGCGGTTGTTTGCGCACTAGGCTGTCAGCCACACTTGCGCATTCCGGCGAATAGCCGGGGCAGTCTGGAGACGTAGCTGTCACATATCCGGGCGCCACGGATCCGCGATAAATTCGAACTGATTTACTGAACTGATTTACTGAACGTTACACTACGCAGTGCCTCAAGGTGAGGCGTTGGACTCTTAAGGGACAATTCCAAACATTACTGCAGACCGCAACGTAGACTGCAGTCCGCAAACTGCAAAGCTGCTGTCGCTTGCTGTCGTATCGATGTTGGATACAGCGACAGACCGAGCTTGCGGTCAGTTGATGTCGATGTGTTTAGCGATTCCGATATGATTTTGAGCTTTTTGTTGGAAGAGGAAAATGATGATCACTTTTTGATGCTAATAGCGGAAAAAGCCTTGCCTTTATTTAATAATAGACCACATGAAGGAAGTTATTCAGTGCTGATTAAAAATCCTTTGTGGAGTGACAAAAAAGTATTTTATAAGTTATTGCCGTTTAAATAAAAGAGAATTTGATTTTGTACTCAGTTTTATTTTGGTCTATATCAAACCGATATTTGATATTTAGCCACAATATTTATCAATTTTTTACAAAAATCATTTTGTAAAAATATACTCAATATACAATACATTTTGCGTTGCAATATGTAGCTGATACAGGTAGATTGAACTGATCGGTTACAACTTACTGACGATAGTCGGTTTCATTCATACAAAATGTGTCATCAGGCATCAGGCTTTCTTCAGCCTGACACCCGTCTGGCACCACAAAGCTGTTACCGGGATGCTGGTACTAGAGTTACAACAGTGCCAACAACCTGCTGCCAGCTCCAGGATGCTGGCGTCAGGTTATCACCAGGATGCTGGCACTGGGCTGACACCAGGATACCAGTACCGATTCCCACCAGGATCGAGGAATCAGGCTACCTCGGGGGGGGGGGGGGGTTTGCGGGGGTTTAGAGCGGGGGGAAGGGGTGGGGAGGGGTGGTTGTGAAGGAAGGGTTGGGGGGTTTTCAAGCAAGGGGGTACTAGGGGTGGCAGTTGGGAAGGGGGGGTTGCGGGAGGGTGGATGTGGGAGGAGGTGCGGGGGAAGGGTTGGGGGATACCCAAATATTAACGCTGTCTGTTGGCGCTTAGCTGAGAAATGAGCGCTGCCCGAGGCAATTGCAACGGAACCCAACTTGGTACTTCCGCGGGCCGAGAGAGGGCAGTCATCGATTTTATTTCCGAAATTATTATTCAGATGAAATCAGTCCTTGGCTACTTGCTGGGAAAGTCTTGGGGTGACATAACCGACTTTTCAGCCATTAACTACATTTCAGCCAAATGATATTGAAACAGCAATCGCGGCAGTTAACGCTGACTTAAATACCATATCAGGGTGGTCTAAATGCCATGGCTTGCTCCTAAATCCCTCTAAAACACAGGCGATCATCATCGGTAGTAGGTTCTACACCTCGAGGATCGACATGCACGCAATATCAAAAATATATATTGAGACAGAGGAGATTCTTTATAGCATGCAGGTGAAGAACCTTAGTGTCCATTTCGACCAGAATCTGTCCTGGCAGCACCATATTAGTGAGAGGAAAGATCTTTAACAGATGTCATTCGCTGAAGAAGCTCCAAAATTATCTCCCGGAGAAAAGTAAAAAGACAATCTGACAATCTGTCAATCTTTGCTTCTTCCACTTCTTCATTATAGCGACGCCGCCTTCCTCGATCTGACAGAAGAGCTAGCCACCAAGGTGGAAAGGCCACGGAACGTCTGTATCCGCTTCATTTTTGGCCTCAGAAAATATGACCATATTACGGAATATCGTAGCAGACTGTAGGGAGATTACGACAGCAACAGTATGGCTCATGCTATTGGCCTTCAATGCCAGAATGATTGGACAACAATTGGGGACTTTTGCATTCCGCCTCCAATGCACTGGAAGGTAATGCTCTATGACTGGACGCCAGAGATGCTGAAATTTTATTTGAATGCCTTTCAGCATACACTTCCAGACCCCAGTAACCTCGCTCGTTGGAGCTTTGCCGAGGATAGTTCTTGTCCCCTCTGTAGCAATACCCCTTGCACAGCTAGACACATTCTAGCTGGCTGCAAGGTGGCCTTAGATCAAGGACGGTACACTTACCGCCATGACAAAGTTCTCGCTGTTATTCGCGAGGTAATTAGTCTCTCAGTGGCTCGTGCCAACAAGGGTTTGACAGTATCCTCCAAACCCCCAATACAGTTTGTGCGGGATGGCTCTAAAGGCAAAAACATTTAACTACAAAACCTTTCTCAATAATTGAGAAAGCTACAGATTGGATTCTGGAGGTTGATTCGGTCTCTAAGCAGTATAAATTCCCTGAAAGTCTCGGATGCACAGCCCTCCGTCCAGATATAACTCTTTACTCTCTATCTCGGAAGGTGGCTCTTATTGTAGAATTAACTGTTCCATGGGAATCAAATATCCCAAAAGACCACGAGTACAAATTAAATAAATACCATGATCTTGCAAATGCCGTAACCCGGAACGGCTTCACTGTTCACCTTCACGCGGTGGAAGTTGGCACTCGTGGCCTGCCAGCTAAATCTCTATTTCACCTCTTTAAAGATCTCGGCCTTTCCAGAAAAATAATCAACTCTTTCTTAGAAAAATTATCTAAAACTGCAATTTGCGCATCTCAAATTCTATGGCTTCGAAGGGGGAGTGAATGGGTGGTAAGGTGAACGCTCACATGTGGCAAGACAGCTGTCCTAAACCTACCACAGCTGGTTCGTAGGTCCGGAATCCACTGCTCACCCCCAGAAGTGTAAAAAAATTGTATTATGATGAGCCCGACTCCGGTCGGTGAATTCCATGGCAGCTCCGTTTGTATTTATTATACTTACTACCAGGGATACGAGACAGGTTAGAACTCTCTGCCTCTTATATAGAATCCTCGCGGATGGCGTGCCGCTTTATCTTGCCGATAGGTTCACCGCGTTATCGGCGCACGGCCTTCCCCTGAGATCAGAGGGCAATAACCTGTTATCCGTCCCTGGTCATAGCAGTTATTTTTTTTCATACTCCTCCGTGGAAGCTGCGCGACTCTGGAATGCTTTACCAAATGATGTTAGAACAGCCCCCAGCATCTCCTCGTTCAACGCCAGGCTCAAGGGGCATATAACCCTAAAATCCATAAATTAACCAATCCACCTCTCCCCCCTCGTTTTCGCTTTGCTTTCCTTCCTTCCTCTCCTTCCTTTCCTCTGCGTCCTAATTTATTTTTAGGCATTTGTTTTACTTTTTTTATTATCTGTCTCTTTCTAGTTTCTGTTTGTTTCTTTTTATCATTTGTGTTTTTATTGTTCTTTTGCATAGCCAACGTTCTAAATATGCTATAAACTTAAGCTATAGGTTAGCTGATAGACATTGCTGCCTCGCCTTTTTTATTTAAAATAGAGTTTTTTATTATCAATAAAATACAAACGGAGCTGCCATGGAATTCACCGACCAAAAATCGGGCCCATCAAATATAATTATTACACTTCTGGGAGGTGAAGGGTGGATTCCGGACTTACGACCGGTGGTGGTAGGTTTAGGACAGCTGTCTTGCCACATGTGAGCGTTCACCTTACAACCCATTCACTCCCCCTTCGAAGCCATAGAATTTGAGATGCAGAAATCGCGGTTTTAGATATTTTTTCTAGAAAGGAGTTGATTATTTTCCTGGAGAGACCAAGATCTTTAAAAAGGTGAACCATAGATTTAGCTGGCAGGCCACGAGCGCCTACTTCCACCGCGTGAAGGTGAACAGTGGAGCCGTTCCGGGTGACGGCATTTGCGAGGTCATGGTATTTATTTAATTTGTACTCGTGGTCTTTTGGGATATTTGATTCCCATGGAACAGTTAATTCTACGATAAGGACCATCTTCCGAGATAGAGAGTAAAGAGTTATATCTGGACGCAGGACTTTCAGGGAATTTATACTGCTTAGAGACCGAATCGACCTCCATAATCCAATCTGAAGCTTTCTTGATTATTGAGAAAGGTTTTGCAGTGAGATGTTTTTTGCCTTTAGAGCCAACCCGCACAAACTGTATTGGGGGTTTGGAGGATACTGTCAAACCCTTGTTGGCACGAGCCACTGAGAGGCTAAGTACCTCGCGAATAACAGCAAGGACTTTGTCGTGGCGGTAATTGTACCGTCTTTGATCCATTATTATTATTATTAATTTTCCGCAATATGCATTTCTTTTAAGTCAAGGTAAGCGTAGGTATGCTCTAAAAAGTTAATGAAACAACTCATACTTATTAATAATTGCGAGTTTCTTAGTTCTTACAAAACAAACGAGTTCTAGTTTCTAAGCTTAACTAAAGAATGACTTTGGACTTTGAGTGATGACATATGTTCGTCAGGTAGTCGATTGCGATATGTTGACTTATCTTCATTTCAGAAAATTCACTTGCACAAGTAAGTTGACCCAAACATTGCCGTCAACTGAAGGGCGATTTGCCTTAGATTCGGATATTTGTCTTCAGGTATAAAAGCCCAGAATTTCGTATCAGAAGCTGTGACGTTGACATTTATATGTAACTAGCTGACCCGTGCCCATTTCGTTGGGCGGTAAACATTTTTACTTGTGATGAAATTATGAGTAATGGTACGGTTAGTACTGTGTGCTATGATTTATTACCTGACTGTCAAAAGGAGGGTTATATTTTTACTGCATATGTATGTATTTGCATGCCGATTTGGCTATATTACCGGGTTTTTAATGAGTGAATGAAATGATTATGATTGAATAAATTATGTTTATTTTAACTGTTCAAAACTTCTCTGTATACTATATTAGATGTAATGTTATTATTTGGTACCATTCTTTCAGGAGTTCCAACCCGAGATACGGTCGCGGTTCCATACCTATGTCGTATTATCTCTTTATGCAGTAAAAGGAAAATTATATGCAGTAAAAGGGAAGTAATTTTGTTTTAAACACTTGAGATGATAAATTTACTTATTTTGATAATAATTCATAATTGTTGATAATATGACCAATAAAGATGACCTAACGATTTAAATTGTTTTTTTAATATGAAAAACTACTTTTTGTGACTTAAATATAAAATTTAGACATATGCTGTCCATGACTTTTATGTAGGCATTATCAAGCTCTACAACTTTTCTCAAACTCAATCATATATATATCTCTCATCGCTAAGGCAGCATTCGTAAGAAACGTTTTCATTCGACCGTTTTTTCTCTACTTACTTTGCAAATCCGACTACTACGAAAAAGTCTTTTCATTTTTCGGATTAATATATAGCCTATGACACTCACAAATAACGTGGCTTTCTATTGGTAAAATAATTTTCAAATAAATAAATAAATAAATTATAATATTAGTATAGATATTGATTTTATATGTAAAAATCAATGTTATAGATATAACCTGCACTATGTCATTTTCAACTGCAGATGTGTCCACGTTAAACTGACTTGCTATTTCAGTAGCAGATTCCTCAATGTTACGATGTTAATGTATAAAATTTTGTACGGCAAATTTTTCTTGAGACCGACTCAAAAAGCACTCTCGATCGACCATTTAAGTACCCCTGCCGTATGTGATAGGGATGGTAATACCCTATATGCTGCCCGCATGCTAAGGATGGTTTTGGGTGTCACTGATGGGTGTTTCTGTGCAGTGATTTCGGAAGACACATTTCTCTTCACACTCAAATAAAAAAGATGGTAAAATAATAAAACGCCCCAATAAAAAATAGTCATTTATTGATATGGAAAAAATGAGATTATATATTTTTTTGGTTTAAGATAATTTCTATACTATTATATAATAATATACATATAAATGTCCCTAGTTTCTATACACTTACATCTAGAGATATTTCGATGTGACATGCTTAGCAATTTGGTAATGATTGCATCCAACCTAAATACTACACTTACATATAAATACATGGTAGGTATACAAAAATACTGAATTGAAAAATAGAAATTAAACACGACGGTGTGTCGCTAAATAGAGTGTTGATGGAATTTCTCATGTGCGTTTGTTGTTGTACTTAAAAAACGTTGGCACCTGCGCGAATAGATTATAATTTTTGAACTCATATTTTTTGTTATTGTCGATAAAATCTTGTTCGAAGATTGTAATAGAGACTCAATGTTGTAAAATAATTATATATCTTATCTTATATATCATATATCTTAAATCTAGGATAGATCAAATGCGTAGAGTGGAATAGTTGAGATTAATAAGTACGAATGATTTTAGTTTGGAAATACATTAAGAGATTCGTCGATAGTCAATTATTGCTATTGAATTAAGACACTTCTACTATGTATTAGTTAAATGATTTGTCTGAAATATACGGGAGTGGCTCCAGGGGTCATTGACCTTATAACTGAATTGGATTGTTTCTCTGATGACCTCGGTTGCGTCAAATTTCTTGGATCTGTTCCATCATCTGCTGCTATAGCAACCCATGATCACATACGCTTCGGCAGTCTGGTATCTAAAGACTTTAGAGAACGAGCTAAAAAGCTTAGAGGTTTATAAGCACTTTCGTAACAGGCGTAATGTGCACAGCCCTGGAAGCACTGCTAAGCCTACCATCGCTCATATTTTATGAAAAGGGAGGAAAAATTTTAGGCAAATTATTGGGACAATGGGCGGTGGTGAACAGTTTCGTGCAGCTTGGGTCACAAGATCCATTTTGTTCTCAGATCGGCTCAACTCACGATTCAGCTCCTATTCAGAAGCCTCCTCGAGTGGAAGGCTACACCGGGTAAGTCTCCCGTGGGGATTGCGGGATCCCAGCGCCACTGGACGGTTTGTGCACCGGTCGGCGATGCCAATCGGCTATGCATTCTGACTAATTTCTGAAGGGGTCTGGAGACTATGGTAATATACTGTTTTCTAAGCAGCGAAGGTGGATGTTGACCTGTTGTCATACCACTCTTGAAATGACCTTGGGCCACTCGATCCCGTGTGGCTTTACGGGAAAGAACGCCCAGATCCGCGATAAATTCAAACTGAATTACAGCTGTAATACAACAGGTAGAAGTCGTGTAAGCGACTTCGGACCCGTAACCAGTCGGGAGGACGGTGGTATCCTGAAGGTTAATTCCAGACGGAGATATCCTGCCAAAACTGGTAGTCAGGGGCGAGGCTGACCGCTGGTCACCTTTCCCGGTGCCTCGCCGTAAGGCGTCAGCCTCTGACGGGCAGGTGGCAGAGCTTGACGGTGGTTTGTTTTATCCTAAGTCTTCTGCGCTCACCTCACGGCGGACAGAACATTACATTTCGTTAAAACTTCCTGAGGTGACGGGTTCGCCCGTTGTAGTTGGGACAAAGGGCCAAATTTTAATTACGAATTACCGCTATTGCCAGATAGAGATAGATACGCAAGCGACTTCGAATCTGTTACTAGATTATAGGATGGAGAAATCCATCTAAATCTGGTAGTAAGGGTGCGAGGAAACTCACTGGGTGGTACTTCCCAGTGCCTCGTGGTAAGGCGCTGGTTTCTTACTGGCTGATAGCGTAGTATGACTGTGGATTGTGTTGTGCAAAGTCTTCGCGTACATCCCACGGGAGAAAAGACGATAACAGTCGTTATAACTCGCGTAGCGATAGTGTAATATGACTGTGGATTGTGTTGTGCAGTCTTTGCGTATTTATCCCGCGGGAGAAAAGACGACAACAGTCGTAACTCCCTGGGGTGGCGGGATCACCCGAAGCAACTGACACATCTTCAGATGCATCTAGGTTTTAAAAAAACTACCTTCTTCCTATGCACTTTCTAAGTTAACCATAAAGCCAGTCTATTTCAGATTGTAACTTTTTTTCCTAATGCATATTTCTGTGTGAAAATGTCTTTTTTAATAAAAATAGCAGACACCTCGTCGCGCCTAAGAGATCACTTTGTTTACTTCAAGTGTAGCTTTACATTGAGTCAGTTACAGGCGTCGGTGCTGGCTCGGAAAACTGACTCAGACTGTTGGGGGAGCCGATTGACTTCAGTAGCAGTATATTAAAGTCGGGAATATTAAAGTCAGCACTGATGCGACTGCGCTGTACTTACTTAAACTCATGTTACATGATGGAAGTGCCGGGTCAGCGGTGACTCGTCTCGAATTTGAAGTCAGTAACTGACTCAATGTAAATCAGCTTTAAATGAAGAAATTGTATTTTAAGATGAACGTGGTTATAAGAACCGAGAAAATTGACGCAACCCATACCGAATCGAACCCTTTTCTCGAGAAACCATGACATGACTCCATAAAACCTTTTCAGCGTTCGTCGAGGACTATCTATGCGGAATATCTATAGAACATTACAAAAAACAGACTTTTGGAAAGACGCGCCCTGCGGAGCTATCGTGGAGATCTGTCAGTCTAAGCGCCGTTGGAGCCGTTCTTCTGCTGCAACATCTGACGCTGCATCTGCTCTAGCATCTCCTGCATGCGGCAGAGTTCCGCCTCTTTCTCGCGCAGCATGCGATCCCGGTCCCCGTCCGCGCCGTTCGAAGGCTGCGAGCCCGTCGACCCCATCTTGTTGGACTCGTCGGACGCTTCGCTGATGCCGCTCAAAGTTGACCTGTCAAATAATGCACTGTAAGACGCAGTTCGAGACGCGGCGCAGGCGTTAAGCGAGGACAAGACGTGACAGTCGCTCAGTCGTTGCGAAAGCGTGCGAAGTGAATGCATTCTTACGCGTTAACCGATATCTCTTCAGTCATATATTCAAGACTGGGTTATTAAAACCAACCCTAAGAAATGCAGTTCTACACCTTGGTAAAAACAACCCTAAAAATGACTACCAACTTGGATCGATCAGCTTAACCACCACAAATGCACAGAAAGACCTTGGTATAACGATAACGAACAACTTGAAATGGGCAAACCATATTGAAAACATCGTAAAACAGGCAAACTCACTTCTATATTTGGTAAAGAAAGCTTTTCAAGTATTGACGATACCGACATTTCTAAAAATTTACAAAACCTACATTCGTCCTCTGATCGAGTATGGTTTTCAAATCTGGAATCCTTATTTTGCCAAGGACATCAACCTGCTTGAAAGTGTACAACGTAGAGCGACAAAACTGCCAAAAACCCTAAGAAAAACACCCTATGAACATAGATTAAAAATCCTCAAACTGACAACTCTGGAGCAACGGAGACACAGAGGAGATCTCATAGAGACATACAAAATACTGAGGCAACACTACGACTGCCCAGAGTTGGAAAGCATGTTTGTGTTCAATTCAAACCATCACTTAAGAGGTCACAGCCTGAAACTCAACGTTACAAGCTTTTCAACTGAAGCAAGAAAGCACTTCCTGACAAACAGAATCGTGAATCGTGAACAACTGCCCGAGGAAGTTATCGAAGCACCAACCATAAACGCATTCAAAAATAGGCTTGATATCTATTTAAAAAATGTTATATAAAAGAGAGAAGAAAAAAAGGAAACAGCAACACCAGTGAATTTCATAGATATGAACACATCAGCGTTAAGTTGCTAGTTCATCAACAAATAATAATAATAGTAATATTGCGATTGAAGTCATATAATGATGGATGTTTCTCGACTAACACACAAAAATTGCTCAGTCATTGCGAAAGCATACGAAGTGGATGCATTCGTACGCATTAACCGATATCTCTATACATTTTAAGTAATATAATGCGATTGAAGTCATATAATGATGAATGTTTCTCGACTAACACACAAAAATCAGTATTGTATTCAATATCGTCATGCATTTTCTTTCAAGGTCAGGCGCCACTCGCCGCTTCGGTGTGTGTTTGGCACTGCCCAAGCGACGTGGCGCGGGCGCCAAAACGCTGCACATGCGATAAGTCCATTCTGTCTGGGGTTGATGGGCCCTTGCTGAGTTGGCCACGAAGACCCATTCTGTTCAGGGTTGGTCACACTCATCCGACGGCCTCCACGCATGAAGTGCGAGCCTGGGTAGGACTCTGGCCTTATGGTCAGTTTCCCCTGGGAATCAACCTTCTGGCGCTCCTGGACGGTCTGCGCACCGTGCGGCGTAAGCCAATCGACTGTGCACTCTGACTAACAGTCGGGGGAGTCTGGAAGCAGTACTGTTTCCTATAGAGCGGGGGCGGTTGCGGACCTTACGGCGACTGCTCTTGAAACGACCATCGGCCATCCGATCCTGGGTGAACAGCCGGGCAAAGGACGCTGTGGTCCGGTAAACACCGTTTCGCCGCTTCCTAAGGGAGAGGACCGCACAAGCGACCTCGAACTCGTAACCAATCGAGAGACCGGAGTAATCTGGTCACAATTGGAAATAAGGGCGTGCGTGTAGGCCCGCCGGGTAACACTCCTGGCTATCTCGCGGTTAAGGCGTTGGCCTCTTACGGGCTTGTGGCGTAGCTGGATGGTGTACTGTTTTGTCCTCAAGTCTTCTGCGCTCACTCCAGGGAAATAGAACGACTAATCGTTAAAACGTTGGCGAGTTGCCCGCTGTAGTCGACAACCCTAGTTATCTGCATTGATTAGTCCACTACCATTGGGGCACCTAAAATATTCACTACGTCCGCGTCACGTCCGCCCCACATCGCCTCTGAACTGCGCCTTAGATATGGTTTCTAATGGTTACATGCAGCATGAGCCCGATGGCCCAACTGTGAGGGATTGGGATTGAACCCGGAAGGGCCATTGTGAACTCTGCCAGCAGCTGCAACCTCCATTTAAAGACAGTTGGGATTGAAAGTGCAAATCGAAGGAACGCCTCGGCTGGAACTGGGCGGTTTGCGTATCATCCTAATTCCTGCCTGTATCAACCTAATTTGCGCAATCCGGCGAATAACTGGGAGAGTCTGGGAGACATACTAAAAAGCGGGGGCAGCCGTTGAGCTGATGTCAGCTGCTCTTGAAACGACAAATTGGCCACCTGATGCCGTGTGAAAGTGGGGCACCTGTCTGCGATAAATTCGGACTGAATTGACATCGGGTAGAGGCTGTGCAAGCGACCGCGAACCTGTGACCTGCGAACCTGTGAAGGATTGAGAAATCCGTCCAAAACTGGTAGTAATGGTTCATGATTTGCCAGGTGGGTTTACTTCCCAGTGTCTCGCAGCAAGACTTCCTCTCTCTCTCTCACGGTTTGTCGGTGAATTTAGACAGTGGACTGCCCTTGTCCTTGTTCACTCCATGGGAGATGATGTCGATAAAACTCCCTGGGATGACGGGTTTGCCCATTGTGTTGACACCCCCAGATGTTAGATATGTAACAGTGATATCTAAATGGTTTCATCTTGTGAAATTTTGATCTGGCTCTTAGGGGGACAATTAGAGCCCTCCTAAATGCCGCAGGTAGATTTTTTAAACATTAGAGTTGTTAAATGTCACTTTAACTTATCGCCAGATGAAACAAGCTCGTGGGCTGGTCCCTGTTTGGAGGTCCCTGACCTACCTAACATCAGGCTCAACATTCAGGTAGCAGGATATAAGTATATTATCAGTCCGAGTAACTTACGTTTGTCGCTTGGGAATGGTGGTACCCTTAGCGAGACGTTCGGATCTGTAGTTCTCGTAGTGGACCTCCTGAGTGACTTCTTGCAAATCTTGCATGTGGGTTCTGGGAAAGTAAGTAAAAGTGTATACGTATCAGTGAATATGTTTAAAAAAAATTATTGGACTATTATTGCTGAAGAGAGCCGTGTACCCTATAGGGTATGGAAAACTACTGAAACGCCGGCCCCGTGTACTCTATAGGGTATGGCCGGCCGGCCAGCGATATTTACGGGATTAGAATCCTAATACGCGCATTCTTCAAAGTAATACTGACTACAGGATATCTCCAAAGAAAGTTTTTGTAGAGATGTTTGTTTTGTGGAGATGTTAAATTTGCCCCCACACAGTCCTGATTTGAGCCTGATGAACCTTTTTTAACGAGTATGAACCTGATGGATGTTTTCTTCCTTGCGTTTCCAAAAAGTACACCAATAATACGACTTCTCTGGTGCAGTTAAGAAAAAATATCCGTTACAAAATGGCAGCCATCACAGAGTGTACATGCCGAGCCATCATGACAATTTTTGCTGTATATTTAAACGAGTGCTGTGAATGTGATGGTTTACATTTAGATGACAATATTTTTAAGAAGTAAATGCCTAAACTGTGTATTTTAATATTTAATATAAATTTTATTGACAGATGTCAACCTTTCTTTTATATTGATACATCAAATATAAATTTTCTTTTGAGACACCCCGTTAATCCCTTGAACGTGAACCAACACATCTAAACATATTAGATGAGATGTGAGTATATCATCAATGAGATCACATCAATGAGATAGTTAGTTAGTTAGTTTTCCTGGGCTATTTCCCGCACTTGGCCTCTTGATTGGGCCGTTGTGCGTGGCTCATGTTTCCATTTATGTTACTCCAGCCAACCAAGGCTGTCCCAGAAGGTTAACAGCCTGTTTAGGTTGCTACAGGCCTCCGGGACAGATGCTGGAGATTGTAGTATTCTTGCCCGTTGCTCTGCCACGCTCCTGCATTCCATGAGCACATGCTGTGGCATTTCTTCTTCCTCCATGCATCCTCTGCATAGAGGGCTGTCTGTCACACCTATGGTAAACAGGTGTTTGTTTAGGGGATAGTGGCCTGTCATAGTACCTATGACTTTACGGATTTTGTCCCTTTTTAATCTGGTGAGGTTGCGGGCAAGTTTTTTAGGCGCTTCCGGAACCGCGTTCTTTAACTGTATACTCTTATCAATGAGATGTGAGTATACATATTTTGAATTGTTAGTAGCCTGCCTAAGTAAATTGTTAGTACACAAGTCGACCGCGAGTGAAAATCGAAGAAAGTAGATACATTTTAGTAATTTACTGAAGTTTATTATATTATTGACGCAGTTGGACCAGAAATATATAAAATTTAGGCATAAAAGAGAATATCTTGGTGCTCAAAGTTGACATAGTCATGGACATGTTACGTTGATAAATTTGGTATTGAATCAAGCATTCGTACTGCTAATATATAAAATAAAATACAAACGGAGCTGCCATGGAATTCACCGACTGAATTCGGGCCCATCATATAGTGTTAGTACACTTCTGGGGGGTGAGCAGTGGATTCCGGACTAACGACCGGCTGTGGTAGGTTTAGGACAGCTGTCTTGCCACATGTGAGCGTTCACCTTACCACCCATTCACTCCCCCTTCGAAGCCATAGAATTTGAGATGCGGAAATCGCAGTTTTAGATAATTTTTCTAAGAAGGAGTTGATTATTTTCCTAGAGAGACCAAGATCTTTAAAAAGGTGAAAGAGATTTAGCTGGCAGGCCACGAGCGCCAACTTCCGCCGCGTGAAGGTGAACGCCATCACCCGGAACGGCTTCATCATGGTCGCATTAGTCGCCATCGAACTTCGACTAAGATGTTCTCATTTTTAAATATTTGGAAAATCAAAGGGGAAGAATAAGTATGCGAGGTGAAAAGATCAGTTTAATAATAGTTCAGTGCTATAACCGCATTAAACTCCGGTTTAAATTCAATAGCTGTATGATCTCGTATCCGTGGTCTGCTTCTTAATCCTGACAAAAACCCAGGCGATCGTCATTAGACGTCGCTCACTCATTGCTAAGTATAAAAATAATCGCCCTCTTATCAATTTCCACAACGTTGTGGTACTTTACAGCAGTGTGGTAAAAGATCTGGGCCTGCTCATTGATGAAACCTTATTTTGGCATCTTTAAGTAAGTGAGGCCAGTCATAAAGTCTTTGGAAGTCTTAATTTTTTTTAAATGTGTGCCGAGCTTCTTACTCTTTGAATTAACCGAACTGTCATGGGCCGTTTCACTCTCGCGCGAGGCGCGAGACGCAAAACCATGTGCGTAAACAAACAGAACAGAGGCAAAGCTTCTAGCAAGTAGGTAAACATTTTGTACGCTCGTTAGAAGCTTTGCCTCTGTTGCATTTGTTTACTGATATGGTTTTGCGTCTCGCCTCGCGCGAGAGTGTAAACGGCCTATCAACAATGCCTATAGGCATTTTGTATCGCTTGACAGATGATGTCATATTTTTAAAAACATGCTTCAAGGAAAGGGAGATGACAAATAGTAGGGGATTATAGGATAGGAACGAATTAGTTGGAGAGAGACATGTAGTGCAGTGATTCCCAAAGTGGTCTATATGGACCCCCAGGGGTCGATTTCGATTCGCAGGGGGTCCATGTCAGCGAGAAAAAAAAAATCAGGATGCACGAGATGTAAATGGGGGTCCACATTAGTGGACTCCATCTAGGCAGGTCACCATAAGCATTCAGGCGATCCGTTAATGTCGTATCACATCTTAAACGGATTTTGTATATAGCATAGTAATTTAAAATTATAATATTAGCAATAAATAAACGCGCACGTCACAAGTATCACGGAATGAAATCAACACTCAACTCAAATTGCATCACTAGTCGATTGAAGAGGCCAGCGCACATGACTAACGAGAGAAAGTGCGAATGAGATATGTGAAAAAATTGCGCTTCAATGGGTATTCGTGCGAGCGAGTAGGATAAACGCACCACATGAATGAGCAAGCGAGATAGTGCTACATGTGCACTTATGTGCGGCTTTCCCAAATGCTTCGTACTTCAAGGTCGTGGACGCTTAGAAATGAACAAATAAAAATTGTACATATTTTGATTTATTACAACTGTCCACATTACCAAAAACCCTATGTAGGCGATCGGTACTGTTCCAGCTGTCAAAAAACTTTTAACGTTAGTAAGTTCATTAAAATTCAGGCAGGGGGTCTACGGAAAACATCAAGAGGTCTACGGGTCAAGAAAGTATGGGTACCTCTGATGTAGTGTTTCTTCAAGTATGTTTGGAAAGTATATAGTGTGGATTCCCTCCTTATTGCACTTGGGAGCTGGTTCCATAATCTTGCTGCGTAAACTGCTCCTCTCGACAGTATAGGAGAGCGTTCTTTATCATGGTCAAACTATGATCTGCAGATATGACTGAAATAATATTACGTCCGACCTTTGTGAATCAGGTGTAATGTAGGACAAGGAATTATAAGGTTAACCCGTTGAGTATGATACGACCAAATCTGGTTGTGAAACAATTATCCGTTGAGTATGATACGACCAGATCTGGTTCCGCGTTTTTTTCACTTCTTTGACGTTCTCATATTTATTCATAATTATCTAATTGTTTTACAAAATGATATTTCAATATTCTATATTCGAAATTTCAATGCAATCATTGTGCAGTTGTTCTTTTTATGATTGGTGTAGTAGTTTCGTAGTTATAGTACTTTAAGGTCGATGTCGCCGAAAATCCTGCAAAAGAGACAGATGCATCCATGAAAATACCCATTTACTCCAAGGGTTAAGGTAAAATATCTGACATGGAGGACCATTTGCAGGTTTCAGTCAACCGGTTAACTAACCCTATATAACTTAATTATCATTACTCACATGAGCATAGTCCTTAGCTTGACGAAATCGCAATGCTCTGCGTTCTCAACTTCGACGACTCCCCAAGGATAGATCCTTCCGCGCACCTTCTTGCCGCGCACTTCCAACGTTCCCGCGCTGCCCGCTCCGCAAACCGCAAACGGTACAGCCGCTTTCAACTGACGTACCTGAGAACCGATTTATTTATATTTATTTAAAAAGGGCAACCCCCACTTTAAAGACGAGGCGAGGACAGCTCTAATAAATAAATCTTTGTAAAACAAAACACCACAAAACATTGGGAAACTTCACAGCAAGTATTGCGAGGACTTGCTTTGCCGATGATTCCAAATTCTTCGCAATCCTCATCAAGCTAAACGTCAGGGAGATCTGGATAGGGTCAGTGTATGGACCGAGAAATGGTAGCTCAGTCTGAATACAGAAAAATGTGTTGTGCGGTTCGTTGGTACTAACCATTGATTATGTAGGGTATTCGATTGTTTAACGCCATAGTACGTTTTGGCAACCCTTCTGCACCGGCGACATGCAGGTGGTGCCGATAGCATTGTCTGGCAAAACTGATAGGATAGATAGAATAGGATAATTTATTTGATCATCTATAATAACATTTATAATGAATGGTTTTATTATAAAGGGCTGATGATTATAAAAACCCATTATTTAACCAATGATAAAATAAATTATATATTATGTTATACTAGCTGCGCCCAGCGGTTTCACCCGCGTGGTGATAGAAAATTGTGATAATGATGATAGAAAACCATATATCTTTATAAATTATAGCCTATCTCTTATTCTGATGTGTAAGCTATATTATTGTAAAGTTTCATCAAAATCCATTCAGTAGTTTTTGCGTGAAAGAGTAACAAACATCCATACATACATACAAACTTTCGCGTTTATAATATTAGTAGGATGGTAGGATAGAATTTAAATTTCGAATGTCAATTTCTTAGATTTTTTTCCTACTTACTTGACAGTTATCGTTATATTTCAGATAATTCACGCTATATCTTTATAAATTATAGCATATGTGTTATTCTGATGTGTAAGCTATATTATTGTAAAGTTTCATCAAAATCCATTCAGTAGTTTTTGCGTGAAAGAGTAACAAACATCCATACACACATACAAACTTTCGCGTTTATAATATTAGTAGGATATGTTATATTAATTCACATGGAGTCCTTGATTAAAGCACAGAAGCTATTACTAAAAATTATAAAAAGAAAGCCTTGGAGATACTCTTCAGATGATCTCTACAGAGAATATAACGTGCTTGACGTACCACAACTATACGTGAAAGCGGTGCTCTGTGAGTATCAAACTAATTTAGAGTCCGCAATAAGAACTCAGCAAACAATCTGCACGCGGCAATCTCGAACTATAAATTTCGACGTCCCTCGAATGCAGACCACTTTTGCACAGAGGCATTTTGTGTACATAGCCCCCAGGATCTTTAATATCCTAGACGAAGATTTAAAAATGTATGCCCCTAAGTCTACTTCTTCTTTTAAAGCCAAGATTGATTCCTGGCTAAAACATGACACCCGGCAAAATATTCATAAATTAATATACCGAGACAGTTCCCATCATTAAATCCTATCCTTGACAATTCTTATTATTATTTTCACTGACTTTTTATTTATTACTATTATTTATTTATTTATTAATCTTGGTGACTATTGTGTGATATTAATTTGACAATTTATTTTATTTTATTTTAATTTTATTAACACGGTTATTTATTTTATGTGTTTTATTTTAAATATTTTCTGTTGTGATCATTATTTAGTGATTATTAGTTATAATTTGTAATGGTGACGGTAATATATATATATATATATATATTTCTTTTCCTTTTTATTTCTTTTATTTTTTTTTATCAAATCGCCGAATATATGTGAACTAAAAACTAGAGAGCTCGCTGCCCTGGAACAAGTCCTGGCACTTAGTTGGGCAGCAGCAGTACATACCTGCTAATGCTCATATCGGCCGTATTCAATTTTAATACTATATTTTTTATTGATATGATTGTTAGTGAGACCTATGCATTGTAAATGAATTGTTAAATTAATTAAATAAAATAAATTAATTAATTAATAATTAACATAAATAAATTATATATGTTATACAATTCAATAAAAATGTATAACCACCTACCTGCAAATATCAAAGAAATAAAAGGAAAAGGGTTTACCGCAGCGTTGAAAAAATGGCTTATCGATAAAAGCTTTTACACGCTAAACGAATATTTCTCATAATATTATATTGTGGGTATGTATTTTTTTTACAATAATTCAATTAGGAAGATTACACATTTTAAATTATATACATTTCGTATTTTTAGGCGGATTTTGATTATTCTTTGATTTTTTATTATTTCCTAATTTTTTATATTATTGGTGAATTAATTTTATTAACCCCTCAGGCTCCGATTGGCCGATATCGGCCAAAACACGATTCAGCGTGACGGCCCCGTTTAAATTTTATTTTAATTTAATTTGTTTTATTTTAATATGTTTTATTATGTTAAAATGTTTTATTTGAATTATGGGTACAGTGGTTTGGCAGTAATTAATGTTTTGGTGAGACAGTGTCATAATTCAATTTTTTAACTAATTTTTACTAAATTGTTTTGGGACATCAACTTGTCAATTGGCTGAGGGGCCCAGGCCTGAAGGGTTAATTGTCTTCTACTGTTAGTCCTACCTATCCGATCTTTTTAGATTTTTTTCATGTTATATTTCTTTTTTAATGTTATTTCAGGCCATTCAATGAACATTACGAATTATTATCGATTTGATTTAGATATTATAGGCAAACCAGTGAAATAATGACATTTTTTAATAAGAAATTACAAAATTAGCAGATAAGTAAATTTGAATTTCTGTTATAATAACAGGTAATTATGAGAGACATAATTTTACGCATTATCACCATAAATGTACCACCACAATTTCGGACTAAATATATTTCTATTTCTAATAACATTCAATTATTAGTGTCATCTATTGCATTTTTATATAGGCTGATTACATAACAGAAATAATATGGAGATATTAGAATGACATCTATTAGTGCGTAATTATTTTGTATTGAAACAAATATTAAAATAATAAGCGGTAAAATATTAAAAATATTTCTTGGTAACCATATTATTATTTTTTTTTGATATAGAATAGCGTAACTGCGTGTTTATAACGCTATATACTGGGCTATTTAACATAAGAGAATATTAATCACAGTTCCGTAACCATCAGAATCCTTCGATGGCATCACAAAATTTGCAAACACATTTTGAAAATGTAAATAAATGGATGAAAAAATGGCGCATTAAGGCGAGTATTAAAGTCAACCCATGTAACATTTACACTAAGACAAGGAAACTGCCCACATGTTAAGCTTGACGAGGACTCATTACCACACAATGATAGTGCCAAATACCTTGGGATCCATCTGGACAGAAAGCAGATCTGGAGAACACATATCGAAAAAAAACGACACGAATTAAATCACCGTTTTAGATCACTTCAATGTTTTCTAGGAAGACAATCTATCAACAATAAGATTCTTATATATAAAACTGTAATAAAACCCATATGGACATATAGAATTGAGCTATGGGGCTCGGCTAAGAACTCAAATATTGAAATATTGCAGAGATTTCAAAATCATGCCCTTAAAACAATATCGAATGCACCATGATTCACTAAAATTGATGAAGTCCACAAGTATGTGGAGATAGCTACGGTCAAACAAGAAGTTCAACGCTTATCAAAATCCTACAAGAAAAGGCTGACATACATATGAATTCATTAGCAGTGTTCCTAAGTGAGCCAATAGAAATCAGACGCCTCAAAAGGCAAGACATCTGGGATCTGATACATGAGTAGGGACAAGGAAAGCCAAATGAGGAAATCCTTTGATGGAAGGAAATACCTCGCAAGCCACAAATACACTCATAATATCTGCTCATGGTCCTTAGACCAATCGCATGATTGTCTCAGTAAAAAAAAAAAAAACCTGTGCAACCCTGTACAAGGCAAGATAGGTGGATGAATCTTACCTGTTCTTTGTATTCTTCATCTTCATCGCTGTCGCAATCCGGAAGAGGATAGATTTTTATTCCTTCCTTTTCGATCTCTTCCATGATCTGTAAAAAGTATATGTCGGTGTATATCATTGTGATTTGCAATATAAGCAACTCCAGCTATTACAACGGACAATTAAATTCTTTTAAATACCTTATTCTTTAAGCGTTGCACCTCTTTCTTGGTTAAGACATCTGCTTTCGCGATGACTGGTACGATATTGACTTTATTGTGGAGCTGTTTCATGAATTCGATATCCAAAGGTTTAAGCCTAAAATTAAATGCAAATTAGTAGAGCAATTTAGTTGAGTATAATAATGGGCTCGATTGCGTTTCTTCGTGAGCTAAATCGGAAATTAGTCCGTGTGAACGAGACAGGGCAATACGCTAGAGCGGAGTGTGAGATGACCGGTTGTCACTTTTTCGCATTAAAACTGCCCGCCAAGGTCAAATCTTACACCACACGAAGTATGCTCGAATTTATTCAGACGAGTATAAGTTTGGCAGGTAGTATTTATCGACAATAATTTGTTTCATATTCCGCTCTAATGTATTGCTCTGTCTCGTTCACTTAGAGTAATTTTAGTTTTAGTTCAAAAAGAAACGCAATCGGGCCCAATGTGAGCCGGAACAAAAGCGTGTATATTTCGGAACACGGCATATAATAAATATTTAATATATTTAATATAAAATATTTAAAGCCTAAAGGTATAGACAGACTGAGCCCATGTACGCGATGTATGAAATGCATTATTACATCTGGACCTTTGAATTTGCATGAAAACAGATGCCTTAGTAACACACATATCATAAGCAACGCTGTCACACTCGTAAGATCACTGTATTCCTGTGTTGCAGACTATCTACTCTATAAACACCACCACATATCTGCATGGGCATCATCTGAAGCTCCAGCGTGAATCATTCCATTCAGATCGTAAGAAATATTTCCTCAGCAGTAGAGTGGTAAACTAATAGATGACTTTCCCTAGTTTGTGTCTAGTGATTATGGTTGCAAATGCAGTATATTTGCAGTATTTCCGTGGTATTAAAATGGCTATTTAAATCGCGAGATGCAGAAATTGCGGTTTTAGATAAGAAAAATTATCTAAAACCGCTATTTCTGCATCTCAAATTCTATGGCTTCGAAGGGGGAGTGAATGGGTGGCAAGGTGAACGCTCACATGTGGCAAGACAGCTGTCCTAAACCTACCACCGCCGCTCGTTAGTCCGGAATCCACCCTTCACCTCCCAGAAGTGTAATAATTATATATGATGGGCCCGATTTTTGGTCGGTGAATTCCATGGCAGCTCCGTTTGTATTTTATTTACAATATGATAATCTAACAATATGATTTTAAAATTATTTGTATCGCCTGTATGAGAGATATTCTAACCAAAAATCCAATGGTCCAACGATGCATCTGTGTACCGGATTTTGCCTCTAAATCCAATATTTCAAGATAGAATTATGCCTAGCGCGCCCGCTGGTGGACCTATTTCAAATACAATCTTTTCAACACTTGCAATGATCAAATGATGCCTGGATGTCAAATTTCAGCTCAATCGGATGACGCGTTTGGGCACTATCGAGGAGGAATACACACAGACACACACACACACACACACACAGGCACACAGACGTAATAAACTGGACTTAATCCACAAAAACTGCAATGCAAAAACGGACTCAGGCTCACCTAAATATATTAATTATAATAATAATATAATAATAAATTACCCATGTCCGAATGGTGATACGAAATAGAAGCAACAATGAATCCTGTTGTCTACGATGTTTCTACGGTTAAGGCCGCTCTCATCCCGTAGAAACCGCTCAAATTGGTCATCGATGTATTGAATGATAGACTGAAACAGAAAAATAACATCAGGTTTGGCTAGAACCGGCAGCTCGGAACAATGAAGATTAACCGCCACAAATCAACCCCTCTGTTGCTGATGTAGAATTTATTGGGACTTCGGGTGCATCTCTCCTTGTCCAGATTGAAGAGATACCCTCGCAGATAGTAGTTCTGGTTGAAGCAGAAGATGGATGAGAGTGATTCACAGTTTTAATGGCTGTTCTTGTTTGGATTACTTTCTTGTAAATTATTATTATTATTATTATTTATTCTGGACAGGCAGCTTTGCTGATACGTCCAGATCAGATCTTGTAAAGCTAAGCAATATTAACAATATAATATAAACAATATTAACACGTTTTTAGGTACAAATCGAGTCTGTTTTTAAATTGATTGACAGAGATTGCACTAATCACTTCAACTGGTAGTTTATTCCACATGTCCACCACTCTATTTTGCAGAACGTTCTTAAGAGGATTAGATTTAAATTTTGTACGGTTGAGTTTTTGTTGTGACCTCAAAGATTTGTGTTAACGTTGAATTTGTTAATATTCTTCAGTGCAAGTACATCGTAATAATGTGTTAGAATTTTATATGTCTCAATCAGGTCCCCTCTTTGTCTTCTTTGTTTGAGTGTAGTAATTCCAAGTAATTTCAAGCGATCTTCATAATTCCTATTCTTCAGGCCCACTGGCATTTTGGTTGCCCTTCGCTGAACCTTTTCCAGAATATCTACATCTTTGCAAAAGTAAGGGTTCCAGATCTGATAGCCATACTCAAGAATAGGTCTTACATATGCTTTGTAGATCTTGATAAAAACCTCTATTGACAGATGTTGGAAAGCCTTCCTTATTAGATAGAGAGTAGAGTTGGCTCTTTTAGCAATTGCAATTATGTGTTTCTCCCATTTGAGATCATCCGTAATAGTTATTCCAAGATCTTTTTGTTGCTTGACTGCTTCTAGTTGAGCGTTTGCCAGAAAATATTGTTTGTTGGGGTTGCTTTTCCCGATATGAAGCACTACACATTTCTCAACGTTTAAGGTAAGCAACCAATCTTCCGTCCACGCTTTTATCTTGTCAAGATCTCGCTGAAGCTGTCCACTGCATAGAATAGGATTGGCGAAGAATTTTGTGTCATCGGCAAAGTAGCTGCTCTGCGATGTGATTGAGGCTTGAAGATCCGTAATATACAAGGTGAACAAAATTGGACCCAGCACTGACCCTTGGGGTACACCACTGGATACAGTGGTGTACCCCAAGGGTCTTGCTTATGCTTACATACATACAATGATTATGCAACAATGAATAGAATTAAAATTACCCTAAAGCAGTCAGTGTTGTTGATGGCGTCCCCATATCCGGGTGTATCCACAACAGTTAATCGCAGCTTTACTCCTTTCTCTTCAATCTCTACTGTCGATGCATCCAGTTTTACAGTTTGGTTCATTTTCTCTGCAACAATAGAGACATTATCAGCTATATCAGGTAAGTGATGTAAATGTAACTCCGAATTCATCTTTAACCGGTCGGAAGCCAGTCTGGCCGACGAACTGGCCAAAAGGGGATCAAAGGAAATAGTATATGGACTGGAACCCTTTATGCCCATACCCCGGCCCAAATAAAAACATGGATGAAACCCACCTTACAGAATGGAAAAAAAACGCAGGATGCAGGCAAACAAAGAACGCGGTTCCAGAAGCGTCTAAAAAACTTGCCCGCAACCTCACCAGATTAAAAAGGGACAAATCCGTAAAGTCATAGGTACTATGACAGGCCACTGTCTCCTAAACAGACACCTGTTTACCATAGGTGTGACAGACAGCCCTCTATGTAGAGGATGTATGGAGGAAGAAGAAACTCCACAGCATGTGCTCATGGAATGCAGGAGCGTGGCAGAGCAACGGGCAAAAATACTACAATCTCCAGCATCTGTCCCAGAGGCCTGTAGCAACCCAAACAGGCTGCTAACCTTCTGGGACAGCCTGGGTTGGCTGGAGTAACATAAATAGAAACATGAGCCACGCACAACGGCCCAATCAAGAGGCCAAGTGCGGGAAAAAGCCCAGATAAACTAAACTAACAGCTTACATCAGGCAGAACCTCGAACCCATGACCAGACCGGGGGATGGAGAAATTAGGCCAAATCTGGTAGTAAGAGCCTGAGTAAGGCCCGCTTGGTACACTTTCCAGTGCCTTGCAGCAAGGCATTGGCTTCTTACAGGCGGCGGAGCAAAACTATGGACTGTGTTGTCCCTAAGTCTATGTGTAATCACCTCAAGGCTGAAAGAACGATCTATATCGTTATAACAGCTTAAGGTCTCGGGTTCGCCCGTTGCAGACGACAGCTCCAAAGTGCGCCTGATTTTACATTGTAAGGTTCCGGATTTAAGTCCCGGCTATGTCACCATTTTCCGTTGGGATAAAATTAGCAGAATTGCATTTCAACTCTGTCGATCTAATCCAATAACAAGACACACGCCTACGCACATGCTACATGCACACATAGGGTTGGTTGTAAGAGATTGTCGTATGATAATAAACTTGCCCATTGTGAAATTTTACAACAAAGAGTAGAAACAAACAAACAATATATTATTTGTATACAATATAAATTTGTATGTTCGACATTATCTTTTTTGGTATGTTATTATGTCTAGGTTTATTTCTAAGGTTTAACGGTTTGGGTAACTACGTTAGTTTGTAAAAAATAAATGAATAAATAACCTGCCCAGAGCGACTGATTAATTAATTTCATCTAAAACTCACCGGTCGCATCCGGAATGACCCTCTCCGGGTTCAGATCCGTGAGGAAGAGAGAATTGACGAGCGTGGACTTTCCAAGGCCGCTTTCCCCGACAACCATCATTGTGAACTCAAAACCCTTCTTTACCGACTTCCGGTGCACCTGATTCGGAAGGTTCGCAAAGCCCACATAGTTAGGTGTCTCCAGGCTCCCATACTAAAAAAAAAAAAAACAGGCTAATCATAATATTATTATTACACTTCTGCGGCATGGGCGGTGAACTCCAGAATAACGACCAGCTGTGGTAGGTTTAGGACAGCTGTCTTGTCACACGTGTATCACCTTACCATCCATTCACTCCCCCTTTGAAGCCATTGACATGTGGAAATTGCAGTTTTAGATATTTTTTCTAGGAAGGACTTGATTAATTTCTGGAGAGACCAATATCTTTAACCCCTCGAGCAGTGACGTTTGAATTGTAGTGTCTCTTAGAGAACGCGAAGAAGAAGATTACATCACAACAAAAATATAGCGTTTTGGGAAAACGACGATTACTCCGAAACTACTATACGGATCGTATAAAGAAGACCTGTTTTATGTTCCTGTTGAAATTTGCTATTAGATAAGTGTAACGTCGTTTTGTAAAGCAATAAGCATTATTCAGAATTATCTATCAAAGTTGTGGTACAGAAAAAAAACTGCCTTGTCCAACGTTTTTACTGGAAATAAATCACCCTATGCAAGAAATTGTGAATACTTTTATAATAATTATAATATGCTTCATTCAACCTATGACTTCGTTTTACTTATACCCATACAAAAATAAAAAAATATTCGGTGTTGAAAATCAACATGAATATTGAAGTTTTTGGTTTGGTTTGGTTCAATCATAGATTAAAAAATGGCGACTGTATGTAAAATAATGAACCAACGAGTTAACGACAGAGAATCTTCTCCTCTTTTCGCACATACCACAGGCCGTATGATTTATGTGAGGTATCAAGAGTAAATAATTGGAAAACATCGGCCGATCTCGGCTGGGACAGATGTCCCCTTTGCTGCTCTACGGTAATTTCAATTCTGGGACAATTGTCCCGTTTGCTGCTTGAGGGGTTAAAGAGATGAAACAGAGATTTAACTGGCAGGCCACGAGTGCCAACATACACCGCGTGAAGGCGTACAGTGAAGCCGTTCCGGGTGACGGCATTTGCGAGCTCATGTTATTGATTGAATTGGAAATCGTGGTCTTTTGGGATGTTTGATTCCCATGGAACAGTGAATTCTACTAATCTTCCAATAGGGAGTAAAGAGTTATATATGGATGGATGGCTGTGCATTCGAGACTTTCATGGAATTGATACTGCGTAGAGACCGAATGGAACTCCAGAAGCTTTGACTATCTGAAGCATTCTCGATTAATGAGAAAGGTTTAATAGTGGATTTTTTCCTAGTGGATTTATCCAGCACAAACCGTCTGTCAGACCTTGTTGGCACGAGCCACTGAGAGGCTAATTACCTCACGAATAACAGCAAGGACATTGTCAAAGTGGTAAGTCTACCGTCTTTGATCGAAGGCCGCCTTGCAGCCAGCTAGAATATGTCTAGCTGTGCAAAGGGATATTGTTATAAAGGCGACATAAACTATTTTCTGAAAGTCAAGTTACAATTTGCGAAATGATATTCCAAAATAATGTGATTCGTTTCTGGTCGAGCATATTATACGGACAGATCTTTGTAAGTTATTTAGAAACAATACACATTGATAGATAATAGAACGTTCATTTAGTGATTCTGTGCTAATTCCACAGATGTCTAGTATTTTCATTGGACACATATGTGCTTCCTCTGTGTTAAACTCAACCTCGCTTGCTCAATTGCCAATACCAATTTTAATTTTAGGTGCGTTCACTTTGCTTCTCTGCGGTCCCGATTTTCCAGCATAATACCCAGTAAACATCAGATCGCCATTCCCTTCGGTCTCTGCTAGGTATAAATAAAATACAAACGGAGCTGCCATGGAATTCACCGACCGGAGTCGGGCCCATCATAATACTATTATTACACTTCTGTGGGGTAAGCGGTGGATTCTGGACTAACGACAAGCTGTGGTAGGTTTAGGACAGCTGTTTTGCCACATGTGACCTTACAACCTTACCACCCATTTACTCCCCCTTCAAAGACATAGAATTTAAAAAGTGGAAATTGCGGTTTTGAATATTTTTTCTAGGAAGGTATTCATTATTTTCCTGGAGAGACCAAGGTCTTAGAAGAGGTGAAACAGACATTTGGCTGACAGACCACGAGCGCCCACTTCCACCACGTGAAGGTGAACAGTGAAGCTGTTTTGGGTGACGTCATTTGCGAGATCATGGTATTTATGTAGTTTGTCCTCGTAGTCTTTTGGGATATTTGATTCCCATGAAACAGTTAATTCTACAATAAGGGCCATCTTCCAAGACAGAGAGGAAAGAGTTATATCTGGACGGAGGGCTGTGCATCCGAGACTTTCAGGGAATTTATACTGCTTAGAGACCGAGTCGACCTCTAGAATCCAATCTGAAACTTTCTCGATTATTGAGAAAGGTTTTGTGGTGGAATGTTTTTTGCCTTTAGGGTCGTCACACACAAACTGTATAGGGGTTTGGAGGGTACTGTCAGACCCTTGTTGGCACGAGCCACTGAGAGGCTAATTACCTTGCGTATAACAGCAACAACTTTGTCATAGCGGTAAGTATACCGTCTTTGATCTAAAGCCACCTGGCAGCCAGCTAGAATATGTCTATCTGTGCAAGAAGTATTGCTACAAAGGGGACATGAACTATCCTCAGAATAGCTCTAACGAGCGAGGTTATTAGGGTCTGGGAGTCTATGCTGAAAGGCATTTGAATTAAATTTAAGCATCTCTGGCTTCCAGTAATAGAGCATTACCTTCCAGTGCATTGGAGGCTGAATGCCAAAGTCTCCAATTGTTGTACAATCATTCTGGCATTGAAGGCCAATAGCATGAGCATACTGTTGCTGTCGTATTCTCCTCGCAAGAGAGACTTCTTCAAGTCCATATTGCTCATGGTTGTACTGCCATACCCCAGACCAGTGCCATTCTGGCTGATTCCAGTAAAGTACTTTTTGTGGAAGTCTACGTGGACTTGTAAATCATTTTACTCACTACGGAAACGATATCTGGGAACGACCATATCTAAAGAATATTAGTTTAATGATTTTTTTGAAAAATTACAAAATGAAAATTTACAATTTGGACTCAAAAAAGTTACTCATTGCCTTGGACATTAAGACTTTAACCCTTGGAGTAAATGGGTATTTTCATGGATGCATCTGTCTCTTTTGCAGGATTTTCGGCGACATCGACCTTAAAGTACTATAACTACGAAACTACTACACCAATCATAAAAAGAACAACAGCACAATGATTGCATTGAAATTTCGAATATAGAATATTGAAATATCATTTTGTAAAACAATTAGATAACTATGAATAAATATGAGAACGTCAAAGAAGTGAAAAAAACGCGGAACCAGATCTGGTCGTATCATACTCAACGGATAATTGTTTCAGAACCAGATTTGGTCGTATCATACTCAACGGGTTAAACTGATTTCGAAAACTTTCAGGTGCGATTACTCCTACAATGTAAGCAGTGAGTGTGTTTTATTTTAATTTCTTTACATTGACTGGTTAATTCTCTAGCCACACGCTTAGCCACATTTTTTATTTAGGCCTTATATTAATTACAATTAATTAAAACTTGAGAGAGCTCTAAGAGTTACGCTAAATATGCTTTGCCATTAACACCCTTATACCACCACTGCGCAAAAATAGTTATTTTGTGCTAGCGCTGCGATAGAAAGTTTAGTATGCGCCCGGTCGCAGGCGCAAGCGGACGTGGAATCTGTGCCTGATGATTCGTCAACGCTAGATTCTTATTGGTCAAACGCTATTTGTACAAAAATGATAGGTAAATTGAAAGGGAAGGGAAAAAAATTGGTGATATATTTTTTTTTAACCTGTTGAGTATGATACGACCAAATCTGGTTCTGAAACAATTATCCGTTGAGTATGATACGACCAGATCTGGTTCCGCGTTTTTTTCACTTCTTTGACGTTCTCATATTTATTCATAATTATCTAATTGTTTTACAAAATGATATTTCAATATTCTATATTCGAAATTTCAATGCAATCATTGTGCACTTGTTCTTTTTATGATTGGTGTAGTAGTTTCGTAGTTATAGTACTTTAAGGTCGATGTCGCCGAAAATCCTGCAAAAGAGACAGATGCATCCATGAAAATACCTATTTACTCCAAGGGTTAAACTAACAACCCACCGCCAAATAGGTCTTTATGAAGCTATTAAAAAAAACTTAACCTACCTAAAAATCGTTTTTTAAAAAATATACCTCAACCTACCGCCATATAGCTGTTTGATGCTTCTTTAAATGCCTATATCTCGCGCTTATTTATAGTGATAGAGCAAAGATTTTTACAGATTCGGAATCAGTGTGAAGAATATAGTGGGATGACATTCAAACATCTTCAATGTACCTAGGTTTCCTAATTTGGATAAATACACAATGTAGGTTTGCTAAATTTTGGCAAGATTGGCATTTCGTCTTAGAAAATAAACGACCTAACTTATTTTGGCCACAATACAACTTCCTCCCTATTCTACACTATCTCAAAAACCGCCGCATTCCATCGGCAATAGTTACTTAGTTTTCGCATTTAGTAGGTCGGTGTATTCAATCTTTAAATCCGCAACTACAATTAGCGAAAAAAAAACAATGTCACGCCTTATTCGTGAATAATAATGCAGTTATTTGTGTTAACGATATTCTAAACACGTAAACGGAGAAGAAAGCCGACTAGTATTCAACAACAAAATTTACTCTAAAGTCGCCGAACGCCTTACATTTTTAGCTGACTCGTTCGCCATCTCGAAAGCGGACGCCGGATTTCGTGTATTCGAAGGATCAAACCATGAAATTTATCACCAAAATCACAAACAAAACGCGATACGCTGACGCGAAAAACCAGAGGAACTGCCCAAAATTCCTGCTGAACGATTGGCAGCGCTGTTTCATTTGATTCGATGACGTGCAGGATGGCAACTTTAGGAAGTTAGTAGAGGTGGGATTATCGTTTATAGAATCTGTTACTATGGAACTTATTATTCAAGTAGTCCTCAATCGTTCCTGGTGCGTTGACAAATATTTAAAACAAAATGATTTCGTTTATTTCATTGTTTCTATTAAATGAAACAACACGTCAAGAATTTTTAATTACTTACATTATGATTTTGGATAGATTTACATAACCTAACAGAAGCTTAAGACGTATACAGATATTCGTAACGCAACATGCTACAGAACAAATAGTTGTAACTGGAAGCACGAAGTAAATACTTGCTGTTTGTGCGCGGGGAGACGTATAGATCGTGGAATTGGTTGCAACCTTTGTTACATTCACGGTGGCATAGTGGTTAGGTTCTCGAATGGCGATCACGAACCGGTATCACGACCGATGACATAGCCAAGGTTGCAGGTGGTTGGAGGCGGCTCAAGACCGCTCGTCATTGCATTCTATAGGGGATGCCTATGTCCAACAGTGGACATATACCGGCTGTTGCTGATGATGATGATATATTGAACAAAAAATTTAGGTGTTCAGCGCGCTACACCATTTAGCGGTAGGTGAAATATCGGTAAGAAACAACATTAGCGATATTTTACCTACCGCTAGATAGCGCATCGTGCACATAGCTTTTAATACTATTTAAAAAATGTTTTTCCCTAAATTCTTATCAATAGCTGCATAGTTCATCGTACTGATTCACCCACTACTGGTATGTCACTAATTAAAAATTCATTCTGTATGATAACATCGTCGATATCCGTATGTTACCGTTACGAATATCTGCTACAAAATCTTTTTATCCACGGAAGACTGGCCCATCGCTACTGGCAACATACAACTGTCACTATATACATCACTTTTGACGTTTAGTCAGCGGTCCGCGATATAATTTTCGGTGATAAAACAATAAATTGTTAAGTTCCCTGTTACCAAGGCGTGTATATCGTTAATTGGATGTATTAAAAATGTCTAGTCGAAACGACACTCCGGAACCCAAATCGAAACGTCCGGCGGGTGAGTTTTTCTAAACACCAGATTGCCTTCACAGCTGCTGCGCCTTGATTTTCGGTCGAAATATCGATTATTTCAGCGTAAGGTCATTGATTTTAATTGAAAAAAATACGTGTGTTTTATATATTTTTTGGTAGCAGATGATGCATATTTTAGGCGTAGCTTAAAATGTTTGTTATTTCATGAATTTTTAGCGTTTTAGCATTGAGGCATTAGTGTAGGCGTCAGCACTGATAGGCGTCAGTGCTGGTGCCGAGAACTGACTCACACTGTTTACACACTGTTTTACAGTTCAAACTATTACGGTTTTCACTAATCGGTTTTCTGATAAAATTTAGCCGTATACAGTAAAAAAATCTGCGTGTTCACATTATGCGGTTTGTGAATCAGTCTTTCGGAACATTTTATAGAAGATGGACTTCAATCAATGTAAATAAGTAATTCTATGTCAATTGTATCCATTGCGCGAAGCAAATAACACGTCTAAACACATCCAAACACGTCCAAGCGATTGTAGACACTGCCCAGTGTTGCCAAGTGCTAGGCTTGAATAGTTGCCGATATCAGCAGAAAAGATAGCCTAAAGTATACGTTTTGCAAAAAGCCTTTTTTGCCAATGAAAAGAATTGCAGGTTTAAATGAAGAATTTAAATCATTCTAGGCCATTACAGATATAAAAAAAAAAATACCAAGATTAGTACATAAAAAAAACAAACATTGGATGGAATAAGATTGTATGATTAAATAGAACAAAATTACCTAGATACCAAGATTACCATTTTATATAAAGCTACTATATTTGTGAACATGATACCGCGAACCATACATAAATGTACAATGTAATATGACTAATCTTATAATCATGGTAGCAATCAAATATCATAACTACATTCTTGAAAAAAACTAATTTTCATTACTACTTTGAACTTTTACACAGAAAGTTTGCAAAAATCAATTACATACTTACATTACTTTGCAAAAAACAATTACATAATATCAAACTAAACCATACCAACTTAAGGTTAACAAAGGGGAAATTATTTATTTTAAAAACATTACAAGTTAGCCATATGCCCGGCACCATTATGTTAGAAATAAATAAAATCGTTGTCGCCGTACAAATTAAAATGGAACCACTGGTGTAGCCTAAATCGGCGACAGGCGATTTTTGTAAATAGGATAGAAAACGAATTTACCGCGTGAAATTTGTAGGACCCGACGTTTCGGTGACGTTGCAGCCGCCGTTGTCTAGGGTAGACTGAAGAGCTGTCAGTCCGTTGTTTTGCGGGTAGGCCGCAAACCGCTGCCGCCACTGCGTAGGTTATAACGGTGGTGGGGGGCCGGGCTCGGAGCGCGGGAATTTTTAAAATCCGTCTTGCACACAACACTCACTGTATCCTGTTTTACGTCTTTGCGTTCGGCGTTCGGCGGCGGGAACATTCTAAGAAGAAGGTTCCACGTAGAAGAGAGTTTGTAGCCATCATCTCTATTGAAGTTCGGAGTTCTTCTTATTTCAATGGCTTCCCGGATCATGCGAGGAAAGTAGAATTGTTCCTTGGATAGAACAATGGGATTTTGAAACTGCATCCAGTGGTTACTTCCGCTATCCAATATATGTTCGCAGATCGCCGATTTTTCTCGCTGAACGTTTTTAACAGCTTATATAGGCGATTTTTGGTATTTTTTGGTCGCCGATATCCCATTCGAGGTAGCCTAAATAGCGACATATCGCCTAAGTTGGCAACACTGACACTGCCCGTCTCCCGCTTCCTCGTCCCACCACCTGCCATAAGAAACCGCTATGGTTTTTGGTGACTGACACGGAGCAAAAATAAACGTATCGGCTTTTTTTACTGTATTCGGTTTTACCGTCTAGTAAGAACACACGCATCAGTTTGCATACGCCACTATAAACCGCACAAGAAAAACGTTTCGGTAAAAAGCATTGTGTGAACGCACAGTTATTTCTACCTTGTAGGTATTTCTTAACCCTTAGAGAGAGCTAGCCACGGGAATGAAACTCACGACGCCATGTTTTCAACCCTCGTCATTTTATTTGTAGGAAGTGTAAGTGAACTGACTGTGTTTCCATTCAGTTTTGTTCAGTTTTACTTCATTTTCGCCCTCAGTTTGCTGAGTTTTTTCGTAAGGCATAGTCACAATTTACAGTGCTTGTATATTTTCGACGATGGGTGAAAAGCGGATCTAAGTTTGTTTATTTTCTTCACTATGGTATCACGAGTCGCGCCAGGCTCCACAGGTTTTAGTTTGTCGATATTAAAAAATCGTAAGCAGCTGCTTTTGTTTATACGATTGGATATAAAGGACATTCTATATCCCACAATGCGGGGAGTCAATACAATACAAGTCTATGAAAGCCAACAGTTTTTTTTAATATCATAGCGGGATAACGTTAACCCCTTGATCGGCAAACGGGACAATTGTCCCACAATTGAAATTACCCTAGAGCGGCAAAGGGGACAACTGTCCCAGCCGAGATCGGCGCCGATGTTTTCCAATTATTTACCCTTGATACCTCACATAAATCATACGACCTGTGGTATGTGCGAAAAGAGGAGAAGATTCTCTGTCGTTAACTAGTTGGTTCATTATTTTTCATACAGTCGCCATTTTTTAGTCAATGATTGAACCAAACCAAACCAAAAACTTCAATATTCATGTTTATTTTCAACACCGAATATTTTTTTATTTTTGTATGGGTATAAGTAAAACGAAGTCATAGGTTGAATGAAGCATATTATAATTATTATAAAAGTATTCACAATTTCTTGCATGGGGTGATTTATTTCCAGAAAATTATAGGAATGTTGGACAAGGCAGTTTTTTCTGTACCACAACTTTGACAGATAATTCTGAATAATGCTTATTGCTTTACAAAACAACGTTACACGTATCTAATAGCAAATTTCAACAGGAACATAAAACAGGTCTTTTTTATACGATCCGTGTAGTAGTTTCGGAGTAATCGTCGTTTTCCTGAAACGCTATATTTTTGTTGTGATGTAATCTTCTTCTTCGCATTCTTTAAGAGAAACTACAATTCAAACGTCAGCGCTCGAGGTATTAAACAGCTCGACCGCATGGCTATATACGAGGACACGACTAGAAATACTGAATTAATCTCTCTACATTTTGGTTTGAACTTTTATGGAACAGACAAACATTAAAAATAATACAGAAACAATAACAAGAAAATAAACGTTACTTCGAGTACTAAGAGAATTTAAACAAAAATATGTATCAACAAACTAAACTTATTATTTTACTTTTAAAAAGAGATAATCTTTTTAAGTGTAGACAATGGCATATTCTCTTCATCGTCAGATGACTCAAACCCTGTTGTCGATAATAGGGCTTGAGCTTTCTCCCCCCCCCCCCCCCCCCTTTAGTTCAGTAATTTTACTGAACTAAAGGGTTGGGCGAATTTGTGAGGCGAAGGTGTGTAGATTCGAACGTCTGGGTTACCAATGTGAGGGACCACCCCTCACAAGACTCCAGGTTGTTCGGTATGAGGTGGTGGTATCAACTTATGAGTTATCTTCGTATTGAAAGGCGGTTTTGAATGAAGTAGAAGGAATTTATTGATCGAAGGTTTGAATATTGCCAGTTATAACGCTTGCCGAATAATTTACGTTGACGCGAGTGTATAGATGCGCGACTGCGGTTACGAGGATATACGGATGAGGATTGTGCGTGTGCTCCTAGTATCCTGTACTGGGCACGGCTCGAGTCTGTGGGATTACAGATTGAGGCTTCGAGACTCAGGGAGAATGAGGAAAGGAAACCAAGGAGCCGGATTCGTTGACCTAACTCGTGAGAGAGAGTGCCGAATGCCATCGCAACCTTGGAAGAAGGTGATCACTCGGGGAATGATAATTTGGTTGCTTTTGTGCCAGTTTATATAGACCGATCAATGATGCAATCAAAAAATATTCCGAGTAAAAGTATTGTTTCATCGTGCTGATTCATAGCTGCAAGAGTCAAAATGTTAGCTGAATTGTGTCTGTGGCTTTCACTGGAAATCGATGCATTTGTTGATCGCATGTAATGGACTTAAGGTCCGTTACAATTTTTTCCAAACACATCGGTGTGTCAACTCACCCTTTAGTTTAACCCCTTCAGTAAACATTAAATAAATTTAAAATGGAAATAAAGACACATTTTTTTATGAATGAATTTTATTTACTGAACATAAATATATCTTTCATAAAAGCCATTTCAGGCCCAAAATGGGATTGAAAGTTGATTTATGGTGCATAGTATGTTTTAAAATATTAGTATGGTTTAAAATATAAAGTTAATTCATAAAAAAATATTAATTTTTATTCTTTATAATTAATAAATATGCCTTATTAACCCCTCAAGACAGTAACGTCCCGAATCGGGTACGATGTATTGTAGTCAATGCTCAGTAACGTCCTAAACGGGTACAAGCGCGGCTAGACAAACCGCGCTCTCAACGAACTGAATTTACATCAAAATCACAGTGCAACCACCACCTGTTAATATGTGTGAGAAAGACGGATAAATTTTATATTGTACGATTATACAGTCGTGATTCTCGCATTCTAGAATCCCTAATATAATTGTTTGTATTCTGGGGCACTTAGTCGAGTGCTGCCATTGCTCGGATTTGTGCTTCTCTTCGGATATGTGCTTCTCTTCGGAAAATAAATAAAACAAACTGATAGATTTGGTAAAGCATGTAATAACGTACGTACACAAATGTGTTTACAATTTATAGATAGGGTTTCATATTTTGAGATAAAACGTCGATATCGCTGAATAAGTGAGTTTTCTTCAGTTCTCCAACTTTCTAATAATTATTTATAATTATCTAATTGTTTTACAAAATGAAGTTTTAATGTTTTATATTTCAAATTTCAATGCGATCATTCTGCAATTCTTTTCATGATCCATCAAGTAGTTTCTTTCTTATGATCGTTTTTCTAAAGTGCTATATTTTTGACCTTCAACTCTCAGAAATGACAGGTGACTGCCAAGATTTACACCCGCCGCTTGAGGGGTTATTGCAAAGAACTAATTAAAAAAATAAAAAAAAATCATCAAAATTGTTTTTTTGGTGTTGTAAATTCTAAAATGAATGTTCAAAACACACAACCTCACTGCTCAAAAGATATGGCAGTACTAACATCGAGTGATGTCACGATTTGCAGAGATTCGGAGATAGTGGTACCTACCTCGTTGGAATCATCGTAGCTGTCTTTTGTCTCACTTCCACATACCGTAAATCGTATTTATTTTCACCTGAAATATTCGGGAGTGATCTTTTCTGCAGTTAAAGCTTGCCCGAGTTATCTCGGGTGTGGGAATTTTCACACATAATGGCAGCCTGAGTATACTCGGGCGTACTCCTTAAGTGGTTAATGAGAATGTATCTACTGTAATAATAATAATTATTACGAGACTGGATTTTTAATGTGTTTTTTATTTTTGCAGATTCCGCATTCAAACAGCAACGACTACCATCATGGCAGCCAATTTTGACAGCGGGCACAGTTCTGCCAACCTTCTTTGTCATCGGCATCGCTTTCATCCCTGTCGGAATCGGGTTGCTCTATTTTTCTGATGAGGTAGGATACTATCATAATAGCACTAGAAGGCTGTCCAGGAAAAATATTTTACTTTCATGACGGGATTGGGACCCTAATCCCCGTCAAATAGGGTTGCCAGATGAATTGAAAAATGACCGGACATGTTTTGTTGTTTTTTTACGCGATGCCCAACAAAAAAGGTGTGTAATGTGTTCAGGGTTCACCTATGTATGTTTTCCGTTCGTTTATTTTACCATAACTTCTAAACGCTCGGACCGATTTAGAAGCGTGGTATTGTTAGAATCGTTATGTCATTCCGAGTGTCATAACTATCCAAATATCAAGTAAGTAGTCGTCCGTGTCCAAACGTCAATTAAACAACATAAATTTATTGTGTTTAGTTTCAAATAATAGGTCTGATTGAGTACATTCCAGAAATATACATCTATCTATATAGATAAATATCACCCGGTGGCATAATGGTTAGGTCGCCTGATCTTACATTGTAAGGTCCCGGGTGCGATTCCCGGCTGGGTCACCATTTTCCGTTGGGATCAAATTAACGGAATTGCATTTTCAATTCTGTCGATCGAATGCAATAACAAGACACACACACACATGTTACACGCATACATACATATAAACTCATCACAGTAGGGTTGGTTGTAAGAAATTGTCATATGACAATAAACCCACCCATTGTGAAATTTTCACAATAAATAAAAAAAACAAACAAAGAAATAATAATAAATACAAACGGAGCTGCCATGGAATTCACCGACCGGAGTCGGGCCCATCATAATACTATTTTTTACACTTCTGGGGGGTGATCAGTGGATTCCGGACTTACGAACCGGCTGTGGTAGGTTTAGGACAGCTGTCTTGCCACATGTAAGCGTTCACCTTACCACCCATTCACTCCCCCTTCGAAGCCATAGAATTTGAGATGCAGAAATCGCGGTTTTAGATATTTTTTCTAGAAAGGAGTTGATTATTTTCCTGGAGAGACCAAGATCTTTAAAAAGGTGAAACAAAGATTTAGCTGGCAGGCCACGAGCGCCTACTTCCACCGCGTGAAGGTGAACAGTGAAGCCGTTCCGGGTGACGGCATTTACGAGGTCATGGTATTTATTTAATTTGTACTCGTGGTCTTTTGGGATATTTGATTCCCATGGAACAGTTAATTCTACGATAAGGACCATCTTCCGAGATAGAGAGTAAAGAGTTATATCTGGACGCAGGGCTGTGCATCCGAGACTTTCAGGGAATTTATACTGCTTAGAGACCGAATCGACCTCCATAATCCAATCTGAAGGTTTCTCGATTATTGAGAAAGGTTTTGCAGTGCGATGTTTTTTGCCTTTAGAGCCAACCCGCACAAACTGTATTGGGGGTTTGGAGGATACTGTCAAACCCTTGTTGGAACGAGCCACTGAGAGGCTAAGTACATTGCGAATAACAGCAAGGACTTTGTCGTGGCGGTAAGTGTACCGCCCTTGATCCAAGGCCACCTTACAGCCAGCTAGAATATGTCTAGCTGTGCAAGGGGTGTTGCTACAAAGGGGACAATTATGTAAAAAAAAAACCGTAATGAAAATAAATATATATACAATAGTTCACTTTCTGTAACGGCAGTCTTGTTTTTTACTTGCTCGTGTCCAGGCCAATAAGCCGCAATCGACTGATGCCCTTAAAGTCAACAAAACCCTGACCATCACTCAAATTCAACCGGATCTATGCGGCAGAGTCATTGAAAATTTGACCCCTCGGATCCGAGCCGTCGTGCGAAGCCGCGGCAGACATTTAAATGATGTCATATTCCATACTTCATGGCATACATAGGCATTTCGAATAAAAAAAGAATTTCGTTATTACCTGCCACACAGCTTGTTTTATTGCACAGACTGTCAACATCGACCCACCCTCATTATTTATATAATACTAGCTGACTCGGCGAACTTCGTACCGCCTAACGGTCAATGAATGTCGTGTTACAGATTAGTTGAACTTAATTTATGATTTTATGGAAGTAATACAATGAATACAAAATAAATATTAAGTTCACTACTTTATTAAGATAATATCACAAAAATAAATATAAAAGTACAACAATTAAGTATATCAATCGCGTGTCGGCATGACATGATTGAATTAAACTATGTAATAATTGTGGTCTGAATATTGTGAATATATCTTGTTGATTCGAAACCTTTATTTAAATACTTTTTTTAATTTGATGGGAGAGTTTACCGTATCGACGGGATGAACATTAACCCCTTGAGTATGATACGACCAAATCTGGTTCTGTAACAATTATCCGTTGAGTATGATACGACCAGATCTGGTTCAGCGTTTTTTTCACTTCTTTGACGTTCTCATATTTATTCATAATTATCTAATTGTTTTACAAAATTATATTTCAATATTCTATATTCGAAATTTCAATGCAATCATTGTGCAGTTGTTCTTTTTATGATTGGTGTAGTAGTTTCGTAGTTATAGTACTTTAAGGTCGATGTCGCCGAAAATCCTGCAAAAGAGACAGATGCATCCATGAAAATACCCATTTACTCCAAGGGTTAAAATGCTTGACAGTTACGAAGCCTATGAACATTTTGTATGGGAAAATGTTTTTTCTTTTATTTTATGTTTTCGTTAATTTTCCAATGTTTTTAATCGTTATTTTGCTATTCGGGACGGAGACAAATTCAACAAATCAAAAACCATGAAAATCAGTCCAGCCGTTCTCGAGTTATATTTGTTCGGACAAACTCGACTTTGTTTTATATATATACATATAGAAAACCAGATATGATAAAAGTATTTATTTTGATATAAGAATCAATTTATTACTACCAAATGTGCGTTAGAAATAAATTATTATTTTTTATTGTATTTATGGTTCACTATTTTGGCGATAATGGCTTACACGTAAAATATAGATATATGCTGCCGCAAGTTTTTTTGGAGGACTATTTAAGATAAACATTTCCATTATACATTATATACGTGTAACTTCAACGGTTTTTGCGGCGCACGCCAGAATAGCTCGAAGATTTTTTTCCTACTTACTTGACACTTATCGTTATATTTTGGATAATTCACACTATATCTTTATAAGTTATAGCCTATGTGTTATTCTGATGTGTAAGCTATATTATTGCAAAGTTTCATCAAAATCCATTCAGTAGTTTTTGCGTGAAAGAGTAACAAACATCCATACATACATTCTTACAAACTTTCGCGTTTATAATAGTAGTAGGATGTGTATATAATAATATATGTATTTCAGGTGAAAGAACATGTGATAGACTACACCCACTGTAAATCTGTTCTGAATGCTGGAACCAACATGACCTGCGCTCGAATATTGTCTACGAACATATCTGATACTTGCACATGCAAAATTGATTTTGATTTACCTGAAGATTTTAAGGGAGACGTTTACATGTACTATGGATTGACCAACTACTATCAAAATCATCGCAGATATGTGAGATCCAGGTGAGAACTTTTAAAAATAAAATAACTATGCACTTAAAAAAATAAAATACAAAAAAGCGTGCTTGTTGACACATGACAAAATCTTGCAACTAACCATACAGTACAGTGGTACATGCACACGCTGTGGAAATAAAGATTATTAACCCTTCGGCTACGTAACGACCAAATTTGATTGCACATCAGAACACCGTTGACTATGTAACGACCAATATTGGTGGCTTGCTCCCGGAGCGCACAGTAATATTATTTTCTAATTCGAACGCATCCTAAAATCCATACCAAATATCTCATTTTTACCATAGATACATAGACGGCAGCTAGAATAATTTCGCGCATCATTTTGCGGATATTTCTGGTAAAATTCCATTGTCAAACATCATATTTTTTTTTTTCGATGAATCATCAAAATTTTCATTGGTTTTTATGAGCTAATATCTAAATATTTTTGTATGTGAATAAGCAAAACGAAATATAACCTTTGATAGAGAATCTAATAAAAATCACGATAGTATTTACAATATCTAAATAGGGTTCCGTATTTTTCCGTAAGACAAGTACAAGTTAGAAATGCGGAGTTTTTTTCACTTTTTCGACTTTCTCATAATTTTTCATAATTATCTAATTGTTTTGTTTTTTCATAATTATCTAATTGAAGAAAAATAACATTTTGAGCAACACACAATTTGGTTTTATGAAAAAGAAATCGACCCAACAGGCATTGTTGAAGTGTTGCAATCAAATACATACATGTCTAAATATGAAAAGGTATTCGGCTGTCATTTTTTGTGACCTCAGTCGAGCCTTTGATTGCGTCCAAACCGATCTTCTACTTGCAAAATTAGACTATTATGGCATCCGAGGTACGGCAAATAACCTATTCAAGACTTATCTGCAAAACAGAATGCAAAAAGTGGAAATAGCCAATATTGGCAGAGATCTAATCGAGTCCGTAGCAACTTCCGAAATACTTACTGTCAATATTGGAGTACCCCAAGGCTCAATTCTTGGACCGTTGCTTTTCATTATTTACATAAATGACCGAGTCCAAATCTATCTAAATGTGAAGTCACCCAATTTGCAGACGATACTAGCGATGCAGTTGAAGCTGACAACATAAATACGCTCACTGCCAATATCAATACATCTCTTGGTGAACTTGATGATTGGTTTAATGCGAACAAGATGTCTCTAAATATGTCTAAAACTGTTATTTTAAATTTTAATAGCAAGACATCATCTATAAAAGTTATCTACCCGGTTGAACTTGCGGAATCAGTTAAATTCCTCGGACTACATCTGGATGCAAAGATGTCATGGAATCTACATATAGAGCATGTTAAGTCAAAACTTTCGTCAGCCTGCTATGCTCTATTACGCATCAGAAATTGTTTGGAGAGAACTGAAGTAATATCGGCCTATTACGCGCTAGTTGAGTCACACCTGAGCTATGGTATTCTTTTATGGGGTAATGCAGCACACATCAACAGTGTATTCACTCTCCAGAAAAGAGCCATACGTGCGATAGTAGGTATTGGTCCACGGCAGTCATGTCGTGAACACTTCCAAAAACTAGGGATATTGACCGTATATGCGATTTTTGCTCAAGAAGCTCTTTGCGAATTCTATTGCAATAAGAGCTCGGCCATATCCCACGAGGAAGTACATCGGCATGACACCAGGAATAAAACCCTGTATCTCCAACCGTTCGTAGCACGTACTGCCAAGTTCCAGGCGACTAGTCGATACTTAGGCCTCAAACTTTTCAATAAATTGCCCGAAAGATTAAAAGCAATTAAAAACATCGATATTTTCAAGAGATCTATCCGAGTCTATCTGCTTAAAATCAACATGTATGCCCATAACGACTTCTTAAAATATTTTGAAAATACATAGCATCGTATCTACCCATTTAATCTAATACATATTATTTACCGTTAATTGTTTTGTTGTAAACTGTTATCATATAGTCTATGTTTTTGTAAATTGGTAAGTTTAAAGCTATATATTGTATATCATCTCTTGTCTAAATTGAGTAACTAGTTTAAGATTAATTACTGTCATTCCTACACAATTGTATGGTTGTATTGGAAATAAATACCTTTTACTTTACTTTACTTTTTTACAAAATGAGATTTCAATATTATATATATATATATATATATATATATATATATATATATATATATATATATATATATATATATATATATATATATATATATATATATATATATATATATATATATATATATATATATATATATATATATATATATATATATATATATATATTGATATTTTAAGGGTGTAAATTTTTTTAAATATTATTGAAAATAAATATTAAATATTATTTTAAATATTATTGAAAATAATTTATATATATATATATATATATATATATATATATATATATATATATATATATATATATATATATATATATATATATATATATATATATATATATATATATATATATATATATATATATATATGTATATATATATATGTATATATATATGTATATATATATGTATATATATATGTATATATATATATGTATATATATATATATGTATATATATATATGTATATATATATATGTATATATATATATATGTATATATATATATGTATATATATATATGTATATATATATATGTATATATATATATGTATATATATATATATATATATATATATATATATATATATATATATATATATATATATATATATATATATATATATATATATATATATATATATATATATATATATATATATATATATATATATATATATATATATATATATATATATATATATATATATATATATATATATATATATTTATATATACGAAATTTCAATGCGATCATTGCACAGTTATTCTTTTAATGCTTGCTATAGTAGTTCCATAGTTATAGTACTTATTGTCGAGCGAGGCGATATTGCAAGAAATTCCAATAAATTGCCGCGGTCTGCCATGAAATCATGCCGCTACTCGAAGGGTTAAGCAAATACAATATTCTGCGTAAAATACTTTTTCTTCTTCGTCCTCTCCTATTCTCATTATTTGGGATCGGGTCTCCTCACTTTTCTGTGCCAGGTCAAACGATCTTAGGTTGTCGGTGTACCGCGAAGCTCTACTCTACAGTCCTCGTAAAGCAGTCTAAACTCTGAGTACACCGTTGCAATCTTGACAATAGGTCTGGATCAACAGCACTCCTTATACTTTCCACAGTTTCGTCGAGAAATGGACGACAGTTTGCTTCTTGAATCCCTTGACTGTCACTCTGCGCTGTCCTTGACCGAATAAAACGCAGTTTTGGTGAAGTGTCCTTTAATCTTCCCTTGAACCACGCAATCTGATCAACGCGCACACCGAGCCGCTCTTCGTTACATACTAAATTCAAAAATATATTTTAGCTGCATCCTGCCCGTTGACCTAATTAGGGATAACGCCTTCACAATCTTCTCATATCGTACGTTAAACTTATTTACTTATTTTGTTTTCCTGTTGCTGAGGGCATATCTTAAATATGTATATAATACACTGTTTGCTAAATGGACGTAAGTTCTCTTCCTATTTATCATTACACTATACTTAATTATTCTAACAAGTTGTTACATTGCCCGCAACCTCACCAGATTAAACAGTCGGAGCTAGAGCTGCAGCTGGAGGACATAAAATTAAAAAAAAATCAAGGAGATGCTGATAGGCCACCCTTTCTATAATCTGGCCGAATTTGAGGGTCATGATTTTTCAAATATTGTGCCCATTTAAATTACTTAAAAAAGTAGAGCCTTATTGTCTGATTATTTTATATGGTCTTATATATGTACTTTTAGTTTAAAATGCATAACGTAGATTTAATTTGATTATTTAACATTTTGCTGACAATTTGAATATTACGATGAATAATTTTACTACGTATCTTTTCAAATTACTAACTACTTCAAATAATGGCTTCTATTTTGATTATTTATATTTATAGTTTGACAATCTAGTAGTTAATTCTTGACTACCTATGTATGTTCAGTAAAGAGTAGTAACGAGACTTACTACCTAGCACAATTACTTTGACACGTCCAAGAGCGGTCTTTAGCCGTCAATTGGACACGACGAAAATGAAATGAAATGAAATGACTCTAGACAATGGCGGCTGCAACGTCGCCGAAACGCCGGGTGCTATAAACTTCAAGTGGTAAATTCGTTTTTTATCTTATTTATAATTGTATTAAGTTGTTAGTATTTAGTGTTAGTTGTTAGTATTTAAAAAAACACGCATATAAAGAATATACCTAAACACAACATTTATAAATTTCTAGTAGGTACATAAAATGCTTAAGCAAAGTCTCTTATCAGAAAGGTTCTATATGCTAAACCCTCTGGTGCGGGTCGTGGCATAGCCTGAGGTTCTGCGATATTGTTTTCATCAACCAATTCCCCAGCGGCGACATTCTCCCATTCATCTCCAGCTTGCAAGGCAATATTGTGTAGTACAGCACACGCCACAATTATGTTGGAAGTGTTTCTTAAATCGTTTGCTAAACCTTTTTGCAAACAAGGGAACCTTCTCTTCCATACACCAAAAAGTCGTTCAATGACGTTTCGAGTCTTGATTTGGCATTTATTGTATCTTTGTTCGGCTGGGGATTGGGGATTAATAACGGGAGTCAGCATATAGCGTGCACTAGCATAGCCGCTGTCACCCACGAGTATTCCATTTACTCGGTCAGTGTCCAACCATGAACGGAAGCGAGAATTTCCAAAAATTCTACTGTCATGTGTGCTACCGGGCCATCGAGTCACGATATTTAAAATCTCCATTTGAGGACTGCAGACAACCTGAAATGACAATATTTTTTTATTGCTTTGTAATAAGTAAATGCATTTATTATTAATACAGATACAATACCTGAACATTTAAAGAAAAATATCCTTTTCTGTTTCTGAATGCTTCAGTATCGGGACATTGCCGAGGCCTCTGTATTCTTATATGTGTACAATCTATGGCTCCGACAATGCCCTGCAGTCCTCCCCTTGTTCCAATTCTCCCAAGGATTTCAAAGCCTTGCATATAGTGAAGCCGTCCGCGTTCATTATTTGCAAACTTTACAAATTTGCCCATTTTTAAAGCCAATGTCCTTGAAACTCTGTTCACGATTCTACACACTGTCGATTGTGCCATCGCTCCAAGATCGCCACAAACAATCTGTGACGAAAAAGAGAAAGCATTACTTATCTATTGTTAAGACACCTAAATTTTTAGCAAGCGAGTAAAGCTGGATAGGACGTAAATACTAGATCAATACATACCTGGAAAGAGCCGGTTGCATAGAATCTTAAACATATAAGGAGTTGTAGCAATGGTGAAATGGGCAGTCCGCAATTGCTTAATTTTTGTAGGCTTCCTGTAACTTCCGGGAGAATCACGTTTAAAACTGTTCCTTTCGAAAATCTGTACCGTTTTCTGAAGGAGTTATCGTCGTACTGATCCAACGGATTTAGCGATCGTTTGTAAATTTTACGCCCTCGAGGGCGTGCTGCCGCACCGCCGAACGCGAATACTCGCTCCATTTCCTCCAACCGTTCTAGGATCTCCGCCATTTCGCGAAATAATACCACAAACTTAATAGGGACTTAATAATACGTAAACACCTAGTTCCCTAATAAGTCTGTGGTCTGTGGTAAACACAATGATAATAAAACACACAATCGCATAAAACGAAAAGTTTTGACTGGTTTGACAGCTCCGAGCCAAGTACCGCGCAAGTATCGCCAGACGGATACTCAGCTCTGATTAATACTCGAGTATTACTCGCCTTCTCAATACTCGACTTAAAAATGAAAACTGGTACTCAATTATTACTCGAGTACTACTCGGTACTCGAGTAATGATCAATACTCGACTATAAATTCGGGTGTAAGAATCCTCACCTTAACCTCACTCTATCTCTTTAAGTTACTGACTGAGTTTTTTAAGAATAAAGAAACACATTATAAAAAGTTTTCTGATACACATACTAAAAATACGAGGAATAAATTAAACATTTTTATACCATGTATTAAACTAAACACAGCAAGGCAAGACACAAAATACTCCGGGCCATATTACTTTAACAGGCTACCGGAAAGTTTAAAAACAATTCAAGTAGAAAGCTTATTCAAAAAGTTACTTAAAGAATTCTTATTAGACAAAGCTTTTTACTCGATCGATAGGTTTGATAATTTTTCAAATTTTTTGGCCATTTTTTTGACAATTTTAAGTAGCATTTTTTAATTATTCTGACTTTTTCTGATTTTAATTTCTTGATTATTTTTATTGATTATTTTAATTTGTGGTTTTAGTAAATAAATCTTAAAAATGATTTTGATGCCCTAAAAGCAATAATGAAGTAACTGTATGTACGTGGTGATAAATTTAAATATTGTAAAAACGGACTAATAGACTGTAATTTAAATGTACCTAGATATTAAGTTTCTACAATCTGTTAAGATTTTTTTTGGAAATAAATTGAAATGGAAATTGAAATTGAAAATTGAAATCGGTATGGAGTCAAATGCAAAAGGTATTTCGTGGTTGTCTATTGATGATGTCCTTCAGCAGCTGAAGGCGCTCATCGTAGAACAGCTGTGATTTGATTTAATATTATAATACTTTATCATCAAAATGGTAGAGATGCAGTAGTCGTCATCGAATATCGGCCAAACCCGCACGAAAGTATACATTCAATAAGAACTCACATCTCCGCGGGACCGACTTGACGCTATTGCAGGTTTTCCCAATTCATATACTTAATTTAATTTGTTTGTCCAAGTTGTGACAACTGTTTACTTAAATTAATCTGATCTTGGATGATAAGACGCATGGCTTACATTTTTTTTAATATCATGAACATATTTTTTTGTGTCAGGGATGACATCCAGCTGCTTGGCCGCTTATCGACGACTCCGTCTCACGATTGCACTCCGTTCGCTTATGCAGATGTGAACGGCCAACAGAAACCGATAGCACCTTGCGGAGCAATCGCTAACTCACTGTTCAGCGGTAAGCTATTAGATATTTCTAGTGCTCGCCCCACCTTACACCCATGTTCTACTCTCTATATACCTTTGATATTGGCGATGACATCCATCACTCTGTACATTGCATGTATGCAGATGACATTCTAAGTTATTAATTAATTAAATTCTATAATCTACTCCCTACAAAATTTAAAGAGCTGGAGGACATAAAAGTAAAAAAAAACATCAAGGAGATGCTGATAGGCCACCCTTTCTATAATCTGGCCGAATTTGAGGGCCATGATTTTTCAAATATTGTGCCCATTTAAATTACTTAAAAAGTAGATCCTTATTGTCTGATTATTTTATATGGTCTTATATCTGTACTTTTAGTTTAAAATGCATAACCTAGATTTAATTTGATTATTCAACATTTTATTGACAATTTGAATATTACGATGAATAATTTTACAACGTATCTTTTCGAATTACTAACTACTTCAAATATTGGGCTTCTATTTTGATTATTTAATTTATAGTTTGACAATCTAGTAGTTAATTCTTGACTACATATGTATGTTCAGTAAAGAGTAGTAACGAAACTTACTACCTAACCCAATTATTTTGACACGTCCAAGAGCGGTCTTTAGCCGTCAATTGGACACGACGAAAATGTAATGTAATGTAACATAGTAAAGCCATACATAAAAGAATTCCAAAAAAATGTTAAAACAAACAAATAATCAAAGAATACACAAAACTTGACCTACAGTGACGTACAAAACAATGTATCTTTTCGAATTGCTAACTACTTCAAATATTAGACTTCTATTTTGATTATTTAATTTATAGTTTGACAATCTAGTAGTTAATTCTTGACTACCTATGTATGTTCAGTAAAGAGTAGTAACGAGACTTACTACCTAACCCAATTATTTTGACACGTCCAAGAGCGGTCTTTAGCCGTCAATTGGACACGACGAAAATGTAAATGTAAACGTAATTTAAGAGACCTCTTTAACTTAATAATTTGGCAACAGATCAGGAACTTAAACTCAACTCTTATAAATCTTTCTACCTGGTAATGGAAAACCCGCATAACCTGGCAAATCCTTTGAGAGAAATTACCATTTTAAAGAAGTAGCCTTGTACTTGGTTCTTAATGGTTCCGTTCAGCTTGGGCCTGATGGCCTGTCTGTGCCTTCTGGTTATCTGGCTGAAACTGGTAGTAAGGGCGTGAGTTCTGTCCGCTGGTTGTATATTCCCAGTGTCTTGCATTAAGGCGTTGGCTTTTTACAGGCAAGTGGATTGTTTCGTCCCAAAGTCTTCTAAACTCACCTCACGGGGGACAGAACGATGAATATCGCTAAAACTTCCTGGGATGATTGATTCGCCCGTTGTAGTTGACACCTCCAAGTGTCTATGTTTATTCTTTGGTTGACTCAACTCGCAGTTAAACTCCCATCCGGTAGCCTCCTCGAAAATGGACTTAACCTGGAAGGGAAGCCGTGAACTCTGACAGTTGGGATTGGAAGTGTAGATTTGGAGGAACACCTCGGGCAGAACTGAGGCGGTAGGGCTTCGGTTGCGCATCGGGCTTTGTCAGCCTAGCTTGTGCAAACCAAAGGTGTCTGAAACATACTTTTTCTAAACAGCGGGGGTAGTTGTCGACCTGATGGCCTCTATCCTTAGGACCGATCCGTTGATCACCCGATTCCGAGTGATCTTGACGGGCAAAGGGCATCTCGGTCCGCGATAAATTCGAACACAATACCACTAACCTCAGGTAGAGGCCATGCAAGCGACCTCGAATCTGTGACCAGACTGCAGGATGGAGTAATCCGTCCAAAGTTGCCCGCAGAGTGTACTTCTCAGTGTCTCACGCAAGGCGTTTACGGTTTGTTGGTGTAGCTTGATTGTGGATTGTATTGCCCGCAAAATCTTTACGTTGACTCCATGGAAGACAGAATGGCTCAATGTCGTTATAACTTCCTGGGGTAGCGGGTTCGCTTGTAGTAATTGATACCGCTTGTAGTAATAAATACATCGATGAGCATCTTTGCAAATCCCACATAAGGGCAAAATTCGGTCATTTTCTCGCCTGAAATCTCTGTATAGAATCTAGGATTCTAGGATATTAGGATTCTCCTAAGGAATACTCTCGTATTACCCATCCTTGATTATGGCGTCTGTGTATATGGACCGTATTTGCGCAAGTTGTATCAAAATAGGACTCAAAGTCTACAAAATGCATGCATCCTATCTCAAGGAGAATATCCACCCTTTGGGAGGCCACGGTCTTCAACTTCGATCAAGCCGGGATAACACACTCGCCATTCCGAAACATTCTTCTGTTTACACGCACTCTTTTACAGTCCATTTTGCTTGTTTATGGAATCAGCTTCCTCACTCTATCAGGCATGCACCTTCGCTGCATATTTTCAGCCACTAACCAAATACCTCACCTTGTCCTCTCCTTTATCCTTCCCTGGGCAACCTTAGCATAAGTTACTGACATATATTTGTATAAGTTTATTTTAAATTTAACTCTACTACTTCTTTGTGTATTGTATTGTGAAAATTAGGAATGAATGTATCAAATGGTTGACTGTAAGATATCGCTAGAGCGATAAGTCCGCCATTTGTACATAAATTGTCTTTTTTATAAAACCAGTGTAATATTCATTAAGTTATGTTTTTATAGCACAATAAAGTTAGTCTATTCTATTCTATTCTATCCACATTCCATCCACAAAATGACTATATGACAAGTCTCTATCAACAAAATGACACTTTAATATCTTCCTTGTTTCCTCAAATAGTCATTTTGAATTCCTCGGCAGGAAAAACACCTATTAAACTCACTAGACTTGATTCACTACGGCCACTTATTACGAGCTTCGATATAGCTGGATACTTGGAACTGGACAGAATCGAAGTTTGAGTTAATTTTGAGTTGGCATAGAGCACAGAGGGCAGTGTGTTGTGGTTGGACCTGAAGAGAGTCGAAGGGTCAGTCGGTTTGGTTAAGAGTGCATCCAGACGGAACATTTTCAAGGTGTCAAAGCGTCATCTACAACGGGTGAACCCGTCACCCCAGGAGGTTATAATGATATGTGATTGTTCTTTCAATCTGGAGTGAACGTAGAAGACTTAGGGACGACACAAGTACACTGTCTATCTATTTCAACTTGCCCGTAAGAGGCAAAGGCCTTACCATGAGGCACCGGGTAGTGAACCCAGCAGGCGGACCTCGCGCCCTTAGCACCAGTTATGGGCCGATTTCTCCGTCCTCCCGACTGGTTACAGGTCCGAAGTCACTTGCGCGGCCTCTACCTGTTGTTAGTTCAGCGGTGATTTGGTTTGAATTTATCGCATAAAGAGTGACTGACAACAGGTCAGCATCCACCCCCACTGCTTAGGGAGCTAATGGGCCCATGATGAGGTGGCCACGATGACCCATGTGTTCAGGGTCGGTCACACTCACGGGTCAACACCCATCCGATGGCCTCCACGCATGGGGTGCGAGCCTGGGTAGGACACTGGGTCAACCAGTCTCCCCTGGGAATCAAACCTCTGGCGCTCCTGGACGGTCTGCGCACCGAGCGGCGCAAGCCAATCGACTGTGCTCTCCGACTAACAATCGGGGAAGTCTGGGAACTGTATTGTTTCCTATAGAGCGGGGGTGGTTGTCTACCTTACGGCGACTGCTCTTGAAATGACCATTGGCCATCCGATCCCGGTTCAGAGTCGGGCAAAGGACGCCTTGGTCCGCGATAGATTCGATGCACACCGTTTCACCGCTTCGTAAGGGAGAGGACCGCGCAAGCGACCTCGAACTCGGAACCAATCGAGAGACCGGAGAATTCTGATCACAATTGGAAGCAAGGGCGCGAGGGTCGGCCCGCCAGGTAACACTGGCTATCTCGCGGTAAGGCGTTGGCTTCTTGCGGGTTGTGACGTAGCTGGACGTTGGATTTGTTTCTGTCCAAAGTCTTCTACGTTCACTGCAGGGCGACAGAACGAGAAAATCGTTAAAACGTCCTGTGGTGACGGGCTCGCCAGTTGTAGTTGACACCGCAAGTTGCTTAGGGAGTTAATGGGCCCTTGCTGAGTTGACCACGAAGACCCATTCTGTTCAGGGTTGGTCACACTCACGGGTCAACATCCATCCGACGGCCTCCACGCATGAAGTGCGAGCCTGGGTAGGACTCTGGCCTTAGGGCTAGTTTCCCCTAGGAATCAACCTTCTGGCGCTCCTGGACGGTCTGCGCTCCATGCGGCATAAACCAATCGATTGCACACTCTGACTAACAGTCGGGGGAGTCTGGAAGCAGTACTGTTTCCTATAGAGCGGGGGTGGTTGCGGATCTTACGGGGACTGCTCTTGAAACGACCATCGGCTACCCGATCCTGGGTGAACAGCCGGGCAAAGGATGCCGTGGTCCGCGATAGATTCGGTATACACTGTTTCACCCCTTCGTAAGGGAGAAGACCACGCAAGCGACCTCAAACTCGAAACCAATCGAGAGACCGGAGTAATCTGGTCGCAATCGGAAGCAAGGGCGTGAGTGTAAGCCCGCTGGGTAACACTCCTGGCTATCTCGCGGTTAAGGCGTTGGCCTCTTGCGGGCATGTGGCGGAGCTTGGCGGTGGATTGTTTTGTCCAAGTCTTCTGCGTTCACTTCACGGGAGAGAGAACGACTAATCGTTAAAACTTCCTGAGGTGACGTGTTCGCCCATTGTAGTTGACAACTCTATACGCTTAGGTTACAATAAAATTATTTCCAGACTCACCCATTTATTCGCCGGAGCGCACAGTCAATTGACTGACGCTGGACAGTGCGTAAACCGCCCAGTAGCGCCCGAAGGTCATCTCCCAGTGAAACTGATCCAAGCATGCATTGCAATGAGAGGCAAGGGTAACAAAGTCCTTACCAGGGTAGACCCTCATTCGAGAAGGCTACTGGCTAAGAGCTGAACTGTGAGTTCAGCTGACCCAGAGAACGACTTGGGTCTTAGTGGCCAAACTGCACAAAGCCATTAGCTACTATCCAGACGGGACAGTTGGGTTTTGGTGAAATCTTTTTTAAAAGTATCAAAAGTATTTAAAAGAAATAAATTAGAAATAGGCCACGACATAAGACAAGTACAAGTTAGAAATGCCGAGTTTTTTTCACTTTTTCGACTTTCTCATATTTTTTTCATAATTATCTAATTGTTTTACAAAATGAGATTTCAATATTCTATATATGAAATTTCACTGCGATCATTGCACAGTTATTCTTTTTATGATTGCTATAGTAGTTCCATAGTTATAGTACTTTTTGATGAGCGCGGCGATATTGCAAGAAATCCCAATAAATTGCCGCGGTCTGCCATGAAATTATGCCGCTACTCGAAGGGTTAAATAAAGCATTATTAATATTATTATTATTACCTATTTTTTCCAGGCAACTACTGAAAAGCTCTATTATAGCAGATCAGCAGAGAGGTCTTTACTTGATGATTTTTTTACAGATATTCTATCCCTCGAGTCCCACGTTGCTGAGAAACAAGTGCCGCTTTTGAAAACGGGCATCGCTTGGCAGTCTGATAAAAATATCAAATTTCGCAATCCGGAGCCCAAGAACGACCTGAAGAAGGGTTTGTTTTCACATTTTTAAATATCCTTGACACAATTACTATTTCAGTGATATATGGTAGTCTGTGTCCGCATAACCGCTGTTGTCCAGGGCAGTCTACCCTGTCAACGGCGGTGGCAACATTGCTGAAACGTCGTTTGCTACAAATTCGTTTTTATCCTATTTATAATGTTAAACAATTGCAATAGTCTTCGAGTTCATATTTTCTATGATTGCACTAACACAACATTAACCGATTCCCTAATCTTTTTTCTTTGAAGGGAGTGAAACAGCAGTTACATAGTAAAGCCACACATAAAAGAATTCCAAAAAAATGTTAAAACAAACAAATAAATAAATAAAATACAAACAGAGCTGCCATGGAATTCACCGACCAAAAATCGGGCCCATCATATATAATTATTACACTTCTGGGAGGTGAACGGTGGATTCCGGACTAACGACCGGCTGTGGTAGGTTTAGGACAGCTGTCTTGCCACATGTGAGCGTTCACCTTACCACCCATTCACTCCCCCTTCGAAGCCATAGAATTTGAGATGCGGAAATCGCGGTTTTAGATATTTTTTCTAGAAAGGAGTTGATTATTTTCCTGGAGAGACCAAGATCTTTAAAAAGGTGAAGCAAAGATTTAGCTGGCAGGCCACGATCGCCTGCTTCCACCGCGTGAAGGTGAACAGTGAAGCCGTCCCGGGTGACAGCATTTGCGAGATCATGGTATTTATTTAATTTATACTCGTGGTCTTTTGGGATATTTGATTCCCATGGAACAGTTAATTCTACGATAAGGACCATCTTCCGAGATAGAGAGTATACAAAAAGAATAGACAAAAAATGACATACAGTAAATTACCCTCAAATTATTCTAATTAATCACTGAAAGACTATAATATAACAATTGACAATAACAAATTAGTACATTTCATTACATTGGTAAGCATTATGTTGATTTTAAAATGTCATTATACATGTTGATTTTAAGGGGACACACGCAGATGGATCGCTTAAAAATATTAATGTTTTTAATCGCCTTTAAAATATCATGCAATTTATTAAAAAGTTGAAGTCTTATATAGATACTAGTCGCCTGGTAATTTGCTGTACATGATCGGTTGGAGGTGTGAGGGACCACCCCTCACTAGACTCCCAAGTTGTTCGGTGTAAGGTGGTGGTATTAACTTACGAGTTAACTCCGTATTGAAAGGCGGTTTTGAGTGAAGCAGAAGGTATTTATTGAATCGATTGAAAGTTTGATATTGCCAGTTATAACGCTTCCCGAATAGGTAATGTTGTCGTGAGTATATTGATGCGCGACTACAGTTACGAGGGTATATGGATGAGGATTGTATTTGTGCTCCTAGTATCTTGTACTGGGCACGGCTCGAGTCTATGGGATTGCAAACTGATGCTTCGTGACTGGGAAAGATAAGGAAAGGAAACCAAAGAGCCGGACTCGTTGAGCGACCTCGGGAGAGGGGTACCGAGTATGCCGTCGCAACCTTGGGGGAGGTGATCACTCGAGGAATGATACTTTGGTTGCTTTTTCGCCGGTTTATATAGGCCGGGAAATGATGCAATCCGAAATATTCCGAGTAAAAGTATTGTTTCATCGTGCTGATTCATCGCTGCACGAGTCAAAATAATAGCTGAATTGTGTCAGTGTATTTCACTGGAAATCGATGCATTTGTTGATCGCATGTAACGGTACTTAAGGGCCGTTACAGAGGTAAAGGGTTTTATACCTGGTGTCATACCAATGTGGGATACTGCTAGGATACTGTGGGGAAATACTTGTGAGATACTGCTGAGCTCTTATTGCAATAGAATTCGCAAAGAGTTTCTTTAAGAGCAAAAATTACATATACGGTCAGTATCCTTAGTTTTTGAAAGTGTTACGGACATGACTGGCGTGGCTCGTTCCGCGCCGCTCGACTCTAGCAAACCGGTATCAACATGCGAGCTGAGCCACTCATAGTGCGCCGCGCTCGTAAGTCGATTAGGGGCTATAGAAGCATATCATAGTGCAGATGTAAATAAACCAGCGCGTTACAGATCTTAGCAGACTGACGACAGTTTGGACTTAACATGCTCTATATTTAAATTCCAGGACATCCTTTCATCCAGGAGTAGTCTGAGGAATTTAACTGATGCAACTTCAACCGGGTAGTTAATTTTTAGAGATGATTTTTCGCTGTTAAGATTTAAAACTACGATAAATTTTCGATAATAAGATACCCTATGACACTCGGGATGATATAACGGCTCTAACAATACCTGTATACTTCCATATCAATTCGAGCGTTTAGAAGTTATAGTGGAATAAAGAAAAACATACATAGATGAACCCTGAATACATTACATTCTTTTTTGTTGGGCAGTCGAGTAAAACCAGAAATTAAATTTTTAGACTACTTAACCTTTAATCCGAAGAATGTCCCAACATACGGCACATCGGTGCGCTTAGGACACCGTACGGGTTCAACTAGAACAATATATTTTTGCTTCTTTGTTGCTTGTAATTTTTAAAGTATTGAAATTTTCGCCTTTGCAGCGTTTGAGGGCTTCAGCAAACCGATTGGCTGGAAGAAAAATATCTGGGAATTGGACCCTGACGACCCCGACAATAATGGTTTCCAGGTAAGGTAATAAATATTTACACAAATGGATCTGTCGTGGAATTTGCCCAACAGGGTCGGGCCCAACAAACATACACTTCTAGGGGGTTGTTTAGGATAGTTATATTGCGGCATGTGAGTATTCATCTTACCATCTACCCCCCTTATCCCATTTTGTTGCCACCCCTATCCATCCCTATCGCTATCCACCCCTATTCATTGCCATCCCTATCGCTCGGCTGCTCCATGGTGCTTCGCAAGGAAGATCGCATGTGGCACTACCCGTTGTATTATTTTGTAATAGTTCCATTATTTCCGGCAGTCGCCAGGCAGGCCCGGCCCGAATTCCAAGAAACTGTACCCTTATATTTAAATTAATATGTTATCCCGACAGCGAGTAACACATTACAACTGCATTTACCTCAATATTATGTTATCGGAACCTAATACATTAAATAACACCTCCCCACTTGTACACCAATAAGAAGTTATCAGATCCCTCATTAAGCGATCATCAGCGCCCATCCACCAGACGTGTAATGCTAGACAACATAGCCCAGTAGAAGAGCTGCTTTTGTACAAGACATGTCACACACCTTAGGACAAAGATACTCCATCAGATCAAGTTCCCCTCAAGGCGATTTCAGAGTGACTTTTTTCTCGCAGTGCAGTTTCTGTGTATCCCTCTGTCAATGGTATTATCAGCTGACAAATTAGCCCATATCTATCATGCCAGTCTGTTTTCATCCATGTAAGGCTTATTCTGTTATCCTAAGAGATCTTTCGACGGCCTCTTAGCATTCATCCACTAGCTTTGATGTCTGTTTGTAGCTTTTGCATGCTAGTGTACCATCTGTTAAAAAATATGCCTTTAAGCTTTCTGTCTTTAATTTCACTTGCAGCCATAATTATACCCATGAATTCCTGCTTATTCAAAAAGTCTATTCAACGGATTTCCAAACAGTAAGCGCTTACTGATATATAATGTTTTATTTGCAGAATGAAGATTTGATTGTATGGATGAGAACCGCAGCGTTACCTTCGTTCCGTAAGCTCTATCGCAGAGTTGATCATAGCCAGCAGAAATTCACAGACGGACTAATTAAGGGCGCATACACACTAACCGTGGAATATAGTGAGTTTTAAATTATTTCATCATTGCGCCTGCAAAAACTGAGTTTTCCTTGAATTTCTCATGCATTTGGCTTTTTAAGTTTCACAGTAGGATCGAAACATTGATGAAACGGTATTTAAAAAAGTCAATAAAAATATTGTCTTTCACTGTCAGGTGGAGAATACCTCTACCTCCCCTTATAAATTAAAATGATAGATCGTTTTTTGTTGCTCTGGTCAAGTCATCGGAAAACATATACGGTTTATGGAGGCATAATGACTACTATCGGTAGCAGTTAGTTAGTTAGTTAGTTAGTTTTCTTGGGCTATTTCCCGCACTTGGCCTCTTGATTGGGCCGTTGTGCGTGGCTCATGTTTCTATTTATGTTACTCCAGCCAACTCAGGCTGTCCCAGAAGGTTAGCAGCCTGTTTGGGTTGCTACAGGCCTCCAGGACAGATGCTGGAGGTTGTAGTATTCTTGCCCGTTGCTCTGCCACGCTCCTGCATTCCATGAGCACATGCTGTGGCGTTTCTTCTTCCTCCATGCATCCTCTGCATAGAGGGCTGTCTGTCACACCTATGGTAAACAGGTGTTTGTTTAGGGGATAGTGGCCTGTCATAGTACCTATGACTTTATGGATTTTGTCCCTTTTTAATCTGGTGAGGTTGCGGGCGTTTTTTAGGCGCTTCCGGAACCGTGTTCTTTGTTTGCCTGCATCCTGCGTTTTTTTTCCTTTCTTTAAGGTGGGTTTCGTCGGTGTTCCTGCGTAGCCATGTTTTTACTATCAGTAGCAATGCTGCGGTTTATTTTGTCATTTTCATGCAGTTTCTTTTTCCGTAGATTATCCGGTAACGGCTTTTGAGGGCACAAAGTCTATGATTTTGTCAACGACTTCGCTGCTTGGCGGCAAGAATCCTTTCCTCGGAGTGGCTTATATCGTCGTTGGATGCATTTGTCTCGTACTGGGTATTGCCCTACTGATCATCCACATCAAATGCAGCAAAAGGTACGTTCTTTTACATTACGAGGGATACGATAGGTTAAACTGGAAGTTCTTAGAACTGGCCATTAAACGAAACAATAGAAAAAATAAGAAAACGAATTTTAACAATGGAACTGGAACATTTTGGTATTTATGCAGTTTGTAAAGCTCTGGATTTGCTTGAAAATAACAAGCACTACGATGCTCGAATGGCAGACGCTGCTCTATGTGATTCTCAGTTTAAGCTGCGGGAACTGTTCTCAATTTTGTTGATATTTTGTCATCTAACAGACTCTTCAGGGCTATGGGAAAATACAAAGATAATCTGTAGGAGGATCATCAATGGGCAATCGTCAAGATCATCCAGAATTGCAAAAGAATGTTCTTCAGATAATGGATGAAGTTTATAAACAAATGTCTGATTTATATTGAGGACATGGTGCTATCCTGTGCTTAGACAATTATGATATTCCTTAGCCTTTCAGGCGCGAAGAAATCATACAAAACAGAGATTATGTAGAGAGGTAAGCTATGGTACTGCAGCCACGTTGCTAAATGGCGTAAGATATCCCATTCTGCTTTTAAAATGCCGTTAAATTGGTTTTCTGAACATTCATAATCATCATTAGCCGGTAGACGTCCACTGTTGGACATAGACCTCCCCCATTGAATGCCATGACGAACGGTCTTAAGTCGTTTTCATCCACCTACTTCCTGCCACCATGGCAATGTCATCGGTCTATCTTGTGGGGGGCCGTCCAACACTGCATCTGCCGGTTCGTTGTTGCCATTCAAGACCCTTTTTTCCCTAACTTTTTTCTCGGTTTTGCGAACTATATGACTAGCCCATTGCCGTTTCAAGTGGCTAGACATATAGTTCGCAGAACTATATGGCTTGCTACTTTATGAGATATGCCAGTGACCTTGCTTCTTCTGCTGATTTCCTCATTCGAATCCTATCATGCAGAGAAAATCCAATCATAGATCTCTCCATGGCTCACTGCGTGACTTTGTGCTTGCGTATGAGCCCAATAGTTAACGACCACTAGTCTCAGTGGCGTATGTTATAAACTTATCTTGCCTGATTAGACTTATCTTGAGGCTCTGCGGTATTTGTGACGAGAAGATATGGCGTAGGTACCTATCTACATAGGTACCCACCATATCTACATAGTTAGCTACTACTTATATATTAATTACAATTATCTTTTTTCATTGCAGCACCACAGAGATGATCAACGTCAATCCCAGAACCCCGTATTCTTAATCCGGAGAATACTCTGCGTTTGGTGGATTATTTAAATTATTATTAATTTTCTGTTAATAAAAAAGAAATAAAAATGTGCATTTGTAAGGATTTTTATGGAGACCTGTGATATCGTTGATTTATTATAACTTCTATGCAACATAACCAAAGGTTAAGCGATGGATTTCTTGTTTTTGTTAATGAAACTGGCCCTTAAACTTAACAGTGCCTTCGTAGTATTGTTTAGAGTTTAGTTTAGCAGTAATTGTTTATCTTTCAAATTATACTATTTCTTGCAATATTAGGATGAAAAATCCGCTTATATTTATATGCTTTTTATCTTCATGCATTTCTGTGTAATTTCTAGAATTAGTTGAAGAATTGTTACACTTTATGTAATTAATACTTTTCAAACTTTACAATATTAACCCGTGAGTCGATTATTTTTTGTACATTTAAAATTAAAGTATTAATTTAGCAAATAAAATATAGTACATAAATTGTTAGTGTTTTATTAATTGATTGATTGATTGTTTGATGTTATCCTCATTGTGATCCGACGACGGCGATCTCTTGGTTGACAGGACTTCTTCGAAGATGCGCGCGAAAGTGACTCGTGAAGCCCAGTTTGTTTTTAAAGGTCCGATTACAACGCTACCGTAGAGTTCATCGCAGTTGTCGTACATATATGTGTGGTGGGCTTCGTACGAGTTTTGCGCTGTTGGCAGTTTGAGTCAAGGTTTTCAAGCCGGGCTTCTCGAATTCTTACTTTTGTGGTAAACGTTTGAGCAGCTCTCTCCTAGCTCTAGTGGTTAGATGCCTTTTCAAGACATCTTTATAGCCTAGATGCTAACCGCCAACTTTGCGTGCGCATTTTGAGAGTTGGGCATAAAACACGGCTTTCGGGAGGCGGTCGTCTTTCATACGCACTACATGCCCACACCACCTCAGCTGAGCTTTCATGAGCATAGCTACCATGCCCTGCATTTTCATCCGTCATAACACTTCTGTGTTTAATACACGGTCTTCCCATGTTGTCTTCTCCCGCAACCCGCAACCTCACCAGATTAAAAAGGGACAAAATCCGTAAAGTCATAGGTACTATGACAGGCCACTGTCCCCTAAACAAACACCTGTTTACCATAGGTGTGACAGACAGCCCTCTATGCAGAGGATGCATGGAGGAAGAAGAAACGCCACAGCACGTGCTCATGGAATGCAGGAGCGTGGCAGAGCAACGGGCAAGAATACTACAATCTCCAGCATCTGTCCCGGAGGCCTGTAGCAACCTAAACAGGCTGCTAACCTTCTGGGACAGCCTGGGTTGGCTGGAGTAACATAAATAGAAACATGAGCCATGCACAACGGCCCAATCATTTTACATGTTGGTGCAGTTCCGATGACAATGTATTTTTATGGTAAGCATGACCTGATTCTGCACACAGGATTGGCTCCCGACGAGGGGACTCATCAACTGTCAACAGCACAGACACGAAATTTTGTATACGCATTCAATTATGATAGCCCGTTATAACATACATCATGACATGGCTGCTGAGCCCAGGGTTGGCTCCCGACGAGGAAACTCCTCAACGGTCAACAGCACAGACACGAAATTTTGTATACGCATTCAATTATGATAGCCCGTTATAACATACATCATAACATGGCTGCTGAGCCCAGGGTTGGCTCCCGACGAGGAAACTCCTCAACGGTCAACAGCACAGACACGAAATTTTGTATATGCATTCAATTATGATAGCCCGTTCTAAGCTCCACTATGATATGGCTGCTGCACCCAGGGTTATCTCAGGACAGAGCATTTTAATAAAAGTCTATTTTTTAAAATGTGTTTTTACTATTAATTTATATTGACTCTCCTATAGAGGCACAACGTTTCGGAGGCACATAGCAATATGGGTAGGACAATCGCTTTGTGGACGGCCAGCTTTGTTTACCGTTTCAGATCATGCAATTTCTAGACACGTTGGTTTAGTTTGCCGAAGGCGGAGGCAGCTCTGGTTATGTTTACTGAGGCTTTGGCTATATTTATTGAGATTCCGGACTAACGACCGGCTGTGGTAGGTTTAGGACAACTGTCTTGCCACATGTGAGCGTTTACCTTACCACCCATTCACTCCTCCTTCGAAGCCATAGCATATGGGATGCGCAAATTGCAGCTTTAGATATTTTTTCTAGGAAAGAGCTAATTATTTTTCTGGAAAGACAAAGATTTTTTAAAGAGGTGAAACAGAGATTTAGCTGGCAGGCCACGAGCGCAAACTTCCGCCGCGTTAAGGTGAACAGTGAAGCCGTTCCGGGTGACCGCATTTGCGAGATCGTGGTATTTATTTAATTTGTACTCGTGGTCTTTTGGGATATTTGATTCCCATGAAACAGTTAATTCTACAATTAATTCCGAGATAAAGAGTAAAGAGTTATATCTGGACGAAGGGCTGTGCATCCGAGACTTACAGGGAATTTATACTGCGTAGAGACCGAATCGACCTCCAGAATCCAATCTGAAGCTTTCTCAATTATTGAGAAAGGTTTTGTAGTTAAATGCTTTTTGCCTTTAGAGCCATCCTGCACAAACTGTACCTATTGGTGGTTTGGAGGGTAGTGTCAAACCCTTGTTGGCACGAGCCACTGAGAGGCTCGGTAAATTGTGTACGCATTCACCATCACCATGACATGGCTGCTACACTTATAAAACATTTCTGGAGTAGGTTTTTTTTTGTTAAAATTTTGTGTATTATTAGGTGTAGGTATACCTATACTTGATATATCTCTATTCTAACCATAAACTATTCTTCCTAAAACAACTTTATCTTGATCACCTAAAAACTCCTGCACTGCGGCTAATACCGCATCATCTTCAAATCATCATCTTGAAATTTTTGATCTTTCAGATAGTCCTTTTATATTGTAAATATATAGAAATAACTAGTAGTAAGGTCCAGTATGAAGGTGTTCCAGTACTTCAAAGCCAGCTCCTTCAATGGTACCCATCGCAACTCTAGACTTGGGTGCTGGGGTGTTATTTCCTGAAAAAAAAAACAGTTTTAGCAAGTTTGCCGGTCAACTATTTTTTTTGCATTTTTTTTTAGCATATACCGCCTCCGTTACAGTAATGTAATGGATTTATGAGCATTCTACTAAAACTTTTAAATGATTTATTGTAATATTAGAGCCCTGTCCATCCTAGAACGGGCTTGTTCTAATTGGGTGAAAAAATCAAATAAGTATAAGCATTGATTACACTTTATAATCAATGGTATACGGTTAAGGTTATTGCCATGCGGTTCCAGTTATTTTTGTAATCATAATCAATGTTTTATAGTAAATAATTCTTAAATGTATAAATAAATAATATAAATCTCCTACTCCTAAGAAATTCTAGGCCATTCGTGTAAATGTCCCAGAATTTCTTACGAGTAGGAGATTTATTTTATTTATTTATTTAAGAACTGTTTACTATAAAACATTGATTTTGATTACAAAAATATCTAGAACCAAATGGCAAAAAACCTTAACCTTATGCTTATTTGATTATTTCACTTAATTGGAACATGCCCGTTCTTAGGGTGGACAGGGCTTTAACATTACAATAAATTATTTAAAAGATTTAATAAAATACGCATAAAACTAAATTGCCTTAAAATGAGGTCCTCAAAAACAAACAAAAACCTCAATTGCATTATATAATCGGCATTAAATGGAACATAACATTCCGTTAAATAGAGTGTGACAAATAGAATAGACTTACATCTAAAATAAAGAGATTCAATCTCGAAATATTGGACGTAGAGACTTGAAATTCGGTACACAGATGCGTCGTATTGCCATTTTACCGCACGCATCGTCATTTTGTCGTTAACGACTACCCATTATTGATCATCATGACAATTTTTCGCCAGGAGTAACGTAATTTATAACAAAAATTAAAATGCATGAAGCAAAAAAACTAGGTAAACGATGTTTTTGACGTGACAACGTCTTATAATTCGATGGAGCTGGCTGCACGCACGAAAAAACATGACTCATACGGCGTTACCTCGCTCTGAGGCGTTCCATTTATTATATTTATTATTCAATATAAATGCTGCCATCTACCGGTTGCGAAAGAATTATTTACTAACCTCAGTCTAAAATAGTACGAATGAAAATCACTAGATTGATTTAAATTCTTGGCATAATTTTATATGTATTCTTGATATACGGAATGTTATTACTGAACGGACAATTTTCTTGTGGGTACAACGAAGTGCAACGAAGTAAGCAACTTTTATTTAAAAAAAATAAAAAAGTATGAAAAGCTATCATTACGATACGCTATCTAGCGGTTGGTAAAATGTCGCTGATATTGTTTATTTACGACGTATTACCTACCGCTAGATGGCGCAGCGTGCTCAAACGCTTCTCAAACCGTTATTTAACAGTTTGAGGTTTCAAACTTTTAAATTAAAAAAAACAATAAACTTTAAACAATAAACAATTATACAATTATACTGCTATACATTAATACATTTACATGTTGTAGTCAAATCGGTGAGTATAAAAGCATATATTATTTTTGTGTGTTTGTAATAAACAATATCAGAATCTTAAATGAAACTGCTTCAAATGCAACCATTCCATCAGTATTTTCTTATGACGTTGTCACGTTCAACTATCGTCAGTAAACCGACTTTACAGACAACCGTTTTTTTTTTTATTACACGACTTCTCTAAAAAGGTGTGTTACGTTTTTTTAGGAATGATACATAAATATATATTATATATATATATCATTTAATCATTTATCAGATAATAAATAAATTTAAGTGGCATTTGTCAGATATGTATATAATAGGTATATTCTAGGTTCATAATAACCCCCCTCTCTTGGTAAATCATCATCATAATATAGACGTACGTAGGTAGGTAAGTTCTAGGGACATATATATATATATATATATATATATATATATATATATATATATATATATATATATATATATATATATATATATATATATATATATATATATATATATATATATATATATATATATATATATATATATATATATATATATATATATATATATATATATATATATATATATATATCCCATTAAACCTACAGTGTACCGTCGAAAGTGGTACTCATCCAAGAATACATCTCATTTAAACAATAAGCATTTCCCAGTCCAGTCTGGGAAAACCTTCCAGCTATGTAAGTGGCTTTTATTATTTTATTTTTTTCATCAAAGTGTCATCCTTTAAACGAATTCTAAAAAGATTTTACAAAAAACCAATCAAATATTAACAATATTATACAATTTTATCTTATGTTTTGAACTCTTGTAAATATCATATAGCCTTAAGTATAAACTTCTCGACCAGAAATTACGATTTATATCTTATTTCATGGCAACGAGCAAATGAAGTATTTTATTTTTATTTTCATTTAATAGCTGGCTGATAGCTAGCCCAGCAATCGTATATCGTCCCTTTAAAGAGTGGATATATTCGAATTTCAAATCGAATTTTCGAAATGTCATTCCGCATTTAAGAGACGATTGATTGTGATTTTTTTCATTGTTTTTGCTTAAATTTGTCTTTAATAAAGACATTTTATTTTGGTTTGCAAAAGGATACGCTTTGTTTTTGAGATGTGGATGAAGGGTGATCGTTCGCTAGCGATAAAGGGATCCCATTAAACCTACAGTGTACCGTCGAAAGTGGTACTCATCCAAGAATACATCTCATTTAAACAATAAGCATTTCCCAGTCCAGTCTGGGAAAACCTTCCAGCTATGTAAGTGGCTTTTATTATTTTATTTTTTTCATCAAAGTGTCATCCTTTAAACGAATTCTAAAAAGATTTTACAAAAAACCAATCAAATATTAACAATATTATACAATTTTATCTTATGTTTTGAACTCTTGTAAATATCATATAGCCTTAAGTATAAACTTCTCGACCAGAAATTACGATTTATATCTTATTTCATGGCAACGAGCAAATGAAGTATTTTATTTTTATTTTCATTTAATAGCTGGCTGATAGCTAGCCCAGCAATCGTATATCGTCCCTTTAAAGAGTGGATATATTCGAATTTCAAATCGAATTTTCGAAATGTCATTCCGCATTTAAGAGACGATTGATTGTGATTTTTTTCATTGTTTTTGCTTAAATTTGTCTTTAATAAAGACATTTTATTTTGGTTTGCAAAAGGATACGCTTTGTTTTTGAGATGTGGATGAAGGGTGATCGTTCGCTAGCGATAAAGGGATCCCATTAAACCTACAGTGTACCGTCGAAAGTGGTACTCATCCAAGAATACATCTCATTTAAACAATAAGCATTTCCCAGTCCAGTCTGGGAAAACCTTCCAGCTATGTAAGTGGCTTTTATTATTTTATTTTTTTCATCAAAGTGTCATCCTTTAAACGAATTCTAAAAAGATTTTACAAAAAACCAATCAAATATTAACAATATTATACAATTTTATCTTATGTTTTGAACTCTTGTAAATATCATATAGCCTTAAGTATAAACTTCTCGACCAGAAATTACGATTTATATCTTATTTCATGGCAACGAGCAAATGAAGTATTTTATTTTTATTTTCATTTAATAGCTGGCTGATAGCTAGCCCAGCAATCGTATATCGTCCCTTTAAAGAGTGGATATATTCGAATTTCAAATCGAATTTTCGAAATGTCATTCCGCATTTAAGAGACGATTGATTGTGATTTTTTTCATTGTTTTTGCTTAAATTTGTCTTTAATAAAGACATTTTATTTTGGTTTGCAAAAGGATACGCTTTGTTTTTGAGATGTGGATGAAGGGTGATCGTTCGCTAGCGATAAAGGGATCCCATTAAACCTACAGTGTACCGTCGAAAGTGGTACTCATCCAAGAATACATCTCATTTAAACAATAAGCATTTCCCAGTCCAGTCTGGGAAAACCTTCCAGCTATGTAAGTGGCTTTTATTATTTTATTTTTTTCATCAAAGTGTCATCCTTTAAACGAATTCTAAAAAGATTTTACAAAAAACCAATCAAATATTAACAATATTATACAATTTTATCTTATGTTTTGAACTCTTGTAAATATCATATAGCCTTAAGTATAAACTTCTCGACCAGAAATTACGATTTATATCTTATTTCATGGCAACGAGCAAATGAAGTATTTTATTTTTATTTTCATTTAATAGCTGGCTGATAGCTAGCCCAGCAATCGTATATCGTCCCTTTAAAGAGTGGATATATTCGAATTTCAAATCGAATTTTCGAAATGTCATTCCGCATTTAAGAGACGATTGATTGTGATTTTTTTCATTGTTTTTGCTTAAATTTGTCTTTAATAAAGACATTTTATTTTGGTTTGCAAAAGGATACGCTTTGTTTTTGAGATGTGGATGAAGGGTGATCGTTCGCTAGCGATAAAGGGATCCCATTAAACCTACAGTGTACCGTCGAAAGTGGTACTCATCCAAGAATACATCTCATTTAAACAATAAGCATTTCCCAGTCCAGTCTGGGAAAACCTTCCAGCTATGTAAGTGGCTTTTATTATTTTATTTTTTTCATCAAAGTGTCATCCTTTAAACGAATTCTAAAAAGATTTTACAAAAAACCAATCAAATATTAACAATATTATACAATTTTATCTTATGTTTTGAACTCTTGTAAATATCATATAGCCTTAAGTATAAACTTCTCGACCAGAAATTACGATTTATATCTTATTTCATGGCAACGAGCAAATGAAGTATTTTATTTTTATTTTCATTTAATAGCTGGCTGATAGCTAGCCCAGCAATCGTATATCGTCCCTTTAAAGAGTGGATATATTCGAATTTCAAATCGAATTTTCGAAATGTCATTCCGCATTTAAGAGACGATTGATTGTGATTTTTTTCATTGTTTTTGCTTAAATTTGTCTTTAATAAAGACATTTTATTTTGGTTTGCAAAAGGATACGCTTTGTTTTTGAGATGTGGATGAAGGGTGATCGTTCGCTAGCGATAAAGGGATCCCATTAAACCTACAGTGTACCGTCGAAAGTGGTACTCATCCAAGAATACATCTCATTTAAACAATAAGCATTTCCCAGTCCAGTCTGGGAAAACCTTCCAGCTATGTAAGTGGCTTTTATTATTTTATTTTTTTCATCAAAGTGTCATCCTTTAAACGAATTCTAAAAAGATTTTACAAAAAACCAATCAAATATTAACAATATTATACAATTTTATCTTATGTTTTGAACTCTTGTAAATATCATATAGCCTTAAGTATAAACTTCTCGACCAGAAATTACGATTTATATCTTATTTCATGGCAACGAGCAAATGAAGTATTTTATTTTTATTTTCATTTAATAGCTGGCTGATAGCTAGCCCAGCAATCGTATATCGTCCCTTTAAAGAGTGGATATATTCGAATTTCAAATCGAATTTTCGAAATGTCATTCCGCATTTAAGAGACGATTGATTGTGATTTTTTTCATTGTTTTTGCTTAAATTTGTCTTTAATAAAGACATTTTATTTTGGTTTGCAAAAGGATACGCTTTGTTTTTGAGATGTGGATGAAGGGTGATCGTTCGCTAGCGATAAAGGGATCCCATTAAACCTACAGTGTACCGTCGAAAGTGGTACTCATCCAAGAATACATCTCATTTAAACAATAAGCATTTCCCAGTCCAGTCTGGGAAAACCTTCCAGCTATGTAAGTGGCTTTTATTATTTTATTTTTTTCATCAAAGTGTCATCCTTTAAACGAATTCTAAAAAGATTTTACAAAAAACCAATCAAATATTAACAACTATATATATATATATATATATATATATATATATATATATATATATATATATATATATATATATATATATATATATATATATATATATATATATATATATATATATATATATATATATATATATATATATATATATATATATATATATATATTTGATAGTTTTGTGTATATATTCTTTTTAGATATATATATATATATATATATTTATATATATATATATATATATATATATATATATATATATATATATATATATATATATATATATATATATATATATATATATATATATATATATATATATATATATATATATATATATATATATATATATATATATATATATATATATATATATATATATATATATATATATATATATATATATATATATATATATATATATATATATATATATACATATATATATATATATACATCTTTTCGAAATATAAAATATATTTAAATTTTAAAAGCTAGAGGCACTGTAGTAAAGTAACCTGTATAACGGAACGCGCCTCATGATTTTAAAATTTATATATTATGTATTTAATATTATGAAAAGACCTATTTTTATATACGTCCCTAGAACTGACCTATCTACGTACGCCTGTACATGATAATGATTTATCAAGAGAGGGGTTATTATAAACCTAGAATATATAGTCGACGAAATACTATTTGACAAAAGTGTCGTTAGCACATTGGTACCTTTTTCACAACGATCGAGACCTTTTTCACAACTATCGTCGAATGTCTAATGCTTGATATGGTTAGACTAAATTGCCTTGATCGCTTAATAATATTAATTATTTATACGTATCAATTTTCAAGCAAAAACACTAATAATAACATTTTCTTCCGAATCTTTCAATGACAGCAAAATCTTTATTGTAGTAAAAAGTAACAAAATTATTAGAACGCTAGGCTAAAATGCTAAACGATTAGGACTATTAATTAGTGAAACCCTAACAGTTCGATTTCGAAATCATTAGTAATTAGTGTGTATTTTAATATATCTGTATGAAGTACACATTTTATAATTATTGTTATAATTGTAAAATCGAAATCGATAATCACCGAATTGTACATGGTAAGTAGCTAACCGATTAAGACTATTAATTAGTGTAACAGTATTAGTTCGATTTCGAAATCATCAGTATTTAGTGCGTATTTTAATAAATCTGTGTGAAATACACATTTTACAATTATTGTTAGGTATATATACTGCAATATTTACTCTGATCGTTAGTGGTATAAAAAGTTCAAGATGTTATTATCGAACCCGGGGGAGCGGTCAGTTTGTGCCTTTAAATCGTTTGATAAAGTGTTCCACGCAGGTAGAATCGATCTCCATAGTAAAATAAACGGTTACAAACTGTTGGAAATCACTGTTAATTTTATGACATTTCAACGACACTTTTGTCAAATAATATTTCGTAGACTATACCTACTATACCTATACATATTTTTTAACTTTTGGCGCCCCTTTAAATTAGGTTTCATTAAATTAGGTTTAAATTACTACCCTGGTTTGCCCCCCCCCCCCTTTTCTAGATCCGGAATTACGGCTACAATACTCTAAAAACAAAGTGCAGTTTTGCCGAAATATGGTTGCAGAAATGAATTATAGAAGTGGGTGGTCTTTTCTGGGTTCTCGCAACAGCTCAGTCGGAAATTATTTAAAGTGGGTATTCTATATTCAATTTTTATGATTGCCATTCAATTTGATTATTGGTACATCGTGGCATCGATCGATCGGTCGGTGGACTGGTGGCGCGTGGCCTGGCGCGGCTGACCACTGGCATGGCCCACTACCACTCTCTTCACAAGCCGTGCACACGTAATAGTCGGGGCGACATTCTCAAAAAATCGGTTGCGTCAACTTAAGACTTTCCCGGTAAGCAGACAATGCCTCCATCCCTCCCCCTTATGCCAATTCCTCCGACCCCCCACCCCAACCCCTCCTCCAACTTCCCCCTTCCCCTTGCCCCCCCTTTGCATTATGATCGCATATGCTTCTATTTTGATAATATTTATATGTATAGTTTGACAATCTAGTAGTTAAATTCTTGACTACCTATGTGTGTTCAGTATAGAGTAGTAACGGGACTTACTACCTAACACGATTATTTTGACACATCCAAGAGCGGTTTTTGGCCGTCAATTGGACACGACGAAAATGTATTGTAATGTAATATACCTATATGTAGTATAGTTGTAGTATTTCTGTGGTATTAAAATGGCTTTCTCAATTACGGCGATTTTTTTTGTCGCTTGTATAAGAGATATTCCGATCGAAATTTCACAATGTGTACCGAATTTCAAGTCTCCGAGTCCAACGTTTCGGGATTGAAGTATGTCTAGCGCGCCCTCTGGTGGACCGATTTTAACCAAAATCTTTTCAACTCTTGCTATGATATTCACAGATGCGTCCTTGACATTCTAACTCTCTGAGTCCAAAATTTCGAGACCGAAGTATGACTAGCGCGCCCCCTGGTGGACCGATTTCAACCATATCTTTCTGTCTATTCACATCTTGTTATGACCAAATGATGCCTGCATGCCGTTTTGGCGCAATCGTGTAGGAACACACACACACACACATACACACACGCACATACCTTCACACACAGACACAAAGACAGACTTCAGTGGGGGTCAAAATGGATATTTCCGTCTTTATCCTTTTTTTTGCGCGTTCACAATATTTTCCTACCGGGAAAGTAAAAACGCTCTAGAAATGAACTCTAACGGCACATTGTGAGATGTTTGGTTTCCGAACGCTTTTAGATTAATTTGACCATTGTAAATCCGTATCTACCAGGTGCTAAGTCAGATTTTGCCCCCTATTCTCAGAATTCAAGATGGCGTCTTAACTCAGATGTAAGGGTGGTTTTTGTTTTCAGTTTTTACGAGAATGAAATTGTTTCCCCGACAAGTTCCAAGTTTCTTCGGGAATTTCGTTATAAAAGTGAATCTACTGCCCCATTTAAGATGATTCTACTTATTTAGTCGAAACTTGGAAAATGAAAGCTTTATTTACAGGACTGACCAAAAAAAAGGGGTGTTATGTTTTCAGGAAAATGTTTTCACAGAAAGCCGGGTGAATGGAACCAGCCCCACTAAAGGGCAAATGCCCAGCGAAAGACATCACGGGCCTTGTACAAGGCCCGTCGACTTACTTACAGAATGCGCAATGGTATTTAAGCACTGGATATTTATGGAGATAAGACGCGTCAACGGGGAGTGTCAAAGAAGCGGAACTTTCATAAATTGAATTTTGTTACAGTTGGAAAATGGATTTTGGAAACATTTCACTGAGGAGCATTATGATGATTGATTTGAAGAAAAAGCGCCCCACATTTTACACTCAAATAATATAGTTTATTACAAACGTGGCTTACTTTAAGTTCCTTGCGGAGTAAACAGCGATAGCAAAGTGGTTATTTTTTGCTATTTAGTGCAGTACTTACAAAAGTGTCTTTTTAAAACTAATATTTTATTTTTAACGTTTTAGTTTTATCACAAAAAGTGGTAAGACTAAGAATTAGTTTTAGTCATGTCACAATCTTATCATTCATGAATAGAGTACATCTCAAGACGATTTCAACAAACCCAAACACGTTAAGCATCCATTCTTCCGTTATTGAGTTCCAGTGTCTACCTTTCGGGTCCGTAATGGAATCCTGGAAACCATTCATGACCAAAGTACATCTCAAGACAATTTCTAAAACCCCAAATACGGCTGAGATACGTTGTTCCTTTATGGAATTCCAGTGCCAACTTCCGGCTCCATCATCAGACCCTGGAAATTATGTATGACTAGAGTACATCTCAAGCCGATTCCAACAAGCCTAAATATGGCTAAGATACATTGTTCCGTTTTAGAATTTCAGTGTTAACCTTCCGGCTCTAACATCATAATCGGAACATTATTAATGTCCAGAGAAAAAAAGTCTCAAATAAAAAAAAACGATCTAATGTTAAATAGCCGATTCTGTTTTTTTTTACAATATGTGAAGACGTTTTGAAATAAAATTAATTGAAACAAGCCGATTCCAACAAGCCCAAACACGGCTCGGATACTTGTGTTTCGTTATGCAGTTTTTGTGACTACCTTTTGCCTCCATCATCAGATCAGCTTGATGGTATATTATTGTATTGTCATCAGAACTACACAAAATTGGAAAGTTTCATGTTGATACGACTATCAGAAGTGTTTGAATAAAAGTGTGCTAATAAATTAATAGTTCAAAAAAAAAAAAACTAAAAACACGCTTATGGGCTATGATACGATATTCACATACACACGGCTATGATACGATATTCCATCATGGAATGCCAGTGCCTATATTCCGGCATCATCATCAGACCTTGAAACCTAATCGTGGTCAAAGTTCATTCCAAGACTTTTCTAACAAGTCCAAACACAGTTATGATACGATGTTCCATCATGAAGTTCCAGTTCATATCTTCCGACTCCATCATCAGATCAGTTCGACAGTACCATATTATTGTATTGTCATCAGAACTGCATACAGCTGCCAATTTTCATGACGCTACGATCCTTGGAAGACGGTTAAATTAGTTACCTTAGATTCCATTACATAGTTACATACAGGTCGACTTAATAAAAGCGTGTTAAAAACGTGCTAGTCAGTGCGAACAAATTGTTTGTAATAATTATAAATACAATAGTTCACTTTTTGTAACGGCAGTGATATATTTTTTTTTAATTATATGATGTTATTTCTCGTGTTTTACATTGTGGCGATCACTTACAACTTCTTATCTTATGCACTTACTACTTACTTGTACTTTTGTGAACTGTGTCAGGTATTCCGCGGCTTGTGTACGTGATAGTGGGCCATACCAGTGGCCGTTGTCAGTCGGTGGTTTTGTAAATATTCGTGCGGTGGGTGGAGGTGGAAAGGCGGGCTAATAAAGAGGAAATTGGACGGGGAATTCACGATGAAAAGTTTCGACAGTCGATTACATCCGAACAATGCCGACCACTTCGCTCCACAATCCACCATGCGCCGAACAATGTTGCAAACTAGTTCTCATTGGGCACGCGCTCTCGCCTATTCTATCGAGCACAATTGAATGGAACTCTGTTCTGCAAGTGTTCTTGGCCCAAACAAGGTCTCAGAGGCCGGCGACGTCCTCCGATGCTTCTTTTTACTGAAAAGGTAGCTTTTCTGTACTTTTGCCAGTCTTATTCGGGGTTAGCATAAAAGGGAGCTACCGCGGGTATGGTGACAGTAAATGCCAGCATTGTTGCAGTTTCTGTTAGGTGCTGTCTCTAGCCTTTCGGCTACGTAACGACCAAATTTGGTTGCACATCAGGACACCGTTGACTACGTAACGACCAATATTAGCGGCTTGCTCCCGGAGTGCACAGTAATATTATTTTCTAATTCGAACGCATCCTAAAATCAATACCAAATATCTCATTATTACCATAGATACATAGAAAGCCACTAGAATAATTTCGCGCGTTATTTCGCGGATGTTTCTGGTAAAATTCCATTGTCAAACATCATCATTTTTTTCTCGAGAAATCAAAATTTTTATTGGCTTTTATGAGCTAATATCTAAATATTTTTGTATGTAAATAAGCAAAACGAAATAATACTTTCGATAGATATTATAATAAAGATCACGATAGTATTTATAATTTCTAAATAGGGTTCCGTATTTTTCCGTAAGACAAGTACAACTTAGAAATGCCGAGTTTTTTTTCACTTTCTCGACTTTCTCATATTTATTCATAATTATGTAGTTGTTTTACAAAATGAGATTTCAATATTCTAAATACGAAATTTCAATGCGATCATTGCACAGTTATTCTTTTTATAATTGCTATAGTAGTTCCACATTTATAGTACTTTTTGTCGAGCGCGGCGATATTGCAAGAAATTCCAATAAATTGCCGCTTCTCGAAGGACAGCAGCACATATTTTTGGAGACTATCCCCAGAATTTATTTTTTTACCATTTTTGATTTAAAAAAAACATGCCTACAATAGAAACAGTCGCTTTGTAACTCCCTTTGTACAAATAAGATGATTGCACGCTGTGTCTGAAGGTAGCTCCTCTAAATGCTTTTCTTACGAGGGACGGATCGAACACAAAGTGTGCAATGTAAAATAAAATAAAAATACGCTATTGAATAACATTTATTCCAAAAATAGTCAGGTAACATGAACACGTTGTTTAAGGTTCAGTAATAAAGAAAATATACCTAAAAAGAATAATCCATATACCTAAATAAAAATAAATGTTTAAGAAGCAATACAAGGTAAGAAGTTTTCCTGGAAGAAGGATCCTTACTTTTGTTTGTGCATAAGGATGAAGCTTGAAACACTCTCCCAAACATAATCCAGGGTTACCAACGCAAGCAAGGCAAGAGTAGTTCGTGCGTCTATATTTACTGTCTTTGGAGCATTGTCGACAAATGTTTCTTTGCAATTTTCTATTCTTTCCTAATGGTCTTGGCTATGGGTCACTCATTTTAGAGGCTAAATTAAAACCAAGGGCCTAAATTCAAAGATAATTTTGTATTAAGCCAGTCTTGTCCTGACGGCTGCTTTTTCCGTTCTGACTGATAATTGCAATTCAACATGATAAGACAATTGCAAACATAGTGTGCAATTCGTGTTTTTTGGCTCGGATATGCATTGCACACACGGTGGACAGTTGAGTCGGTCTCGATTAGTTTAAGCGTTGGTATATGAACGCCGAATTCATAGTCATTATCCTTGCCTTCATGAAATATTCCCTGCAAGAGGTCCTGGTCGTTACCTGATACATGCTGCGCTGTGCTCTTTACAAAAGTAAGATTCTTTTGCTGGTAGCGGCATTTCATCAAAATAGTAATCCATGAGTCATTAATGAGCTGAAACACGAAAAATATACTGATCTGGCTGTCGCAAAACCAGAAAGGTTTCTGATTTTTTAAATAATATTTCGAGGTACATAACTTACTAGCTAATTGATCGATGTGCGTATTTCATTGTAATTTACTATCAATTCTTATACTTAAACAATATATATCTTCTGTGATATGAATTTCAAAATAGTCGTATAATTCATTTAAATAGTCAAATTTGGTGTTAAATAGTCAAAAACACGACTGCTCAAAAAAAGGAGTGTTATGTGTTTAGGTTTATGTATGTATATGTTTCTGTTTCTTTATTATGCCATAACTTCTAATAGCTTAAACCGATTTATAAGTGTGTCATATTGTTAGAATCGTTTTGTCCTCCCGAGTGTCATAGGGTACGTGCTGCGACCTATTGGTTTCATATAAGGAGAAAGCAGCGTCTTTAATATAAATCGCCGTGTAACGAGGTGCGTGTTGACATTCATCATTTGACAGTTTAGTTTTTTCCTAACGAAGAGAAATATTTGGAATATTAATTTAGCAAAATAAATTATACAAAGTGTTTAAATAACCGTTTTTGGTCCTTACGAATTTATGCCAATCCAACGTTTTGAAAAAATATAAAACTACGCAATTGTACCTACTTGGAAAAAATCCGATACCTAATAATGATGAATCCCTGATTTTTTATTACACAATGACTTCTAAACGCTTGAACCGATTTAGAAGTGTGTGATATTATTAGAACCGTTTTGTCATCTCGAGTGCCATAAGGTACCTAAATGTCCAAATGTCAAAAAATACTTGTATAAATATCCAAATATCAATAAATATATCGTGTTTAGTGTCAAATGAAAGGTATGATTGAGAACATTCCGAAATTACACGTCTATCTATATAGATAAATACATAAACCACAAATAGTTCATGAAAAACCAGTAATAAAAATAATTATAATTATATTAGTTCACTACCAACGCAGTCGTGGCAGTCGAAAATAAAAAAAAATGTCACCAAATAAATTCAAATCAGAAAACAAACGATTTAAAATTGTCAAAACTAGAATAATATTTTAAATAAAATAGTCCTGTACTGCAATAATAATAAAATTAAATATCTCTTAATATACTTTAAACAAAAACAAATATGATACTAATGTATAATATAACATCTAATATAAGATTCATAATATTCAAATGTTCATGTTAGATTATAATGTCCAATATTTTTTAAATTCCTTGTCTTCCCTCTTTTACAAGGCAATTTCTAAGCAGCCTTTTAAAGTAGGTCTTACTTCGCGCCGATTTTATGTCACCAGGAAGAGCATTGAAAAACCTTGGGGCAATGAATGTATAGATGCGCTGACTTAAAGTAGTATATTTCTGGGTACTATCATATTAATATCATGTTCCTGCTCTTGGGACTGTTCAAAAGTGGTTGACAGGTTCCGAAATGGCGATATCAACTTACGATATCGTGTTGGGCGATATGGCGATATCAACAAACGTGATAGGCCAGGCGCGCACTGAGGTGCGGTATATTGCTGTACGTTTTTTAAGCCGGACGGATAAAATAACGTATTTTTATAGTCCGTGCACTATGGTGGAATTTCCGGACCTATTAGTCATTCCTTGGCTATGCAAGAGTCTGCCGTCGATACAATTTGGTTTGTCAACTACAACGGGCGAACCCGTCACCTCATGAAGTTTTAACGTTAGTGATCGTTCTATCGCCTGCGAGTAAAGCGTAGATAACTTCGAGGCAATACAAATCTGCCGTCTAGAGCCAACATGAGAGGCCAACGCCTTACGGCGAGACGCCGTGAAAGGCACCCAGCTATAGCCTCGCTCCCTATCTATTAGTTTTGGAAGGATATCTTCGTCTGGAATCAAACAAAAGAACACCTCTAACCCCCCGATTAGTTACAGGTCCGAAGTCGCTTGATTCACTTTGAATCTATCGCGGACCAATAGCATATTTTCCCGGCTCGGAATTCAGGATCAGGCAACCAAATGATAATTTCAAGAGTGTTTGATGACAGGTCAGCACCCACCCCGCTGTTTAGGAGACAGTTATTTCCATCGTCCCCAGACTCCGTCAGCAATTAGTCAGAGTGCACAACCAATTGGCGTCGCCGAACGGTACGCAAACCGTCCAGTAGCGCTGGGAGGCAATCTCACAGAGGAAACCGATCCACCAGGCCTGAGACGCAAGAGTCTTGCCTGAAGCAGTCTTCCACGCGAGGAGGCTACTGAATAGGAGTTGGATCGTGAGTTGGACCGATCCGAGTACAAAATGGATCATGTAGCCCAAGCTGGACGAAGCCGTTTGCTACCTAAACCGTTCGATATTCATGTATATCACTCCACAGTATGAAAAAACACGTCTGGTGATTTACCGCAGCCTATCTGCAGCAATCCACAGAATTTAAAATCCGGTCCGATTTTTTTCCCATAGTGATTGCGCTTTTATGGGACTATAGTTTACAGATTTTTCGAAAATAAAACGCACAGAATTTTACCGTAGCCTTTGCGTACCCTTAAATCGGTCACGAACTTGAGCAAATATCTGATGATGATGATATGTTTATCTTCAGCATGGCGCAAATATATCACACCCTAAGATCACGCCTCTGCGTCTAGTAAAAACGGAAGGTTTTTTGCCATTTTTAAATGTCAAAGTTACGAGGAGTAGTGACAATACTCTCGGATATACAGTATGTCGGAAACCCACAAATACACCTCACCCCATCATCCCTACCATCTACGTTCAGTGCAAACGTCGCTCCTGAATCGAGCACGCGATTTATGCTACACTGAGCATCTTCCGCAGCAGATGGAATATGTCAATGATGTCCTTAGGAAAAATGGTTACGTAAAATATCACGAGACACGCACACGATCCAACACAGACGAAACTCAGAAACCCAGCAGATCACGAGCATTCTTACCATAATACGTCAAGGGCGTAACAGAACGAATAAGTAAGATGCTAAATAAAATTGATATAAAAACGATCTTCAAACCGGCCCAAAATATATCGATCTATGAGGCCTGTGAAGGATGTAATACCACTGCAAACCCCGGGTGTGTATAAAATCGGCTACAGGTGTGGATTAGCCTAAGTTTGAGAGACGAAACGGCACTGCCGCACGACTGATAGAACACATCATATCACATCACATCGAAGCACATCACATAAACGCTGTTAAAAATGCTCAGCGAGAAGAATTGGCGATGTGCGAACACATATTGGATAGCGGAAGTAGCCACTGTGCGTAGTTTCAAAATCCCATTATACTATCCAAAGAACAGTTTTACTTTCGATCTGAGAAGCAATTGAAATAAGAAGAACGCCGAACTTCAAAAGAGACGACGGCTACAAACTCTCCAATACGTGAAGCCCTCCTCTTAACACGTTTTCAATGCCCAACGCCGAACGCAAGGACATGACACGGGATACAGTGAATGTAGTGTGCATAGCGGTTTTTCAAAATTGGGACCACCACCGTTATAATTGCGGAGTAACAGCAGCAGATTACCGCCTACCCGCAGAACAATGGATGGCGACTGACAGTACTTTAGTCTATCCTGGGCAACGGCGGCTGCAACGTCGCCGAAACGTCGGGTGCTATAAACTTCACTCGGTAAATTCGTTTTATCCTATTCATAACGTCAAACAGCCGCGATAGTCTTCGATTTCATATCACGCTATATAGGATAGGTTTCTAGTTTCTTAGTAGAACTTGTTTGAATTAGTTGGAACAAGTTAGGTTTTCATTATTAGAAGCACAAAGTGGGACACGCTGTATACCTACTAGGTAATATAGCACGAGGTAAAAAGCGTTGACGCCTAGACAGCGGACGCCCCGCGGAGTGGTGTTTGCTCAACATTAATCGAATTTTCCGGCAAAGATTAGCGGTAAATAGCGAGAAAAACGGCACCCGTCGCTGAGGTCGATTTGGTCCAGCTGAGAAGGCACGTCGTTTCACGTCAATTTCACAGCAATGACCTTCCGGCGATTTCAACTTTTCATTACACAATCATAACAGATCTGTCACCTCGGTTTGGCTGTGTTTAACGTGTATTTCTTGTGTTTCTTTGCTATGTTAATGTACAGTGGGTTAGGAGTTAATGGGTCCTTGCTGAGTTGGCCACGAAGATCCATTCTGTTCAGGGTTGGTCACACTCACGGGTCAACACCCATCCGACGGCCTCCACGCATGAAGTGCGAGCCTGGGTAGGACTCTGGCCTTGGTCAGCTTCCCCTGGGAATCAAACTTCTAGCGCTCCTGGACGGTCTGCGCACCGTGCGGCGTAAGCCAATCGATTGTGCACTCTGACTAACATATTGAGATGTGAACCACAACGGGCGAACCCGTCACCGCAGGACGTTTTAACGATTCATCGTTCTATCGACCGTGCAGTGAGCGTAGAAGACTTTGGACATTACAAATCCGACGTCTAGCTACGCCACAACCCGCAAGAGACCAACGCCTTTACCGCGAGATAGCCAGTAATGTTACCTGGCGGGCCGACACTCGCGCCCTTGCTTCCAATTGTGACCAGATTACTCCGGTCTCTCGATTGGTTCCGAGTTCGAGGTCGCTTGCGCGGTCCTCTCCCTTACGAAGCGGTGAAACGGTGTATACCAAATCTATCGCGGACCACAGCGTCCTTTGCGATCGGATGGCCGATAGTCATTTCAAGAGCAGTCGCCGTAAGGTCCGGTGGTGCCTCGCTGTAGGACGTTGGCCTCTGACGGGCGAGTGGCATAACTAGACAGTGAACTGTTTTCGTCCTAAGTCTTCTACGCTCACCTCACGAGAGACAGAACGATTAAATATCGTTAAAACTTCCTGAGGTGACGGGTTCGGACGTTGTAATTGACAGCTCTAGTTAAGTACAGTACTGCTGAAGTTGGAGTATTTTCAGAATTCGGTGATGAGTTGAGGATTTGCCATAAGTCGGTGACTTAGTCAGCTGGACTGGAATTCCTCATCCCAGAAATTGTTTTAAAACGGTAAGCTAGCAACCTTAATATACCCGTTATAAACATCACGGTGAAATTCCACGTACTCAGAGAATTGCCGCCAAAATATGGCCGAAACCAAATGTCACACCGATTTACAAGATGCTGCAACTTACACGACTGACAAAAAAGGAGTATAATGAGTGTAATGAGTGGGGTTCATCTATGTATATTTTCCCTTTATGTATATTTTCCCTTTTTTTATTTCATCATAACTTATAAACGCTTAACCCGATTTAAAAGTGTTGTACATTGCTAGAATCGTTATGTTATCTCGAGTATCATAGGGTAACTGTCCAAATGGGGGGTCCGACGAAAGCTGATGTGGAAAGCAGCGTAACTACAAGCTTCATATAAGTAACTGATTGGTTAGGCTCGAATAATTTAAGTATAAATGTGGAAAAATCAAAATGTATGCAGTTTCATTCCTATCAAGCACAAAAATATAAATTCGAAATAAAACATAACGCTTAGGTTATTAAGAAGGTTCAATAATTCAAATTGCTAGGGATAACCATCGATTATAATTTAAACTGGAAAGTTCCATGTCGAATATGTCAAAATAAAAAATAAACAAATTTTGCTACGTGCTAAGTATTCTAAAACGAACTACGGGTAAAAAACAGCCTTTATGACATATTATGCATATATTTCCGCCTGTATGAAATATGGAATTACGCTTTGGGGTAATTCGGTAAACGCAGAGGAAATTTTCATTATACAAAAACGATGCTTTCAAATTATATGTGGAACTCCGAGGACAGAAAGCTGCAAACCACTTTTCAAAAAGGAGTTTGTGCTAATGTTCATATTCATATAAATCCTGGAAACCTGCACATTTGTAAGAAACCACGAGCAGTATTTCAACATAAACATTTATTTATTACAACATAAATATTTATTCGTTACATAAACATTCAAACGCAATAGCACAAAAGAAATATAATATACAATCCAGAAAATACCGCTATATGCTTCTAAATTTAGGCATACATCTGTCTGTGCCCAGGCCAAATTGTGCATAAATTATATGTTAAAGTGTGTATTCCTAATGTGCCAAGTAAAGTGAAACCGAGCCCGCCTTGCTAGGCACTCCTGTGATAAGGCAAGCTCACTTCCTGAGTCTTATTGGAGTGCCACGGTTGTGTCAGAAAAAAACAATGTAGAACACGGCTATAATAGGAGAAATAAACATGAGCTCCAAACACCCAAGCCAAATTTTATTTTATTTAAAAAAAAATGTTATATAACTCAATAAAAATCTTTAACCACCTACCTGCAAATATTAAAGAGTTAAAGGGAAAAGGGTTTACCACAGAATTAAAGAAATGGCTTATCGGGAAAAGCTTTTACACGTTTCGCTTGATACAATATTGTGGGCATGCATGTTTCTAACAATAATTCGATTATGAAGATTACGCATTTTGAATTTTATAAATTTTCTTTTGTATGCGATATTTTTATTATTTCTTGATTGTTTTATATTTCTTTATTTTTAATATTATTAGTAGGTAAATTCTCTTTATTTATTTTATATGTTTATTAATTTATTTAATTCGGTCAGTTTCGATTATTTCATGTTATATTTTTTTAATGTTATTTCAGGCCATTCAATGAACATTCCGATTTTTTATTATCGAAAGATCTGATGCGATACCATCTGATGCGATAACAGGGAATTATGACAGACATAATCTGCTGCATTATCAACATGAATGTAACACCATAATTTGGACAATTTAATATCAAGTAAATAGTTGTCTAAATGTAAAAAAGTTCAAATATCAATAAATTACAACAAAAATATATCGTGTTTAGTGTTAAATGAAAGGTCTGATTGTGTACATTCCGAAAATGTACATGTATTTATATGGACAAATACATTCACCATAAATATTTCTTTAAAAAGCGCATTAAAAATAATTATAAATACAATACAATACTATCTGTAACGGCAGTCTTGTTTTCCATTCTTTTTAATTAATTTAAGTCCGGAACTTTATACATTCTGAGTACCTACTTGGTCTATCATCTTCGAAGTTTAATCCGACTGATGTGACCCGTCCATCATTGGATGAAAGCCTACCCACGGCGGAATGTGAGCGATCCAATATTGGATATGAAATCCAATATAAACTATCACACGCAGAAGTGACGGCTGAATTTTTACCCTGCACTCGAAATAAGGCAGGATAAGAACTCACGGAAGAAGAAGAGTATCGGAAGAAGAAGAATGTTTTCGTCCGAAACTTTATACATCCTGAGTACTTGGTCCCTTTTTTATAAAGTTAAACTCAAACTTAAAATTAACTCTAGATAAGGCGGGATAGGAACCCACGGAAGAAGAATAATATCGGAATAAGTAAACATTTTCCTCCGAAATTTTATATATTCTGAGTAGGTACTTAAGTCAAATTCAAATTCAAATTCTTTATTTTACGAAAAATCATAATATTAGTTACAAATAAATTAAACCTAACCTAACTGGATCGCACGAGACGTCCGCACTAAGGTAGGCTCAGATTCGTATAATTAAGTCCTGCCTAATGCTAAATAAAAAAATAATACGCTGAAGAATGCCGTGAAAAATAAAATCAAGTAAACTAAAATTTTAGTAAAAAATAAAATTTCAAATAATCTTAAAAGGTATGTGATAATAATAATATAAAGAACAAAAATCATGCCAATCATAAATATATGGTAGGTCAATAATAATATGTTAGGAATGGTAAGTTAACTAGGAATAAAGCAAATTAGTTTTTCAGTTTCTTTCCTTCCCTGGGTAATCAACCAGTGGGTTAGTCTTTTTTTTGTTTATATTTATATCTTGAGTATAAATGCCGGGTATATCCTTAGTTTTATTGAACAACGACGGTGCCAAGTATAGAAAATATCTCTGTGCATGGGTACTATTCAGTTTGGGCACTATGTGGTTACTATTAGTTATCGCTCGTGTTATAATTTTATGGGTTGTTTGCTGGTGCAATTCTTTGTGTTTGTGATAATAGAGTATTATCGTTTTAGCAAATGTTTGCCGTACGTCAAGAACAGAGAACTCACGAAAAAGTTGCTCAGACGGCTATCGCAACGGTTTTTTGTTGACAACTCTTAACGGCGCTTTCTGAGCTTTAATAAGTGGATCGAGGTGTGATTGTGCTGCACCGCCCCAACCAAGAATCCCATATGATATAATGCTGTGTGCAAGCGAGTAAGTATATATTGAAGCACTCTGGATAAGGCGGGGTAGAAGCCCACGGAAGGAGAAGAATATTGGACGAAGAAGAGTATCGGAAGAAGAAGAATATTTTAGTCCGCTACTTTACGCATCCTGAGTATTTGGTATATCGTCTTCGAATTTAAGCACTCTAGGGCGGCATTTGGAACCCACGGAAGAAAAAAAAGAATACTTGCGTCCTAAACGAAAAAGGATTTACGCAATACCTACCATTCGAATGTACCTACCTACCCTTCGAGCGTCGCATGGTTTTGCATTTTTCCAAATATTATGTAGTATTTTTTACGGCGGAGGTATTTGTTTTGCGTCGCTCGTATATAACGAGATATTCTAACCAAAATTTAACAACGTGATTTCGGCCCAACAAGGCATTTGTGTACCGAATTTTAAGTCTCTACGTCTAATGTTTGAGATTGAAGTATGACTAGCTAGCCATTCGGTGGACCGATTTCAACCACAGTGTTTTCAACTCTTGCCCCAAATGATTCTTGCATGCAAAATTCAACACCATCGGATGAAGCGTTTAGACGCTATCGTGGAGGAATACATACGCACACACATACACACAGACACACAGACATACTGTAGTATGTAGTAGTATTAACGGTAAATAATATGTATTAGATTAAATGGGTAGATACGATGCTATGTATTTTCAAAATATTTTAAGAAGTCGTTATGGGCATACATGTTGATTTTAAGCAGATAGACTCGGATGGATCTCTTGAAAATATCGAGCTTAAATTTAGCATGCAAGCATCATTCGGGCATTACAAGATTAGAAAAGATTGTAGTTGAAATCGTTCCGCCAGTGGACAAGCTAGTCATACTTCAATCTCGAAATATGTCAGTTATAGACAACTTCCAGACTGTAGTCTGTAGTCTGGAAGTTGTCTATAACTGACATATTTCGAGATTGAAGTATGACTAGCTTGTCCACTGGCGGAACGATTTCAACTACAATCTTTTCTAATCTTGTAATGCCCGAATGATGCTTGCATGCTAAATTTAAGCTAAATTTAAGCTCGATATTTTCAAGAGATCCATCCGAGTCTATCTGCTTAAAATCAACATGTATGCCCATAACGACTTCTTAAAATATTTTGAAAATACATAGCATCGTATCTACCCATTTAATCTAATACATATTATTTACCGTTAATTGTTTTGTTGTAAACTGTTATCATATAGTCTATGTTTTTGTAAATTGGTAATTTTAAAACTATATATTATATATCATCTCTTGTCTAAATTGAGTAACTAGTTTAAGATTAATTACTGTCATTCCTACACAATTGTATGGTTGTATTGGAAATAAATACCCTTTTTTTACTTTTAATCGGATGAAGCGCTTAACCGCTATCGCGGAGGAAAACACACATACATACATATAGACACGCAGATATACAGAAGCGCGTCCATAATACTTTCCTCGCCAGGGTAGTAAAAATTTAATAAATGTCCCTGATGATACAGCCACAACATAACTTTTAGTATATCGGACGGAGAATGCAGTCACTTGAATATATTTGGGCACACCTCGCAGGTATCTTTTAGCGTTGAAATTATGCAAAGCTAGGTCAGACCGAGTGAAACAATGTCGATTTGATTGTTTTCCATTCCAGGTTATAAATAGCTGGTCTGCAATGGAGATCGGAATGCCCGGCCGATAAGAATCGCCGCGCGGTTCGCTCAAAAGTAAGCCATTGGTTACGTGCCGGCGCTGGAGTGCCAGGCGACGCCTTATTTACCCACTCAGCACCGCAACCTCTAATTATCGATAATCGATATATCGACACCACTGCACTCTTTGCGACCGAAAAAAAACGACCGCGGCGGTAGATCGATAAGATATGTATCGTATTAATACTGTAAAGCCTTGCAATGCATACGTTTTCTAAAAAAAACGCGACCCGATCAATATAAAATTTGTAAATAGTTTAGTAAAGAATTTAGACGACTACCAGTGTGAGGCACCGTTTTCATAGTTTTTAGAGTCATTGCCAGTCACGGTTTCATATTGTAATTAAAAAAACGACTTTCCCGGCAAGTAGCCATAGGCCCACCTGTTTCTATACTTTGCTGTTCAATAAAGTTTTTCGACAAGAATAACAACAACAAATCAAATCTATACTAATATTATGAAGAGGTAAAGTTTGTGAGGTGGTACGAAGTAATCTCTGGATCTACTGAACCGATTTTAACGATTCGTTTAACAAAAGAAAGCCACGTTATTTGTGAGTGTCATAGGCTATATATTAATCCGAAAAATGAAAAGTCTTTTACGTGGTAGTCGGATTTGCAAGTCGGAGAAAAAACGGTCGAACGAAAACGTTTCTAATTAACGCTGCCTTAACGATGAGAGATATATGATTAAGTTCAAGAGAAAAGTCGTAGAGCTTGATAATGCCTACAAAAAAGTCAGCGACAGCAAATGCTTAACGTTTATATTTAAGTCACAAAAAGTAGTCTTTTATATTAAAAAAAATAATTTAAATCGTTAGGTCGTGTTTATTGGTCATATTATTATGAATTCTTATAAAAAAAAGTAAATTTATGGTCTCAAGTGTTTAAAACAAAAGACTTCCCTTTTAATGCTTATATTTTCTCTTTTACTGCATAAATAGTTAAAGAGATAATACGCTCACAAATAAGACACTCACAAGAAGACACTCACAAATAACGGTATTATAGTCAAATTGGCATGCAACGAAGTGGGCACGGGTCAGCTAGTATCAAATATTTTTTTTATTCATCAAATTCATTAACATTGTATTAATTGCAGAATCTGCCTAACTAGCCCTAATCCCGTACTAAGAAAGACTCTACGTATGGCGATGATTTGTTCATATGCATATATGCGTACACATAGTATCAAAATTAGTATCATAGACACTTCCATCTTCACTCGCTCGAGGACAGGCGCACGGTTGCGGATATGGTTTTCCTTTATTAAAATAATGAATAATAGCATCAACAACCCATAGTCATAGTCATAGTCATAGTCATATTTTATTAATTCCAAAAAGTACATACTGTGGAATACGTCATTTTACATTTTCTAGAGGTTATTACAACTTCATTACGTGTACATATACTTTTTATATGTAAAAGCAAGACACCATCGGATCAATTATAAAAATTCAATCTTACAGACTCAAATAACAAAAAAAAAAAAAATGTAAACAACATTTTTAAATAATCTATCGATAAGTTTTAAAAATAGTCAATCAAGAAATTTTAAAATAATCAGTTAATAAACAACAAGTTTTACAATGAAATCAAAACTACGGTGACAAAATACAGAACAAATTTGATAAAAGCTAATTTATTTTTTAAAAACTAAGACGGCCTTGTCAAATTCAACCAAATTATAGAGAGCATGCATGGCTAAGTTTCTTTTTATGCATTTCTTAAATGCAACCTCTTGAAGTATTTTAATTTCTGCTGGCAATGAGTTGAAAAATTTAAACCCCAAATATAAATATGATCTCTGGTATAAAGAAAGCCGCACTTTGGGGTTACTACATTATTTTTATTGCGAGTGTTATGTTCATGCAGACTCGAATGCTTTTCCTCGTTTTTCAAATTTGCTTTCGCATAAATTATGCACTGATATATAAATTCAGATTGAAATGTTAATATTTTTTTATTTTTAAAGATCGGAGCACAGTGGTCGTCTCTTTTTAACCCAAATATCGTCCTGAGAGCTTGCTTTTGCAGTATAAAAATACGATGGCTATCTGGTGCATTACCCCATGTTAGGATACCATAAGCCATCTTCGAATGAAAGCACGCATAGTATGTGCTCATTGCGGCTTGTTCACCGGCTAGAAATTTGATTTTTCGTATGGCATAAATAGCAGAACACAGTTCCTTCGATAGCCTCTCGATATGTGGACTCCAGTTTAATTTCTGGTCTATTGTAATACCTAGAAATTTGGCCGCGTTAACGACCTGAACTTTATTAGAGTCCATGATGATATTGATATTGTTAACTTTTTTTAAGGCAAAATTCATGGCTACGGTTTTGGTGGGATTTAATAATAATTGGTTCGTTTTAAACCAGTTACTAGCTACAGAGAGACATTTGTTGGCATTATGTCCTACTTCATCGCTAGTTGTACCTTGGAATACAAAACTAGTGTCATCTGCGTATAGTAATGTATTACAATTTAAGGGCATTGAATCACCCACATCATTTATAAAAATAATAAATAATAGCGGACCCAGAATAGAACCTTGAGGTACTCCACATGTTATAGGTTTTGAGAGTGATTTAATTTTCTTTATCTCCACAATTTGAGACCTATCTTTAAGATATGACTTTATTAAATTGAGAGTTCTGCCTCTAAATCCGTACAGCTCAAGTTTATGTAGAAGGATATCATGATTGACAGAATCGAAAGCCTTGGACAAATCACAGAATACCGCGAGCGGATTTAGAGAGTTGTCCAAGGCTTTTAATATGAGCTTTACTAGTTCCCCAATTGCCATGGTGGTTGATTTATGTTTTCTAAATCCAAACTGGTTATTGGATAGTATGTTCTTTTTATCCAAGAATTCTAAAAGACGATTGAAAATTATTTTCTCGAAAACCTTTGCAAAACAAGGCACCAAAGATATTGGGTGAAAATTATTTAGTTCTGTTTTCGAACCTTTCTTATGAATAGGAAGTACTTTCGCTATTTTCATTTTAGAAGGAAAGACTCCTAGTTTTAGGCAGCTATTCAAAATGGGAAGCAATTTGGGTGTAATTACGGCGGACGCATCTTTTAAAAGTTTCATAGAATGTTCCCAAATATCAGTCGCAGGTTTAGACTTCAGGCCTTTTATACAGGAAATTAGCTCCGTTTCAGTAATTGGATAGAGATATATGGATTCTGGAACCGCTACTATATTATTAGCCTTCTGACTGGACGGCAGCGCCTTATTTATAGTATTACAAGCATTGATAAAAAAGTCATTAAAAATGTTAGCTAGTTCTTCTGGTTCCGTATATTTTATATTATCATGGATTACTTCAGTTATATTGTCATGGTCATTGCCTTTGTTTCTACACTCTCTATTAATAATTTTCCATGTGGCCTGTATCTGATTTCTAGAGTTTACTATTTCTTGTTTAATGCTAATCCGTTTTGCTGTTACCACAGCTTGGTCATAAACGTTTTTGTATTTTAAGTAGTAATTTTTGAATCCGCTACTCCATTAGGGCCCCCCGTACATACCTCGTGGAAAACCTATCATTTTTCGTTCCACTTCGAACCATTAGGGCCCCTCGAACATTCGAATTGCAACGCGCAAATACAAACTATGCACGAAATGCCCTTATTTACTGTCTTGTGGCCTTATAAAATACTAGGTTCCAACATATAGATATTTATTTATTTAATAATTCTGCTTATGTAATAGAATTATATAGAACCATAGAAAACGAGCACAGAGTTTAATTTAACATTTATTTTTTGCAAATTTACGTATGCATGCATTTATTTTCTGTATTTATTTTTTAAGTGCGTATTTTATTGATAATATGTATTTGTGTATGCATGTATGTATAAAATACAAGCCATTTCTCTTCAATCCCTACTCTACCCAATCCTCCACAATTAGATACCCCCCCTACCCAAAATCACGTGTATTTTTTTTTGTACAAAGTATTTTAACAATTTTTGTAATATTATCTTTAAATACTGGTATCATTTAATTTAATTTCTGGAAAATTAAGCATCGTGATAAAAATGTCCAGACAGACATTAGGGTTGCAGGTTGTTTCTGACTGGCATAAAAATAATAAACGAAAGGTGTAATCATGATAATAATAATTGTACTGACAACGGCGAGTTTTTCGGTTTAGAAATCGTCTAAAACGGTCACTCGCCGTTTTTCGGTTTAGAAATCGCTCGTTCAACAAAAAAATAAATAAACGTGATATCTCACTACACCCCCCTATCCCCTTTTGAGCCTTACGTGATTAATGGACGATCCCTTACGAGGGCGTCCAACTTTTGCATAAGATCGCAATCGGACTTTTTTAATTGCTTGGTTCAATCCTTCTTCAGCTGTTCCATGTCTGTATCTATATCATCAGTAGAATTCTTGGCTTGACATGATGAAAAAGACTTAATATATATGTTGGAATCACTGCTACATTGATCCGTAGCGCTGACAGTATAACGTGGCGAATGTATTTTTTTAAAGGTTTTTCCAGTAGAGCATGGATTGCAGTTCCAGGTTTTCATTGTCAGTTTAGTATTTTTTTGTCCGTGGCGCATGTGGTATGGAGCATAATTTTGCAACTCGAGCATATTTTATAATATCTGTCACGTCCTTAATTTCCTTATTGTATTATTTGCACACTGAAGAAATCGGAGCCATGATTAAGTTTTGGTTATTGATTCAATGTAATATTATGATTACTACAGGGGTAGCCAACTTGATTAGACTATTGAGTCTAAAAAAAATAGTTTTCTTTCTATTCTTCTCGAGGTTTTTCCCGAATTTCGGGAAAGAACCCGCCACTGACAACCCTGCACTTTTTGAAAGTTCTGTAACGATGTGCGGTTGTTGACACAACATTTAAGTCGACTTTTAGAAGTAACGTGGGGTAGTTGCCTGAGATTTTGTCAATCAATATTATTATATCATATTGATATAATAATATTGAGGTTGCAACTCACTTATTTTAGCGATTTCTTCCTCGTATCCCTTAGATATTGAAAGCTTCACAGAAGTTCCGAATTTCGCGAAGAATTAACTCAGATTTTACTGTTAAATACTTGTTAAAGAGCTACTGAAAGTGAATGTTGACAGTCCAGTAGAGTTGGGCGATTATCAACATCATACCTAGTAGTAATCAGTTGGTCAAAAGAGCTAATCAATTGGTTAGGGTAGCTAATGGTTCTCGTTCAGTTGGACCACTAAGACCCACCTCGTTGTTCGGGGTCGGCTTAACTCACGGCTCAGCTGCTATCCAGTACCTTCCTCGAAAAGGGTCTACCCCCGTAAGTACTCTGCCTCTCATTATATGCATGGTGGATCTGCTTACCCTGGGGGATGACCTTCACAGGCACTACTGGATAGTTCAAGCACCGTACAGCGTCAGCCAATCGACTATGCAGGAGTTTGGTAACGGCAAATAACTGGATAAGGTTGGGAACGATTTATAATACGGTTTCCTAAGCAGCGGGGCTGGTTGCTGACTTGATGCCAGCCGCTCTTGAAACGGCCAACTGGCCACCCAATCCATGGTAAGGGACGCCATGGTTTGCGATACATTCATACTAATTTACCGATGAATAACACATCATATAGAGGCAACGCAAGTGACTCCAGACCCATTACCAGACGGAAGGACGGAGAAATCCGGCCATAATTGGTAGTAAGGGCGCGAGGTTGGCCCGCTGTTACACTCTAGTGTCTCGCGGTAAGGCGTTGGCATCTTACGAGCATGATGGCGTAACTGGATGCTGGACTGTCTTGGTCCCCAGGGAGCTAATGGGCCCTGTTGGAGTTGGCCATAAAGACTCATTCGTTTAGGGTCGGTCATACTTACGGGTCAACACCCATCCGGCGTCCTCCTCGCAGAAGGGAGAGCTAGGGTAGGACGCTGGCCTGCGGGCCAGTCTCCTCTAGGAGTCTAGTCTCCCTTGCATACCGTGCTGCGTCAGCCAATCGATTGTGCACTCCGACTAACAGCCGGGGGAGTCTGGGAACAGTATTGTTTCCTATAGAGCGGGGGTAGTTGTTAACCTTACGGCAACTGCTCTTGAAACGACCATTCGGCTACCCGATACCAGGTGAAGAGCCGAGCAAAGGATGTCGTGGTTCGCGATAGATTCGGTAGACACCGTATCACCGCTACGTAAGGGAGAGGACCGCGCAAGCGACCTCAGGGAGGAAGAAGGTATCCCGATGGTCGATTCCAGACGGAGATATCCTCCCAAAACTGGTAGTCAGGGGGCGAAGCTGCCCGCTGGATACCTTTCTCAGTGTTTCGCCGTAAGGATTTTTTCTCTTACGGGCACGTTGGCATAGCTAGACAGTAAATTTGTATTGTCTCTAAGTCTTCTACGCTGAAAGAACGATCACATATCGTTTTACCAGCCTGGGGTGACGGGTTTGCCCGTTGTAGTCGACCCGCCCCACTGCCTCTGAGTCTCCAAGTTCACTCCAGGTTGAAAGAACCCAGAATGAGTGTGATTTTAAAGAATTCTTAGGTAATTTAGTGAATAAATAAATAAATAAAAAATAAATACACATCGTAAAAGAGCAGCCAACCGTGATGGCTATCGTCGCGCTAAGTATCGGATGGCGACACAAATTGGGAATCGATTGGAGACCGCCGATCAGAATTGATCGGCACCAGGCAGCCAAGTCACTCAACTCGGCATACAAAGGTTGGCATTGTGCACATTTTTTTGACAGTTATTGCATTACATTTTGGTTATTGCTTCTGGGCGCGTAGAAAGCACGTGACACAAGCTCTTACGCTGTTATATTGCTCATTTACTCTTTAATAAAACGTCTAGCCGCTTACTAACAGGCATATCTAATTTAGTGCTTTTATGACACGTGTGGTTATGCGATTGCAATAGCCAGATTGCTATTGTTCTACAGAAATTAAAACTGTAGGCCTTTCACGGGCGCTCGTATCTATCAACGGTTTCAAGACCGCGGAAAATAGGTCAAGTGCGAGCTCGATTTTCCGGGGGCTATGTGCCTTATTAAAAAAGGGGTTTATCTATACTAATATTATAAAGAGGTAAAGTTTGTGACGTTGTAGGAAGTAATCTCTGGATCTACTAAACCGATTTTGAAAATTATTTTACTAATAGAAAACCACGTTATTTATGAGTGTCATAGGCTATATATTAATTTGAAAAATTAAAAGACTTTTTCGTGGTAGTCGGATTTGCAAAGTAAGTCGGAGAATAAGCGGTCGAACGAAAACGTTTCTAACTAACGCTGCTTTAACGATGAGAGATATATCATCACGTTCTAGAGAAAAGTTGTAGAGCTTGATAATGCCTACAAAAAAGTCAGCTGCAGCATATGTCTAACGTTTATATTTAAGTCACAAAAAGTAGTATTTTATATTAGAAAAATTATTTAAATCGTTAGGTAACGTTTATTGGTCATATTATCAACAATTACGAATTCTTATCAAAATAAGTAAATTTATCGTCTCAAGTGTTTAAAACAAAAGACTTTTCCCTTTTACTGCATCAATAGTTAAAGAGATAATACGCTCACAAATAAGACACTTACAAGAAGACACTCACAAATAACGGTATTATAGTCAAATTGGCATGCAAATACATACATAAATACGCAGTAAAAATATAACCCTTCTTTTCGTAGTCAGGAAATAATCTTAGCACTCAGTAGTAACCGAACCACACTCATAATTTCATCACAGGTAAAAAGTTTTACCGCCCAACGAAGTGGGCACGGGCAGCTAGTTCTCATATAAGAAGAATAAGAAAACTCTTGTTCGACCGATGTTCTAGTCCCGTTCCCAATTTGTTTTTATGTCAATGTCGAGCGGGACAAATAAAATGAGAATTATGAGTGAATGAATAATTTCAGTTTTGGGGTACATTTTTGGTGTAGTTAAATGTCATATACGAAATAGATTCATCATCATCATCATCATCATCATTTATTCATTCCATAAAAGCATTTCACAATACTGAGGAACATGTCAGATTTTACAATCATAATTTACCGGATGATAAAACCGCTTTGATTAATTAAAAGGAAAAAAAATAATTGTAATCAGAGGTGATTACTTAAAAATAGTCAAATTTACAAAATAATCAATAATGAAACAAATAATAATCAATACCATAAAAAGAAAAATTCTGAAACATGCGTAATTAAAAACAATGTCAATAAAATCTAAAACTTAATTCGAAAGTATAGTCATAATATGGTTATTTATAATCAAGCAATTGTGGACGCAATATCATAAAAGTCGTCCAGTTTGTAATGGGCATGTTTGACTAACTGATTTTTCAAGCAGATTTTATATGCTGCCATCTCAAGTCTTTTCGTTGATGATGGCAAAGCATTGAACAATTTAAAACTAATATATAAAAATGTTTTTTGATATTTAGTCAAGCGTACTTTAGGCAATAACACATTGTTCTTATGTCGCGTATTATGGCTATGCCGAGTGGAGTGAAGCTCGCAATTTAAAACATTCTCTTTGGCGTATAAAAGGCACTGATATATGTACATAGACGACATGGTAAGGATACCAGCTTTAATAAAAAAAGGGGCGCAATGTATTTCTCTGCTTACACCAAAAATTGTCCTAACGGCTTGCTTTTGTAGCACAAAAACGCGATGGGTATCGGTTGCATTACCCCATAGTAGTATCGCATAAGACATCTTTGAATGGAAGCAGGAGTGATGTACACTGATCGCTGCACGTTCGCCAGCCAGAAATTTCACCTTTCTTATAGCATAGACTGCCGATGATAAAGTTGCACACAAATTATCGATATGTTGATTCCAGTTTAAATTTTCATCTAAAGTGATCCCTAAGAATTTAGTATTTCTGACAATATTTATATTTTCTGATTCCATTTTAATCGTAATATTTTTGTCACTCTTTTTAGTAGTTGAAAATTTCATCGCTACCGTTTTTGATGGATTTATGAAAAGTTGTTTTTTTTTCAAACCAAGTGTTAGCCACAAGAAGCTGCTCGTTTATCAGCTTTTCCAAGACCTGGGTGTTTTTATTTTCAAAAAAGAAGCTGGTGTCATCGGCGTATAGAAGCGTCTTTACTGGCGGCGTAATTGTCCTATCGATATCATTAATAAAAATAATAAATAGTAGTGGTCCAAGTATAGAGCCCTGAGGTACCCCGCGTGAAGTTAATTTTGGCAATGACTTAGCATTGTTTATTTCCACAATTTGGTATCTCCTATTTAGATTCTTAGGTATAGATGTCGATGATTAGGTTAACAACCACCCTGCTTTGGAAACAAAGCCGTTTTCATACTCCCCCGGTTATCAGTCGGAATGTAGAGTCGATTGGGTGACGCCGCACGGTGCGCAAATAGTTCAGGAGCGCCCGAATGACGAGTCCCAGGGGAATTGGCCCCGGGATCTTCTACGTTTACATCCCACGGCTGAAAGAACGATCACGGTTCGTCCGTGTTAGTCGACACCGCCATAATAGGGCGTTTCGTTTTTCCGAAATAGACAGCCGCCCATCGCTGTAATCTTTTTTTCAAACACCAGGTTCTAGCATTATGTACTAGCAGTACATAATTCACGGGCTTTAGGAATTTAGATATGCTTGAAGATCGTCTAAGATTCGCTAATCCAATCTGTTATTTTCTTGATATATTTAATATTTGAATATTTTGAATCTTGAATATTTTGAATATTATATTGTGTTATATTATTATTATTATTATTATTACTATTATTATTTTTTATAATTATTATGATTATTTTTGTTTTAAAGTAGGTATATTAGGAGATAATTTATTTTAGTTTTAATATATTTTTACCTTAGTTATAAGTAAAATGAAGGACTCTTTTATTTAAATTTTTATTCTAATTTTGACTATTTTAAATTGTTTTTTTTTCTGATTTGAATTTATTTGCTGACATTTTAATTTTTTACTTCTAACTAAGTATTTAGTCTTTTTAAAATGATTCTGCAGGATGGCGGTGTCGACTACATCGGGCGAAACCTATCACCTCAAGCTGGTATAACGATATAGATCGTTCTTTCAGCCGTGGGATGAGCGTAGAAGACTTGGGGATAAGACAATCTACTGTCTAGTTCAACAGGAACCCCTTAGAGACAGCCCCCTAACTACCAGTTTTGGTAGGATATCTCCGTCTGGTGTTATCCTTCAGGACCTCCGTCCTCCCGACTGGTTACGGGTCCGAAGTCTCTTACCCGGCCGCTACCTGTTGTATTAAAGCGGTAATTCAGTTTCAATGTATCGCGGACCTGGGCGTCCTTTGCCCGTAGTGCCACACGGGATCGAGTGGCCCACGGTCATTTTAAGTGTGGCATGACAACAGGTGAAACATCCACCCCCGCTGCTCAGAAAAAAGTGTATTTCCATATTATCCAGACCCCTTCAGCAATTAGTCAGAATGCACAACCGATTGGCTTCGCCGACCGGTGCGCAAACCGTCCAGTGGCGCCGGGATGCAATCCCGCCGGGAGAAACCGGTCCACCAGCTCTGAGGCCTGAGACACGGGAGTCTTAACCGGGGTAGCCTTCCACTCGTGAGTTGAGCCGATCCGAGAACGAAATGGAGCTTGTGGCCTAAGCTGCACGAAATCGTTCACCACCTAACACCTAACATGGTTCTGCAATTCTATTATTTTGTGCATAAATGGAATATATGCCATTTTATAAACACATTCAAAAATAAATGTTTACCTTAGAACGGGTCCCGCCCTAGTTAGATGTATTCTTTTTTCTGCTTTGATTCAATTTTGTAAATATTTTTGTGCATAATTCCTAAGCTGAAATTGTTTACTATCATTTTATATTTGCATTGTATAAATACATAAATAATATTGGGCAGTTGCGATGTGGTTTATATTTTTAATTTAAAAGTCAATATCTTGTTTTTCTCCTATAATATTTGTTGAAATATAAGATATATAAAATTAAATAGAATACATACATAAATATAATACATCAAGAGATGTGCCCGAAAGCTTAACCTGTCGTCTAAAACCACACCCAGGTTCTTGACAGAAGTACACGTCGCGACAGGGATATCATCAAACTGATATTAAAAAAATAATACGTGTGGCACTCGGGGACTGCCGCGGTAAAGCTATTGCATAGCATTTTTAACAACTTATGCAATTATAATTATTTATTTATTTTATTTATTTTATTTTTTCTGATATCAGATAACTGCGCTCTATCGGAAAACGTTGAAATTACTTCGAATCATTTGCGGCTGCGGCGTCCGACAGAGCGCCGCGCACGAATTTTTGATTCAATAAAGCAAAAAAAAATACGTGTGGCACTCGGGGACTGCCGCGGTAAAGCTATTGCATAGCATTTTTAAGAACTTATGCAATCATAATTATTTATTTATTTTATTTTTTCTGATATCAGATAACTGCGCTCTATCGGAAAACGTTGAAATTATTCCGAATCATTTGCGGCTGCGAAAGCAAATGATTCAGAATAATTTAAACGTCTTCCGATAGAGCGCCGCGCGCGATTTTTTTTCGATAAAGCAATAAAACCGGATTATTCGAAAAAAATCGTAGATAAAAAGATAGATAATTAAATTATCTTTAAAATGGTGCAGGTTTCATAATAATACGCCAGATAGTATTTGAGTAGTAGTCCTTTTTGTGTTCGGTTAGACCTAATTTCACAAATTAATTACACTATGTAATATAAATAAAATCTAAAATATTCAAAGCTAAGAATATTAGGAAAGTGTTCTTGTTTAACATATGTTTTTTTCGAATCGTAAGCAGTACTCTTTTAGACGTAATTATCAGTTTAAAATCATTCATTTTCGTTAAGAAATTTCTTCATTCAGTCGCCGCGCTGGCCTAGGCCCGCGATAAAAGCTATGCAATAGCTTAAAAACCAGATTATTCGAAAAAAATCGTAGATAAAAAGATAGATAATTAAATTATCTTAAAAAGGGTCCAGGTTTCATAAATTAATACGCCAGATAGTATTTGCGTAGTAGTCGTTTTTATGTTCGGTTAGGTCTAATTTCACAAATTAACTACACTATGTAATATAAACAAAATCTAAAATATTCAAAGCTAAGAATATTAGGAAAATGTTCTTGTTTAACATATATTTTTTTCCAATCTTAAGCAGTACTTGTTTAGACGTAATTATCAGTTAAAATTCATTAATTTTCGTTAAGAAATTTCTTCATTCGGTCGCCGCGCTGGCCTAGGCCCGCGATAAAAGCTATGCAATAGCTTAAAAATCAATCTTTCTATTTTCATATTCTTATCAGACACAACCATCGATCGAACAGGCACTTCGTCTACAAATTATATCAAGTTAAGAGTTATGCAAATAAAATGACTGTTCTATAAATATTACTTACATAAATTTTCTATAATAATACGTCCGTCATTGTTCTACATTCGTTGCATTTGCAACTAATTGATAGGCGAGTTTAACGGTTGACTAATTACCTACAAATCGTTGCACCACGAACACGCCTTGCCTAGTTGTAGAATGGCTGTACCTCTAACCAACAACACAACAACCAATCTATACATACATGATACATACATACATACCACCGGTCCCGACAACTCTGACAACTGGAACAATTCATTATTTTCACACCTTCTTGACGAGAGACTTCCAAATTCATTAATCAAAAAGTATAATTAACTTTTCCATTTTACTTTGATTACCCAGCTAATAAGGAATAATAACAACTATTAGTGTACACATTATTTCACAGGTAAATATATTAAAAAGAATAAAAAACGCGACTGCCGTTACAGAAAATAAACTATTTATTTATTTTATTTATTTATTTAAAGAAATGCGCATTTTTTAAAACTACAGTACATTACATATTATCATTAGAGGTTCCATTGTAAATAGTAGCAAAAAAGAGAGTACCGCAGCCCAGTCCTTCTTTAGATCAACGCTGCCTAACTAGGCCTAGGCCCGTACTAAGGCAAGCGTACCAATAAAATAGTGGCTTGTGCATACTTTAAATTTAAACTACATATGTTAAAAGAGAAAAAAAAATACGTGTGGCACTCGGGGACTGCCGCGGTAAAACTATTGCATAGCATTTTTACACCTTATGCAATTATAATTATTTATTTTGTTTATTTTATTTTTTCTGATATCAAATAACTGCGCTCTATCGGAAAACGTTGAAATTATTCGAATCATTTGCGGCTGCGTAGCAAATGATTCGGAATAATTTAAACGTCTTCCGATAGAGCGCCGCGCACGAATTTTTTATTCGATAAAGCAAAAAAAACGGATTCGCATCGCGGGCCTAGTAGGCCAGCGCGGCGACCGAATGAAGAAATTTCTTAACGAAAATTAATGATTTCAAACTGATAATTACGTCTAAACGAGTACTGCTTACGATTCGAAAAAAATATATGTTAAACAAGAACATTATCCTAATATTCTTAGCATTGAATATTTTAGATTTTGTTTATATTACATAGTGTAATTAATTTGTGAAATTAGGTCTAACCGAACACAAAAACGACTACTACGCAAATACTATCTGGCGTATTATTATCAAACCTGCATCACCTGCACTTTTAAAGATAATTTAATTATCTATCTTTTTATCTACGAATTTTTTCGAGTAGTCAAAGAATAATATCCGTTTTTTTTGCTTTATCGAATAAAATTCGTGCGCGGCGATCTATCGGAAGACGTTTAAATTATTCCGAATCATTTTCTTCCTCAGCCGCAAATGATTCGGAATAATTTCAACGTTTTCCGATAGAGCGCAGTTATCTGATATCAGAAAAAATAAAATAATTATAATTGCATAAGTTGTTAAAATGCTATGCAATAGCTTTACCGCGGCAGTCCCCGAGTGCCGCGGTAAAGTTATTGCATAGCATTTTAACAACTTATGCAATTATAATTATTTATTTATTTTATTTATTTTATTTTTTCTGATATCAGATAACTGCGCTCTATCGGAAAACGTTGAAATTATTCCAAATCATTTGCGGCTGCGGAAGAAAATGATTCGGAATAATTTAAACGAAAGTCGCATTATGATATGGATTTATTTATTTTATTTATTTATTAAAGAAAAGCACATTTTTATGGCAGTACATTGTAAGTTTAATATTATAGGCTTAAATGTAAATAATAGCAAAATAGAAAGCACCGCAGACCAATTTTTTTTAAATCAACGCCGCCTAACTAGGCCTAGGCCCGTAGGTACTGCTATTATTTCTATATCTTTTACAGTATTTTATTTAAATTTTCTTTTACAGTAATTTCGTTTATTTTGTTATCTTAGTAGTACTCTAGTGCTGATTATTCTTGAAAAACTAACCTATTGATAATATTTTTTTTAAATATTGACTATTATTGTATTTTTTTATTTGTGTTTTTTTATTATTATTGAACCATACGTACCTTTATATAAAGTATATGTACACGTAATGAAGATTTTAATAATTGTACGACAATGAAAAATGACGAATTCCACAGTATGTACTTTTTGGAATTAATAAAATATGACTATGACTATGACTATGACTATTTTTAATTAGGAGCTTCATTTTTTCCGAAAAAGACTTTATCTTTATTTAGGTCTAATTCAATTTCCAATCGTAAATGTAGTTGAAAACCTGATTCACATTTATAGGTTGTGATAATATGGCGTTAGAAATTTAATCGCTTGTTCTGCTGGCTACGCTTGATGACACGTAATCCAAAAATGTATCAATTACATTCTCTTGAATATGTTTTTGAGTGCTATATCACATGACTTGTATATAGCAAGTTGTATATATATATATATAAATATATCTGTATATATATATATATATATATATATATATATATATATATATATATATATATATATATATATATATATATATATATATATATATATATATATATATATATATATATATATATATATATATATATATATATATATATATATATATATATATATATATATATATATATATATATATATATATATATATATATATATATATATATATATATATATATATATATATATATATATATATATATATATATATATATATATATATATATATATATATATATATATATATATATATATATATATATATATATATATATATATATATATATATATATATATATATATATATATTTATATATAAAATAACGTTATGCACGGTTGGTTTCGGTACCTTAACTAAATCGTGTAAAATATTATTAATCCATTTCTTTTTGTTCGATTCCTTGAATTTAAATTTTCAACGAATTGTTCGATTTCAGAAATGTCACATATCTTGACGACGGCTGAGCCGAAATATTGATATACATTTTATAACAATCATTAATATTTAAGAAACACTAATCGCCTATTATTTTCCAGCATTCATTCTCGTCTCGCATTGTTGTGTGCCGCTGTGAAAGACTGCCATTTTGATCGGGTTCTAGTGCCACAGCAGGAAGCACCAGCAAACACTGAGTGAGGAGAAGAAGAAGGCGTGGAGTCACTCCTGGTCACCACAGACCAGATAAGTGCCCTTTCATTATTTTATCATTTCATTTATTTATTTATTTAGTGATAAACATAATTTCAATTTGAAAAAATAATAATTTATATATATATATATATATATATATATATATATATATATATATAGATATATATATATATATATATATATATATATATATATATATATATATATATATATATATATATATAAAACTATAAAAATATATTGTAAAACTTGTCCTCTGTTAGATCTAAGTCCTTTTTTTACCAGTCCAAATACTACTAATAGTTACAGGGTTCCCTTTCATTGCAGTTGTATTTCAAAAAATATAGTATATCAACTTCTGTGCAGGACTTGTGATGCCTTTTATGTCGGTGAAACAACAACACCACTTAATATTAGACTAAATAATCATAGGGCTAGTGTAGGAAATGAAAGCCAACTCCCAATATCTTTGCATGCCAGGGCGCATAATTTATCTTTTGATCAATGTTTAAAAGTTAAAATAATAAAATGCCTTGGGGATAATGCAAAAGAAAGGGACGTCAAATCTTGGGAATTGGCTTATATTTATATTTTAGGCGCTTGCAAAGGTTCCGGTCTCAACAGGCAAAATTAATAAGGTTTATCATATTATCATAATCATCAAATGCTTTTTCTTTTAATTTATAATCATTCATTTTAAAATAACGTTTTGCACGGTTGGTTATGGTACCTTAACTAAATCGTGTAAAATATTATTAATCCATTTCTTTTTGTTCGATTCCTTGAATTTAAATTTTCAACGAATTGTTCGATTTCAGAAATGTCATATATCTTGACGACGGCTGAGCCGAAATATTGATATACATTTTATAAAAATCATTAATATTTAAGAAACACTAATCGCCTATTATTTTCCAGCATTCATTCTCGTCTTTCGCATTGTTGTGTCGCCGCTGTAGGATAAAGTAGAAAGGTTCGAATACCACAGTAGGAAACCGCAAATACTGAGAGAAGAGAAAACGAAAAAGGCGTGGAGTCACTCCTGGTCACCACAGACCAGATAAGTGCCCTTTCATTATTTTATCATTTCATTTATTTAGTGATAAACATAATTTCAATTTGAAAATATATATATATATATATATATATATATATATATATATATATATATATATATATATATATATATATATATATATATATATATATATATATATATATATATATATATATACTTGTATATACTTGTGTATATTCAACTATATTTTGAATTGTACGTACCGGTAAATTACACAGCGAGGAGATCGCATCTATTGTTTAATGTGCTGTACCACCGTACAAATATTTTTGTGGACAGGCCAGTGGGAAGGGTTATAGCTCTTCTTAATTCCTTACCCACAGAAATAGATATCTTTTGTATATCCCTTTGGCAGCTAAAAAGGCAACTCCCTGCTATCTCGTCTTTATCATAATCTGTCTTTTATTTAGTTTTATATTTTTATGTTTCTTTCTTGTTCAATGTTAGCATTAATTTAGTTATGTAGTCATTTATTTTTAGACTTACACTCTAGCTTTAATATTCAAGGGCGAATTGGATTAATCTGTAATGCCATTGAATACTATTTGAAAGTAATAATAAATAATAAATAAATAAATAAATGACAGTTCAATTCACGGGTCCGAAATTTGTATCTGATAAATCTGTCTCTCGGATATCTCTATATAATCAATGATTATATCGATATGCAGAATGTTGCGCTTTTTTACAAGCTTTTATTTATCTTGCAATGTATGTTAGGATGTAGGTATATATGTTTGTTTAGGCCAAATCTTGCCAGCTGAATTAGAACCACTTCCTCTTATTGTATTAAGTTGAAATTTTACATGTTGGTTCAGTACCGATGACAATGCATTTTTATGGTGAGCATAACCTGATTCTATACCCAGGATCGCCCCCAGACGAGGACACTCTGCCACGGTCAACGGCACAGACACACTTTTGTATACGCATTCAATTATGATATTCCGTTCTAAATTTCACCATTGCATGGCTGCTGCACCCAGGATTGGCTCCAAACGATCGGACTCCTCAACAGCCAACAGCACAGAAAACGATATTTTCTATACGCATTCAATTATGATAGCCCTTTTTAAGTTTCACGGCGATAGGGCTGCTGCACCCAGGGTTGGCTTCCCACGAGGTGACTCATCAACGGTCAACAGCACAAACACGAAATTCGGTACAGCATTCAATTATGATAGCCCGTTCTAACTTCCACTATGACATGGCTGCTGCAGGGTTGGCTCAGGACAGAGTATGTTATTAAAAGCTATTAACTTATTTTACACGACTGTCCAACTAAAAAGAAGTGTAATGTGTTCAGGATTCATGTATGTACGTCTTCCGTTACTTTATTCCACCATAACTTCTAAACCCTTAAACCGATTCAGAAGAGTGTATTCTTAGATTCGTTATGTCATCACGAATGTCCCAGGGTACCTTAACTGCCCAAATAACCAGTAAGTAGTTGTCTAAATGTCCGCGTGCCGAGCTCTCATATAATGAGAAAGCAGCGTCTTCAATATAAATCACCGTGTTACGCGTTGGCATGTTGACAGTACCATTTGACAGTTTAAGTTTTTTCGGTCTTTTTCTTCGCGGCCGTCAGGAATAAACCTGGTAGGCCGAGTAACCGGGAAAAGTATTTGGAATATTAATTTAGCAAAATACGTATACAAAGTGTTTAATTATTAGCAACAATATAGCAATATAGCAACAATATACGTATACAAAGTGTTTTATTACTAAAAATTATTGAGCGTAAACCGTATCGATATCCTACGAACCAGTTATATAAAGATAGTAATATTTTGGACCCAAGACTGTTGTACATTAAGATAGCCTTGATACACGCAAAATTCACAATGCCCTGCAAAGAATGACGATATGATAGTGCCAAGAACTCGTACGACTTTCGGGCAGAGACATTTCAACTTCATAGCACCGAGAATGTACAACTACCTGCCTGATGTCGTTAAACGCATTGAAACCAAAAACAAATTTAAAAAATCGGTTTCTAGGTGGCTTATTACCGAAGGGAGGGAAAACATCAATGGAATGTTGAATATTGTACATTAATTTTTTGTATATTAATTTTTCGCATTTCTTCAATTTTAGACATATATTTTTACTTTCAAACATATATTTTTACTTTTACTCTACACGTTAATAATTATTATGAAAGTAATAGAATTTCTACAATTTTTTTGTTTTAATTTTTTTTTTTACATGATACTTATTTAGTAATTTGATTAGATACATCTAAACAATATTTTATAAAGTCTGCCTTAGAACAGGCCCTGGCCTAGTTAGGCGACTTTTATTCATTACTCTATCTCCTCAAGAATCAGTTTTTTGCTAACGTCTCATATATATATATATATATATATATATATATATATATATATATATATATATATATATATATATATATATATATATATATATATATATATATATATATATATATATATATATATATATATATATATATATATATATATATATATATATATATATATATATATATATATATATATATATATATATATATATATATATATATATATACGACTTTTATTCATTACTCTATCTCCTCAAGAATCAGTTTTTTGCTAACGTCTCATATATATATATATATATATATATATATATATATATATATATATATATATATATATATATATATATATATATATATATATATATATATATATATATATATATATATATATATATATATATATATATATATATATATATATATATATATATATATATATATATATATATATATATATATATATATATATATATATATATATATATATATATATATATATATATATATATATATATATATATATATATATATATATATATATATATATATATATATATATATATATATATATATATATATATATATATATATATATATATATATATATATATATATATATATATATATATATATATATATATATATATATATATATATATATATATATATATATATATATATATATATATATATATATATATATATATATATATATATATACAACATGATATGGTAAACTGTACAAACGAACTTGTGTAATACTATAAATAAATAAATAAATAAATTACTCTCCACAAAATATTACCGATTTTAAAATAACCGTTTTTGTTCCCTACGAGTTTATTACAAGACTGCCTAACAAAAAGTTGTGTAATGTGTTCAGAATTCATGTATTTATGTTTTCCGTTTCGATTGATCTTGAATAACTTACGACGCAGACACGAGATTTTATGAGACTTTTGAGACAACTTTTAAAACGCCAAAACAAAGGTGTATACGAGTTTCCAGCGTATTATCTCTCATTCCAAGGTGAACCCCCTAATATGTCTGGACTAATACCGTTCGCGGCGAAGAAGTTGTTAAAAAAAGTGGAGACGGGTGGTTTGAGCGATATCGCGCTTATCGTTATTTGGCCATCGCTTCGCGTGCAGACTGCTGCCGGTTGGCAATACGACTTTACTGCCCGCCATGTTAATCACCACGCGACCACAATCACTGCACTGCACTCGATTGCTTTAGGAATGTGCATATTGGACAATCGAATTCAGCGCTATCTCAATAGGAAAATATTGATTTATCGATTGGGCAAGCGGTCGCCACGCAACGGCTGCGTTCGATTTTCTAAGACATTGATTTTTAAAACCATTGCGTTTATGTATTACAAATAAAAAAAAAATAAGAAAAGACCACACCCTGCATTCGGTGTCTCGGTAGACCACTTTTGAATTCGGGAGAAATCCCGAAAATGGCAACACTGATTAAATACTTCCCAGTTATCTATTGTTAGATAGTTGCTAAATGTGGTCATTACTGCCGATTTATCTGTATATCTCACGATTTACGGCTCCGTTTACCGATCTATCGGTTCGGATTAAAAGTCTTACTGATTTTTCAGAATATATGAAATAATTAATTTTATGGTTTGCTTCATATCGTTTACATCATTAATTTTCAAAGTGGAGGGGAGGGGGTCCAAAGAAGAGCGTGGGGACATACCAAGGGGGGAATTCTATGCCATAACGGCGTTTACTGAAAAGTTGCAACTTTGGAAGGGTAAAATTTTAGCAGAGCCATTCAATTACTCCTGTTTTCTCAAATTAATTACTCCTGCTTTCCTAAATTAATTACTTCTGTTTTCCCAAATTAATTACTCCTGTTTTCCGAAATTAAATATTCCTGTTTTCCCAAATTAATTACTCCTGTTTTCCCATATCAATTACCTACTCCTGTTTTCCCAAATTAATTATTTCTGTTTTCCCAAAATAATTACTCCTGTTTTTCCAAATTATATACTCCTGTTTTCCGAAATTAATTACTTCTGATTTCCCAAATTAATTACTCATGTTTTCCCAAATTAATTACTCCTGTTTTCCCAAATTAATTACTCTTATTTTCCCAAATAAATTACTCATGTTTTTCCAAATTAATTACTACTGTTTTCCCAAATTGATTACTGCTTCCCAAATTATCTCTCCCGGATCTGAACCACTGAACCCAACTCTCTACGACTGCAGGTTACAGCAGCAGAGTCGTAGCTATCAGGCGGTGGCTACACCACCAGCCACCGCCTACAGGGGACAACTAGAGCTGTCGACTACAACGGGCGAACCCGTCACCTCAGTCACCTCAGGAAGTTTTAATGAAATATGATCGTTGTATCTCCCGTGAAGTGAGCGCAAAAGACTTAGAACAAAACAGTCCACCGTCGAGCTCCGCCACATGCCCGTAAGAGGCCAACGCCTTATCCGCGAGGTGACCAGGTATGTTACCCAGCGGGCTCACACTCACGCCCCTACTTCCAGTTCGAGGTCGCTTGTGCGGTCCTCTCCCTTACGAAGCGGTGAAACGGTGTAAATCGAATCTATCGCGGACCACTGCATCCTTTTCCCGGCTGTTCACCCGGAATCGGGCAGCCGATGGTCGTTTCAATAGCAACCACCCCCGCTCTATAGGAAACAGTACTGCTTCCAGACTCCCCGACTGTTCGTCAGAATGCACAATCGACTGGCTTACGCCGCACGGTGCGCAGACCTCCCAGGAGCGCCAGAAGGTTGACTCCTAGGTGAAACTAGCCCTAAGGCCAGAGTCCTACCCGGGCTCGCGCTTTATGAGTGTGACCGACCCTGAACAAATGGGTCCTCGTGGCCAGCCCAGCAAGGGCCCATTAGCTCCCCAAGGGCCCATTAGCGTACAGGGGATAAAAAGAAGGAGAAGAAGGTATCGACGACAGGACCATGATGATGTTGATGATGAATGCGTTTGGGGGTGGTTATCAGCGGTCTGTCACCCACAATATACACTTTTATACGAGAAAACATATCTTCTGAATTGACCTTGGACATTGCAGTGTCCAAGAGCGGCATTGTAATGTCCAGCGGTCCAAGTTGAGAAAAAGTATCTACCTACCTATCTCAAACAATCCATCTTATTATCCCAGAAAAATCTAAATCTGGTTTTTATAAAGGACTGATTGATTATTATAATCCTTATAATTTAACCAGTGGTAAAAATAATACCATTGAATTATTAGTGATATCTATTGCATTTTTAATATAGGCTGATTACATCATAGAAATAATACGGAGATATAGAATGCTTTCTATAAGTCTATCTGGACATTAAAGTGCGTAATTATTACGCATTGAAACCTGTAGAGCAAATTAAAAATGATATAGTTATGTAAATAATAATAAAATAATAATAATAGATTTGATTTGAAAAATCGGTGTTATTTTATTATTATTTTATTATTATTTTAGTAATTATAGCGCCATCTACAGTACGCCGCCATACTGTTATACCTCGAGTCACCATATTGAAAATAATAATGAAGATTAATCTATTTTTGGAACTATAAGCGTCATCTACACGTTACGTTTCGTAGTAAAATCCTGGCTGCCAAATTGTAGTACCACGTTGATTAATCTAATACGCTACACGGGGTGTTTTTACTAGACAGGCATTTTTTTAGTGAGTGAATCAGTACAATGTAGTAAGCAACTTTTATAAAATAATTTTGGAAAAACAATATATTTTTTGTTTTTTTTTTTTTTATTTGAAAATTTGAAGAAGTTGCCTGTTAAATAAAGGTTTGAGAAGTGTTTGAGCGCGCTGCGCCATTTAGCGGTAGGTAATATAGCGTAAATAAACAATAATAGCGTCATTAGACATTCACTCGCATCATACCCGCGGTAGCTCCCTTTTACGCATATCCCGAATACGACTGGCAAAAGTAAAGAAAAGCTACTTGTACCTTAGCATTAAATTCTATAATCTACTCCCTACAAAATTTAAACAGCTGGAGGACATAAAATTAAAAAAAACATTAAGGAGATGCTGATAGGCAACCCTTTCTATAATCTGGCCGAATTTGAGGGTCATGATTTTTGAAATATTGTGCCCATTTAAATTACTTAAAAAGTAGAGACTTATTGTCTGATTATTTTATATGGTCTTATATCTGTACTTTTAGTTTAAAATGCATAACGTAGCTTTAATTTGATTATTTAATATTTTACCGACAATTTGAATATTACGATGAATAATTTTAATACGTATCTTTTCGAATTACTAACTACTTCAAATATTAGGCTTCTATTTTGATTATTTATATTTATAGTTTGACAATCTAGTAGTTAATTCTTGACTACCTATGTATGTTCAGTAAAGAGTAGTAACGAGAATTACTACCTGACCCAATTATTTTGACACGTCCAAGAGCGATCAATTGGACACGACAAAAATGTAAATGAAAATGTAATTTTTTCTTACCGCTAGATAGAGCATCGTGATCACAGCTTTTCACACTATTTTAAAAAATAATTAAAAAACAAAATTAAAAAAACTGTAATGATTCACGCACTATAAAAATGTCCGTCCAGTGAAAATATCCCTTATAATCAGTGATCGAACTAATATGTTCATTTTGGTTAACCATCGAGTATAACGCTGTAGATGCATTTTACGTCGCACATTTCACATTCCGCATTCCACATCCCTCAGTCTATTGAATATCGTAATCACCCAGATATGAGAGCAATTATTCAGGCAAAGAAATATAAATTGAGCGAGTGTTCACGGTCTGGGGATTCGAACGGAAACACCTTTCTTAAGTCAACTAATAACGTCACGCGGAGGCGCCGTGAACGCCCGCGCCACCGATACTGCCTCGCCTTTCGTTAAAGAAAAGGAAGATAGGCCGCGTAGATCTACGACACCTTACGACGGCCTTAGGAAAAAGGTCGATCGTGGCCAACTAGTCGCACGTAAACTTATCATACACATACGCATTATATACGGAGAGCGACAACTGCCTAAAACGGGACCGGACATTTTCGGCATGTCCCGCTCGCCTATTGGACAGTGTTCTTTCATACAATATAATAGGTATCAAAGCTCGTAAATCTTCAATACCCTTCGGCTACGTAACGACCATGTCCTATATTTTTCATCTGATTCGAGGTAAAACTGACAACCGTGGATTACTAGCAAAGGTAGATCATTTTGAGCCTAATAATTATATTCGTGTTTGATCGCAACTTACGAGGTGGAACTCGTTGGCACTTGCTTTGCGGCGCTTAGATTACATTAGCTCGGAGGCACCAGATTTTGATATTTTTACCGCCAACCTTTATCTCTTTAAATGACAGGCATTTAACTATAAATAAATAATAAATACAAGCAAATCTATGCTTTTCTTACATCACGCTCGTTCACCATGGATGGCGTCCGCGAATGCAACCAAATTAGAGGCCAATTATGCACTAAATATGCACTCATTAGGCGCGATGAAAGTGTAACGAATAGCCGATGACGATTTGCTTATCAGACGTACTCTCAAATATTTTTTACTTCCAAATAAATGATCCGACACAACTCAGACTAATTAAATTTTAATTCAACATACACGAGTGTACGCTTAAGATGCACGTACATGATCACCTTACTCGAAGCAAAGCCAACATAGCCCTCTCCAAAGTAGGTTTGACTATAATCCAAGAACCATTTCTCTATTTGGTCTTCAAACTCTTTAATAACCATCCGAAATCAATACGAGATTTAAAACTAAAAATGATGGAATATAGTGTTAAGCACTGGCTCATCACACATGTTATTTGTAAGGTCGACGATCGTAAAAAATATTACAATATCTTTAATATACGAGAATATACTTATTATGAATAAATTAAAAGGTTTTTTTTTAAAACAAGCTTTAATTTTCATCAGGGTGTTCGAGTTGCAATCTTTTGACCTGAAACCAGACGGGAGGACGGATATATTCGGCTATATCTGGTAGTCAGGCGCTAGGCTGCCCGCTTGCTCAACCACCCAGTGCCACGTGGTAAATCGTTGTACTCTCACGGGCACGTTGGTGGAGCTAGACAATGGATTGTTTTCGACCGCTAACTCTCCACGTTCACTCCGTGGGATATAGAACGACGTGATGTCGTTAAAAATCCCTGGGATGATGGGCTCGCCTGTTGTTCTAATACCTTAAATAATCAATTGTGATATGATCTCGTATTTAACTCCCTCACACCTACTCAACTGGAGTTGCCAACTGGCGAACCCGTCACCTCAGAAAGTTTTAACGATATTAGATCGTTCTGTCTCCCGGTGATGTGAGCGTAAAAGAATTTGGACAAAAATAGTTCACCGTCTAGCTACGCCACACGCCCGTAAGAATCCAACGCCTTACCGCGAGATAACCAGGCTAATCAACCAACGGGCCGACACACGCGCCCTTACTTCCAGTTGTAATTAGATTACTCCAGTCTCCCGACTGGTTACAAAACTCTCCCTTACGTAGCGGTGATATGGTGTCTACCGAATCTATCGCGGACCAGGGCATCGATTGCCCGGCTCTTCACGTAACGGGTAGCCGATTGGTCGTTTCAAGAGCAGTTGCCGTAAGGTGAACAACTACCCCCACTCTATAGGAGACAGTACTGTTTCCAGACTCCCCCGGCTTTCGCTCTGAGTGCATCCTTTCTATAATCTGGCCGAATTTGAGGGCCATGATTTTTCAAATATTGTGCCCATTTAACCCTTCAGTCTCGGCCCTTAAGCCGATTGACCAGTTGATGTCCCAAATTTTTTTTGTAAAAATTAGAAAAAAATTGAATTATGACACTGTCTCACCAAAGCATTAATTACTGCCAATCACTGTGGCCATAATTAAAATAAAACATATGAACATAAGAAAACATAATAAAATAAAACAAATTAAATTAAAATAAAACTAAAACGAGACCGTCACGCTCAATCGTGTTGTGGCCGATATCGGCCACTCTAGACCTCTAGGGGTTAAATTACTTAAAAAACTAGAGCAATATTGTCTGATTATTTTATATAGTCTTATATCTGTATTTTTTAGTTTAAAATGCATAACGTAGCTTTAATTTGATTATTTAACGTTTTACTGACAATTTGAATATTACGACTTTACTACGTATCTTTTCAAATTACTAAGTACTTCAAATATTAGGCTTCTATTTTGATTTTGATTATTTATATTTATAGTTTGACAATCTAGTAGTTAATTCTTGACTATCTATGTATGTTCAGTGAGGAGTAGTAACGAGACTTACTACCTAACCCAATTATTTTGACACGTCCAAGAGCGGTTTTTAGCCGTCAATTGGACACGACGAAAATGTAATATAATGTAATGCATAAACTATAGGCTTACGCCGCACGGAGCGCAAACCGTCCAGGAGCGCCCGAAGGTTGGCTCCTAAGGAATACTGGCCCGAAGGCCAGGTTGCTACCATGGCTCGCACTTCTACGTGGAGGCCGCCGGATGGGTGTTGACCCGTGAGTATGACCGACCCTGAACACATGGGTCTGTGGCCAAACTGCAACAGGGTCCATTACCTCCCACACATACACACACAAACACCAACTCAGAGATACCTGTCAATTAAGTCGTCGCGACATTGTTGTAGTTTATCAATTATCTAGTTGATCTTTGAATAGGGTATTAATGCCTAGCCCGCAGTAAAATAGGTAAACGCGGCAGCTGAACAGGTAGATTCGGTGACAGCGCTAGATGATTATCTGCCTCGATTGGAACGGGTCGTGATTTGAGCGTAGCAAATATTATAGTCAAGTAGCCCATTGTATGCACTTTGATGATGATAAGTAGGGGAATGGATGATTGCCCGGCCAGCAACAGTACTCAGTTCTTCGTTAAGGACTATCCTGGCTTATTCCATGTTTGGGTTCGGCCTCTTGCATGCTATCTCTCTTTCTATGGAGCAGACTTTACTAATAAATTGTGAAGGCAGACAATGCAAATCGGCGCCAGGGTAGGTACGTAGTATAATTTAAATGCTTGTAATATTATTCATTTCTGAGACTGCTATTATAAAAAGTACATGTGTATCTAAATTTTAGGTTAATATATAGTTATAAAACTGTTAATAATTAAAAGATTTTAGCCGTATGATTATGCTTTTAGAAAATCGCTCGTTGCGAACCCCTGTAAGGGCCGGGCCACACGATGCGGCGCGGCTCCGGGGCGGCGCCTGAGCGGTGCCACTGCGGCGTCCTACATACAAATATCCATGCTATGTCATACGGTGCGTTCCGGCGCCGCACCGCACTCAAACCGGTAAAATGCGCCGGAGCGCCACCGCTCAGTTATTAAGTGCAGTCGAAGGAGGGTACATTAATGTAATTTATTTATTTATTAATATTTCACACACATTTAAAACACTAGGTTAATAATATTAAAATCTACCTTGCTGGAGTGATGCCCGTACTAAGGTAGACTTTGGTAGACTGCCAAGGGGCAGAGGAAACTCCCCAGCACCTCATGTGCGAGTGTGGCCCGCTGATGCGTAAAAGATACACGCACTTGGGTGGTCACTACCTCCAACCTGAGGAGGTAAAACATTCTGGCGCCAAAAGCCTGCTGCGGTTCTTAAATGACACGGAGCTTAGCGCAGAACTATAGTAGGTGGCGAACACAATAGATCAGCAATGGTCGCAGTGTTACAAGGCTCATAAAGACCTTAGAAAAGCCCCACTCAAGAAATAAAGAAAAAATAAAAAAAACGGTAGACTTTTATGTATTTTTTTTCTTTTTTTTGTGGTGCTAAGTGTAACTTAATATAGCATTGTTTTATGTGGTAGCTCTATATTTACACAGATATTACATATACTTAGTCTATTTTACTAACATAATATACATAATAATATTAAATAATCATATATACATACACATATATACATATATTATACATTTATACATATAATCTATACATATACATATGTTTTACATCTATATATATATATATATATATATATATATATATATATATATATATATATATATATATATATATATATATATATATATATATATATATATATATATATATATATATATATATATATATATATATATATATATATATATATATATATATATATATATATATATATATATATATATATATATATATATATATATATATATACATAAAAGTAGTAATTTTATGTAGTTATGTATTCTTATACAGCACTCTAATTAACAAATTTCTTAGTTTCGTTCCTTCCTAGCTCAATCAACCATTCCGTCATAATTTTTCTTCCTCGTATGGTATCTGCTTCACTTTTATTTCCGAATTTATTCTATTGTGTAGTCGGACAGCTAGAAGAGAAAAATGTCGTTGGGCGAATTTAGTTTTCTTAAAGGGGACATCATGTTGCATGGCTGTAACTGCGCGTGTTCTGGTAGTGTGAGATTTAATAATATGCCGCTCGTGTGGGTGTAATAAAATATTGTTGATACTTTCACATATAATTGGCGTATTTCTAGTATTTAGAACTCTTTAAATAAGTGGTCGCTGGAGAACCTAAACGGCTTTTTATTGATTACCCTAATTATTGACTTCTGAGCCTTAATCAAGGGATCTAGAGCTGAAAGTGACGCGCCACCCCATCCAATGATCCCATATGATAGTATACTATTGACTAAAGCATAATAGATGGTTTTGATTAAGGGTTTGAGATTACACTCCTTAGTACCTTACATTTTAAAAAAAATATTTTATTTATTTATTGGTCCACAAAAAAATTACACCGTTAGCACTTAACATAGCTTGTGTTGCTCCTAACTAGGCAGAGTCTGTTCTAAGGAGAACACCAATACAGATGATTATAAACTACATAACTTCCAAAATAAAAAATAAAAAATTGAATCAAATCAAGTTAAAATGAAATTCTCACTACACTAAAATAATATTAGAACTATAAACAAGTAATACTAAATAATAAGGTATAATAATATTATATAATAGCAATAATAAATAATCATTTATAAAAATAACTAATAATATATAACAATTAGTAAAAATACGTATATAAAATATATAGAAAATAAATATATTTTTTTAATTTATAATTGTAATGGATGTTTTCTCCGTCTCTGGATATGTGGATAAAATAAATATGTGGATAAGTTGGCGGACTTTTGATGCAGTATCCTGTTGCCTTTGTTTTCACACATGCTTGCCTGTTTCATTTGTTTTCACGTATTTTTGTTAATTTTTAATCGAAGTGTTTAAAATGAGTGCAAACAAAGAAGATATTGGCTTTGACTACCTCATTTCACGTACAATTAACTACAAGACTATTGGCCCACTGCGGCGTCGTAGTAACGTTGCGGCGCCACACCGTGCACTGTACGTGTGTATCAGTGTGTATCGCAGATTCAATATATATATATATATATATATATATATATATATATATATATATATATATATATATATATATATATATATATATATATATATATATATATATATATATATATATATATATATATATATATATACATATATATATATATATATATATATATATATATATATATATATATATATATATATATATATATATATATATATATATATATATATATATATATTGAAATATTTGATAGTTTTGTGTATATATTCTTTTTAGAATTGATCAATAAGATGATTATAAAGTAAATAATTATAAAAGCCACTTACATCGTTACGAAGGATTCCCTTGATCGGATTCGGGAATGCTTTAGGTGTTAACGAGAATGATGAATGCCTCTCACTTGCGGAAAGAGGAGTAGGTTTAAGTTGGGCCCATTTTTCAACTAGTAAACGCTCACCCTTCATCCAATTATCTCAAAAATTAAGCTACAATCCTTCTTTATACGTAAACTCACTCAATTTCCTATTATTTCAGGGGAAATAACAAGACAAGACGAGCTACTTGACAGATGGAAGAATTTAAAATTTCGAATTTCGTTTTTTTATTTTCTAAAGGTGCGATATAAAGAAGCTGCGATCAATATTCAGCTGAAAACTTAAAACTAAAAGCGTGACATGCCCTCATATCAATGAAAGGAAGCAGTCAGCTCTTTCCTATTAGTTGGAAAGATTACCTTTAACCTAAATGGATTATTTACAATGAACGAAACATAAAATATGTAAAAATTCAATATTTTGAAATATTTGATAGTTTTGTGTATATATTCTTTTTAGAATTGATCAATAAGATGATTATAAAGTAAATAATTATAAAAGCCACTTACATCGTGACGAAGGATTCCCTTGATCGGATTCGGGAATGCTTTAGGTGTTAACGAGAATGATGAATGCCTCTCACTTGCGGAAAGAGGAGTAGGTTTAAGTTGGGCCCATTTTTCAACTAGTAAACGCTCACCCTTCATCCAATTATCTCAAAAATTAAGCTACAATCCTTCTTTATACGTAAACTCACTCAATTTCCTATTATTTCAGGGGAAATAACAAGACAAGACGAGCTACTTGACAGATGGAAGAATTTAAAATTTCGAATTTCGTTTTTTTATTTTCTAAAGGTGCGATATAAAGAAGCTGCGATCAATATTCAGCTGAAAACTTAAAACTAAAAGCGTGACATGCCCTCATATCAATGAAAGGAAGCAGTCAGCTCTTTCCTATTAGTTGGAAAGATTACCTTTAACCTAAATGGATTATTTACAATGAACGAAACATAAAATATGTAAAAATTCAATATTTTGAAATATTTGATAGTTTTGTGTATATATTCTTTTTAGAATTGATCTACATCTGTCAAGTAGCTCGTCTTGTCTTGTTATTTCCCCTGAAATAATAGGAAATTGAGTGAGTTTACGTATAAAGAAGGATTGTAGCTTAATTTTTGAGATAATTGGATGAAGGGTGAGCGTTTACTAGTTGAAAAATGGGCCCAACTTAAACCTACTCCTCTTTCCGCAAGTGAGAGGCATTCATCATTCTCGTTAACACCTAAAGCATTCCCGAATCCGATCAAGGGAATCCTTCGTCACGATGTAAGTGGCTTTTATAATTATTTACTTTATAATCATCTTATTGATCAATTCTATATATATATATATATATATATATATATATATCTATATATATATATATATATATATATATATATATATATATATATATATATATATATATATATATATATATATATATATATATATATATATATATATATATATATATATATATATATATATATATATATATATATATATATATATATATATTGAATCTGCGATACACACTGATACACACGTACAGTGCACGGTGTGGCGCCGCAACGTTACTACGACGCCGCAGTGGACAATATATATATATATATATATATATATATATATATATATATATATATATATATATATATATATATATATATATATATATATATATATATATATATATATATATATATATATATATATATATATATATATATATATATATATATATATATATATATATATATATATATATATATATAAAACTGTAATAAAAATATTTATAAATACAGTAATTCACTTTTGTAACGGCCGTTGTGTTTTTTGTTCCTTTTAAAATATTTACTTGTTGGAGGCTTTGTTTTATAATAGTATAGAAAACGCGTGCCCCATGACGTGGAGTAAACTGCAAGGGGTTGCTGAATTATTAAAAGTAGGCGATAAATGCTGTATCTGCTACCAATGCCGCTGCCCGCGTCGCATGTCTTATTGTAGCGGTCAGTCGGCCCTAAAGGAGGCTGAATTATTATTTCATAAGCCGCGAGATATCAGGAATCATTGCGCAAGAACAGAAGTGAGCGACGCCCGAGGACTCACGGGGAAAATTAGCGGCAAAGTGAAAGGAAGTGCATGTTTAGACCTGCTCCAATAATGCGATTAGGTGTGAACAATGTCGTAAAAACTGATGGGTGTTTTGCAGAAATTGAACTGAGGAGATTAGGCCTGGATAGATCTGACTATTTTTACATTTCCAATTGTGGATCGCTTTCTTAAAATGATACATCAAACAAATATAAATCAAATCAAATCAAATCGCATTTATTTTCTTCAAAAACTTTTACATAGTTGTTTAGACACTTTATATAGCCGCTTAATGTTAAAATAACTTTAAAATGTATTACTAAATATTTCATTACTCACCACACAATTGAGTTATATTAGATATTTATAACTACAGTTAGTCATGAAATTATAATATTAAAATTAAATGGTCCTATAAATAAGAAATATAATTGATTATGGGAGACAATTAGAAATAATAGTAATAATATAATAATCAATAAAATGGTACAAGTGTCAAGTTAAATAAATAAAATCGAGATGGAAATTGTCAGTCATCTAATTATAATTCGTTAATATTATATAATTCTCTCGCAATAAGGTAGCCTTTTAATTTTGATTTAAATTGGGCTATTTTTCCGTTTCTACATATAATTTTAATATTCTCAGGCAGTTTATTGTAACACGCCATTCCAACGTAATTTGGATCCCTTTTGAACAATGCCAGAGATGGATGGGGTAATGCTAAATTGTGACTACATCTGGTGAAATGCGAGTGAATTTCTTTTTGGGTCTTCATCTTTCCTATGTTTTTTAATATTAACTTAATGCATTCAAATATGTATAGTGCTGGTAGCGTTAGAATACTGAGGTTTTTGAAGTTTTTATATTTTATAGTCTTTATATTTTTTTACAGGAGCAACATTTTTTATATATATAACTTTTCCTAAGAATAATGTTTAACTCTTTTATGACCATAAGCTTTGGGGTAGAGTATGGAAATGTTTAATCATAAAACTGTTAAAGGGCGATGTAATAACATGTATGTCAAGTTTAGTAAAAATTGATTCAATAGATTTTGTATAAATTGATGGGACGTAAGTGTCCCTGTGTTCCATAAAAATGCAAAGTCACAACTTTTCCTAAATTTGATTATTTTATTATTTAACACAGACATCATACGTACTAAAAGAATAAATCAAATTTAAAAAGTCGTCATAAATATTTTATTTATGTGTTTAAAATTCCTAGAGTTTGTTAGTCATTTTGAAAAAAAATACTATATTTTTAAAACAATATTTTTTTTGCTAATATTGAGATTCTGATGTCTCAATAATATGGAAAAAATATAATTTATAAATTATACGTATTGCATAATTTATAAAATTATTTTGAAATTATGGGTCACATATGTCCCATGGTCCTTAAAGGGTTAAACAAACAATTACAGATGAAATCAGAGACTATCGCGGTTGTTTGACATTATATATAGGTTTTAAAACGAATTTGCCGCATGAATTTCGTAGCCCCTGATGTTTCGGCGATGTTGCAACAGCCGTTGTCCAGGGTGGACTGAAGCGCCGTCAATCTTCTGTTCTGCGGGTAGGCGGCAAACCGCCGCCACTGCGCAGCCATCCTGATAATTTAAAAAACGCCATCGTCTTGAATATCTTAGTTATATATAGTAAGTGTGAGTTTTTATCAAAATATCACGTTTGTAGAGGTAAAATCTCCTATAGTAATTTCACCGTTGTTAATTTTCTAATAATTGGTTTCTCGTGTCTTGTAGGTATAATACAAATTACTCCAGTATCTTGGTATATATACCAGTATCTTGGTATCTTTGCCTGTGTCTACATGTCTACTGTCTACTGTCTACATAATAATATTAATAATAAACTCTTTATTTGCACTTGAAACACAAATATCGGTTGTCTGTAAAGTCGGTTTACTGACGATAGTTGAACGTGACGTCATAAGAAAATACTGATGGAATGGTTGCATTTGAAGCAGTTTCATTTAAGATTCTAATATTGTTTATTACAAACACCCAAAAATATATGCTTTCATACTCACCGATTTGACTACAACATGTAAATGTATTATTGTATAGCAGTATAATTGCATAATTGTTTATTGTTTAAAGTTTATTGTTTTTTTTTAATTTGAAAGTTTGAAATCTCAAACTGTTAAATAACGGGTTGAGAATCGTTTGAGCACGCTGCGCCATCTAGCGGTAGGTAATACGTAGTAAATAAACAATATCAGCGACATTTTACCAACCGCTAGATAGCGCATCGAAATGATAGCTATTCATACTTTTTTATTTTTTTTAAAATAAAAGTTGCTTACTTCGTTGCACTTCGTTGTACCCACAAGAAAATTGTCCGTTCAGTAATAACATTCCGTATATCAAGAATACATCTGAAATTATGTCAAGAATTTAAATCAATCTAGTGATTTTCATTCGTACTATTTTAGACTGAGGTTAGTAAATAATTCTTGTCGCAACCGGTAGATGGCATCATTTATGTATATTGAATAATAAATATAATAAATGCAACGCCTCAGAGCGAGGTAACGCCGCATGAGTTGTTTTTTCGTGCGTGCAGCAGGCTCCATCGATTTATAAGACGTTGTCACGTCAAAAGACGAGATTATTGCCACATGGCATAATCTTACAACTAACCTATTCACAGTGCGGTGAACATCTTCGCTGTTGTCACAAAAAAACACACAAGACACAAAGCCAAGACTGTTTATGGATGATTTATCACTTTGATAGAGCTCACATTTTGAGCCTGCTTATAAATATTTGAGTGGGTTTTGTTAATACCTCGCACATAGCTTGTTTTATTGCAGGACTGGCAACATCGACCCGCTCTTATTGGAAAACCCTGTATATTGAAAATTATGTGAGAAATCATTGGCTTTTGTAAGAAATTAATGGGGAGTGTTTTGAAATGTTAATAATAAAAATAAAAATTAAACGCTTTATTGGATTAACCATAAAGGCGAGCTAAATGCCTAAAAACAATATCTTACAGCTAACCTTAACCTGATGGAACAACATGTTGTGCGGTAAAAAAAGGATAAAACTAACAAATTAAATGTCTAAAGGCAAATTCTATTTTAAATCCAGCAGGAAAAAAAAGAATTTTATAAAAAAAAACATAAAACCTATGTTTTTTTACAGACTCAGGGGTCTCAAAATGAGAGGGGGGGGGGGGGGAAGGGGAAATATGGAAAAGTTTATGAGCGTGGGTTCGTGTTCTTTGAGCCTGCGTTTGAAACAAAACGAACTCGGTGCTATACTTATAAAGAGATAAGAGATAAAAGTATTTATTTGCAATACAACCATAACCATTGTGTAGGAATGACATTAATTAATCTTAAACTAGTAACTCAATTTAGCCAAGAGATGATATACAATATATAACTTTAAATTTACCAATTTACAAAAACTATATCATAACAATTTACATCAAAATAATTTACAGTAAATAATATGTATTAGATTAAATAGGTAGATACGATGCTATATATTTTCTAAATATTTTAAGAAGTCGTTATGAGCATACATGTTGATTTTAAGCAGATAGACTCGGATGGATCTCTTGAAAATATCGATGTTTTTAATCGCTTTTAATCTGTCAGGCAATTTATTAAAAAGTTCGAGGCCTAAGTATCGACTAGTCGTCTGGAACTTAGCAGTACGTGCTACAAACGGTTGGAGATACTGGGTTTTACGTGCGGGTTTTATACGTGCGGTTTATACGTGCGGGTAAAGCATTCCAGAGACGGGCTCCCCGTACGGAGAAGGAGTGCGAGAAGAAATCACTTCTGTGACCAGGGATCGCCAACAGTAGGTCGTCTTCAGATATCGGAGGGGGCCCGTTAGAAGGTAGAGGTTCGAACCTACTTATAAGATAGCTAGGAGCAGCCCCATTCAAGATTCTGAAGAGCAAACCTAGGACTCTCGTATCTCTTCTTTCTCGGTCGCCAGCCAGTGAAGTCTCCATCTGTATTCATTAATATGGTCATACTTTATAAGGTCATAAATGCGTTTCTACCTTGGTGGCCAGATCTTCCTTGATGTCGAGAAAGGCAACATCTGAATAATCAAGGAGAGGGAGGAGAATAGATTGGCAGATTGTGATTTTGCTTTCCTCGGGGAGAATAGTGTTAAGTTTCTTTATTGCATGAAAGCGGCCAAAGAGTTTACCTCTCATCGATGTGAGCTTACGATGTGGGGCTGCCACGAAAGATTTTGGTCGAGGTATACACCAAGATTTTTAACCTGGAAGCTGATTAGGACCTCATCCGCACCTATACAAATCCTTGGTAAAAATTTCATATCGATCCTGTTGTAAGTTTTCAATAAATAATGTTGTATGTCTTAGGAAATAAAAAATATATATATCGCACCTCCGATCAAATACAGTAATAATTTGAAAAATTCCAATTATGGTGTTTCTTTATGAAAATAACCGTCATTTCTCATTTTACACTCTCAAAAAGAGTTTAACTCTTACCTCACTAATGACATTGACCATTTAGAGAAAAACCAGTTATAAATCTTTATACATTTTGGGTTGTCGACTACAGCGGGCGAGCCCGTCATCTCAGGAAGTTTAAACGATTAGTCGTTCTATCTCCCTGGAGTGAGCGTAGAAGACTTGGGACAAAACAGTCCACCATCTAGCTACGTCACAAGCCCGTAAGAGGCCAACGCCTTAACCGCGAGATAGCCAGGAATGTTACCTGGCGGGCCGACACTCACGCCCTTACTTCCAATTGTGACCAGATTACTCCGGTCTTTCGATTGGTTCCGAGTTCGAGGTCGCTTGCGCGGTCCTCTCCCTTACGAAGCGGTGAAACGGTGTATACCGAATCTATCGCGGACCACAGCGTCCTTTGCCCGGCTGTTCACCCAGGATCGGATGGGCGATGGTTGTTTCAAGAGCAGTCGCCGTAAGGTCCACTAACACCCCCGCTCTATAGGAAACAGTACTGCTTCCAGACTCCCCCGACTGTTAGTCATAGTGCACAATCGATTGGCTTACGCCGCACGGTGCGCAGGCCGTCCAGGAGCGCCGGAAGTTTGATTCCCAAGGGAAACTGACCATAAGGCCAGAGTCCTACCCAGCCTCGCACTTTATGCGTGGAGGCCGTCGGATGGGTGTTGACCCGTGAGTGTGACCAACCCTGAACAGAATGGGTCTTCGTGGTCTCAGCAAGGGCCCATTAACTCCCATTAACTCCAAGAGCCCATTAAATCTTTATACAGTTATAACTCTCTACTTTATAATTTTTATAAAGTAACACCATGACTGAAATTTTTCAAGTTATTGTAATGACCCTTAAGTACCATTACATGCGATCAACAAATGCATCGATTTCCAGTGAAATACACTGACACAATTCAGCTATTATTTTAACCCGTTAGCGATGAATCAGCACGATGAAACAATACTTTTGCTCTGAATATTTCGGATTGCATCATTTCCCGGCCTATATAAACCGGCGAAAAACAACCAAAGTATCATTCCTCGAGTGGTCACCTTTCCCCAAGGTTGCGACGGCATATTCGGTACCCCTCTCACGAGGCCGCTCAACGAATCCGGCTCCTTGGTTTCCTTTCCTTATTTTCCCCAGTCACGAAGCATCAGTCTGCAATCCCACAGACTCGAGCCGTGCCCAGTACAAGATACTAGGAGCACACATACAATCCTCATCCATATATCCTCGTAACCGCAGTCGCGCATCAATACACTCGCGACAACATAACCTATTCGGAAAGCGTTATAACTGGCAATATCAAACTTTCAATCAATAAATACCTTCTACTTCATTCAAAACCGCCTTTCAATACGGAGATAACTCGTAAGTTGATACCACCACCTCACAGCTTGGAGTCTAGTGAGGGGTGGTCCCTCACATTATCACTGTATTTGATCGGAGGTGCGATATGTCTACATCGTGTCTTTGTCGTTGTTATTCTAAAGCCGCTCAGTCGGGAAGCCCAAATCTGCTAATAACCAAGATTAACATACTCACTACATGCAAATTTGATTAAAGCTTAAATTACACGTAATCAACGCGCACTTGACTTTGCGGAGAGTCATGTCGCATAACATGATTACGACTATAATTAGCAAAGTATGAGGAGAAAACGCCTCCAGCTGTATAATTTAGAATTCATTAGATTTTTTACGCGGCTTTTAAATTCAAGGTGTCGTCTGGTGCAATTTGAAATTCTAAACACCTGTCAGCTTCACAAAGGTAAACGTACAATGAATAAATAGATACTGTATTTAGTGATATTATTATTAATTATGTAGGAGCGGCTTCCGTGTTATTATCTTTTAATATATACCTTTTAAATTATATCTGTTATATCTTTTTACACGACTGCCCAACAAATAAATTAATAGTTTTAAAACAAACACTAAAAACACGCTTTTATAAATGCACGTAAAAACCAAAAAAGGTTTGTTCTTGAAACCTGATCGTGTTCAAAGTCCATTACGTGACCTTTCTCACAAGTGCAAACACGACTATGATACGATATTCCATCATGGAATGCCAGTTCCTGTCTTCCGACTTCATCATCAGACCTTGAAACTTAATCGTGGTCTAAGTTCATTACAAGACCTTTCTAACAAGTCTAAACACGGCTATGAAACGATATTCTATCATGGAATGCCAGTGCCTATCTTCCGGCTTCATCATCAGACCTTGAAACCTAATCGTGGTCAAAGTGCATTCCAAGACTTTTCTAACAAGTCCAAACACAGCTATGATACGATGTTCCATCATGAAGTTCCAGTTCATATCTTTCGACTCCATCATCAGATCAGTTCGACAGTACCATATTATTGTATTGTCATCAGAACTACATACAGCTGCCAATTTTCATGACGCTACGATCCTTGGCAGATGGTTAAATTAGTTACCTTAGATTCCATTACATAGTTACATACAGGTCGACCTAATAAAAGCGTGTTAAAAAGGAGTGTAACGTGTTCTGGGTTTATCTATGTTTTCCGATTATTTATTCAACCATAACTTCTAAACGCTTGAACCAATTTAGACGTGTGTAATCTTGTAAGAATCATTTCATCATCCCGAGTGTCATAGAGTACCCTGAATTTTCAAATATTTAGTAAGTAGTTTTCTAAATGTCCAAATGTCAATAAAGTAACATAAATTTATTGGGTTTAGTGTCTAAAGAAAGGTCTGATTGAGTACATTCCGGAAATGAACATCGCCGAAACGTCTGACGCTTACAAAATTGACGCGGCAAATTCCTTTTAAACCGACTTTAAAAAAAAGGAGGTTATTAATTAATTAATTTATTTATTTAATAACACATCTAGTAAACAATTAATGTCATATTTGTAAGTAAGATGTTAGCAAGAAATTGATGCGACATTATTTTTAATGTTTGACACAGTCGCCTAACTAGGCCTAGGCCTGTTCTAAGGCAGACTTTTAATGATTAGATATTAAGTGTGCACTGTCAACTTAAACTATATGTTAGTACTTATTTTTAAATCGACAAATATGAAACTATAAATATAGATATTCATATACATCTATAGATAAAATATATATCCATATATGCACACATACACATACATATATGTATACGAAAATAATAATAAAAACAAAATAAATCAAAATCAAAACTAAAATAATATACATATATAAATCAATTATATATTGATATAACGTTTACATACCTATAATAGTCATTTAAAATAATCATGGTAAAAACTAAATACTATCATTCAAAATACAACAGTCGGCATATTCCCTAATAATTCAGTTGCATATTTTCTTTTTGTTACCTCAGAACTGCTATTTATGAAGCGATTTGGAAATTCTTGTTTTATTTGAAAGGATATACTTACAGATTGGTTCCATTTTTATCAAAACCCTGTTCTGATAATGGGATCCATGAGGAGTTGAGGGAACTCCTCAAATACTATCATTTGACGTTAAAAATTTATATGTTGGTTCAGTTCCGATGACAATGCATTTTTTATGGTAAGTATGATCTGGTTCTACACCTTGGGTTGTCTCTTGACGAAGGGATTCTTCAACGGTCAACAGACACGAAATTTTGTATACTCATTCAGTTATGATAGCCCGTTCTAAGATTCACCATGACATGTCTGTAGCGCCCAGGGTTGGCTCTCGACGAGGGGATTCCTCAACGGTCAACAGCACAGACATAAATTTTAGTATGTGTATTCAATTACGACAGCCCGTTCTAAGTTGCATCAAGACAGGACTGCGGCACCCAGTGTTGGCTTCCAACGAGGGAACTCCTCAATGGTCAACAGCGCATACATAAAATTTTGTATACGCATTCAATTATGATAGCCCATTCTAAGTATAACCATGACATGGCTGCTGCACTTTTTTAAGAAAATGGAGTCTGTTTTTTGTTGTTAAAATTGTGTCTATTATTAAATCTTTTTATAACGTCAAGCAACTGTGATAGTCTTCGATCGACTTAGCTCATTTCTACATCAGATGACCTAGTTGTATTTTAAAGAGTATAAAAACTTTACATATATATAATTAAATTGTCTATAAGTGCGTATTACAAAGCCCAATATTTTATTTGCATGATTGCCAATGTTTAATGGGCTTGACATTTCGACTGCCAATATACTGTTAGGCCCAAATCATCTACCACGGAAGATCGGTTTATGAAGCGAAAGCTCATGTAATAATTATACATAATTGGGTACTTTCTCTCGAAACTGAAAATATAATCTATTGACGTTATATTCCATTTTATCTTTGAAATACAAGTCAGAGAGGTAATCAATGTCGTATTGCATATTGTCCGAATCAGTTTAAAAATGTAAATACGCGATATATTTTCATGTTATTTTATCCGCAGACAATAATCAGTCTGTTTATTTAGTGTATAATGTTAGATCGTTGATGAATAATAGATAGAAAGTAGTAGGAACATTTGCGCCCTGGAGTATGCCTGAAAAAATATTGAACGTCGACCTAACTTTTTAACAATCGGTCGCCTTTACTTTTTGGCATCCACACATGCTTTATGGATCGACAAGTTCCACAGCTGTGATGAATCGTTCGTTGTTTAGATATTATTTGTATAATAGTTTTAAACTGTTTAGGTCACTCCTGGAATTGACAAAGAAGATAAATAAAATAGTGTTGGAAAAGGTTCTCAAAGTCAAACTTTCCATACATGATTTTCTCAATATTGATGAATATTTATTACGCGCTCCTTGCTGTTAAGTAGATATTAAAACATTATATTTCCAAATTTTGTTGGCATTTAATTAGTGAATCGTTTTTTCAAAATCCGTTTCCTTTTTTTTGTTGCCTTGTTAAGCTTCTAAAAATTGTGGGTATTTTTGTTTCTTTTTGTTGTTCATACAATAATCTTTGTTCACGTCATTGAATATTTTAACGATCATTTGAGGTTTCAATTTGGGCGCTGTTTAAAGACGTAATATCAAATATAATGTCTCGCTAACGTAAAATGAGATGCATATCTGTATTAGTGAATGATGTGTAATACTGTAGGTGTTAACTACTCGAAATTTAAGAGTAGTAATCTATATATATAAAACAAAGTCGGGTTTGTTCGAACACTTATAACTTCAGAACGGCTGGACCGATGTTCATGGTTGATTGATTGTTGTATTTGTCTCCGTCCCAAATAGCAGGATAACTATTAAAAACATTGGAAAATTAAGGGAAAAATAAAATAAAAGAAAAAAACATTTTCTCATACAAAATGTTTATGGGTTTCGTAGCTGTCAAACATTTAATGTTCATCCCGTCGCGGTAAACTCTCCCCTCAAATTAAAGAAAGTATTTCAATAAAGGTTTCGAATCGACAAGACATATCCTCAATATTCGGACCACTATTATTACAGAGTTTAATTCAATCATTTCATGCTGACACGCGATTGATATACTTAATTTTTGTACTTATATAAGTTTTCGAACAAACCCGACTTTGTTTTATATATATATATATATATATATATATATATATATATATATATATATATATATATATATATATATATATATATATATATATATATATATATATATATATATATATATATATATATATATATATATATATATATATATATATATATATATATATATATATATATATATATATATATATATATATATATATATATATATATATATATATAACGCATATGTGTTCATTGGGCCGATGCATACAGATGCATGCCAATGCATCATTTCGGCGCAACAAGGCATCTTGCACCGAATTTTAAGTCTCTAACTCCAATATTTCGAGGATGACTTATGACTAGTGAGCCGGTGGACAGATTACAACCACAATCTTTCAATCTTACCATGAATACCAAATTTCAGCTCAATCGCAATAAACGTTTGGGCGCTAACTTCCTCCTACTCATGATCACTTTTTATTGAAATCCTTAGTAGACTACATGCAACCAATTAGGCCTTAGTGGTCTGTATCTGATTGCGCATTAACTATAATGCACTATTTTTTGCTAATTGCAAGCTATCGTAATTTAATTTCTGAATGTCAAATTGTTTCTAAATTATCAGGAATGTATTAAATTAAGAATTTCGTTTTAATGACATCGTTGTCAATTCAGAGATGCCTCTAAATCATCAACTTGCGATTGCATAATAAAGAATTTCATTAGAGGTTTTAGTGGAGTAAAGAAACGGAAAACATACATAGATTAACCCTGAACACATTAGACTCCTTTTTTGTTGCGCAGTCGTTTTAAAAATGCGATAGATGTCATTAATAATCGAATGTTATTATTGCTATCGTTGGTTAAATAAGGGGTTTTTATAATCAGTCAGTCCTTTATAAAGAAAACATTTATTGTCAATGTTATATAGATAGCCAAATAAATTGCCTGATGATGCTATCAGCGCTATCCAGTCTGATGCTACCTAGTCTCTGGCGCGAAATTATTGCCAAAACGTACTATGGCATTGAACAATCGATACCTATATAAAGAATGATTCTATTAGTCTGAAAAAATATCTAATATTTATTAGGTAAGTCAAATCTGGCATAATGATGGCATTGATCGAATTGCGAATGAAATTAAAGTCAATACAGACTCTGATGGCGAAATAGCGCAATCGGTGCAAATTAATTTCATAAAATCCGCGGCTATCTTTCCGGTCTTATTAGCAAGCTCAATGTCGGACGAAGATTGTTTTGCAAAACGAGACTAGTCAAAATGCACATTAGACCATTATATATCATTACAGATATGTAATCTATACTTCTATACTAATATTATAAAGAGGTAAAGTTTGTGAGGTTGTAGGAAGTAATCTCTGGATCTACTGAACCGAGTTTGAAAATTCTTTTACCAATAGAAAGCCACGTTATTTGTGAGTGTTATAGGCTATATATTAATCCGAAAAATGACAAGACTTTTTCGTGGTAGTTGCAAAGTAAGTCGGAGAAAAAACGGTCGAATGAAAACGTTTCTTACGAACGCTGCTTTAACGATAAGTGATATATGATTGAGTTCTAGAGAAAAGTTGTAGAGCTTGGTAATGCCTACAAAAAAGTTAGCGACAGCATATGTCTAAATTTTATATTCAAGTCACAAAAAGAATTTTTGTTATATTAAAAAAATATTTTCAATCGTTAGGTCACGTTTATTGGTCATATTATCAACAATTATGAATTCATATCAAAATAAGTAAATTTATCGTCTCAAGTGTTAAGAACTCCAAACTTCAATAGAGACGACGGCTACAAACTCTCTTCTACGTGGAACCCTCTTCTTAAAATGTTCCCGCCGCCGAACGCCGAACGCAAAGACGTTAAACAGGATACAGTGAGTGTTGTGTGCAAGACGGATTTTCAAAATTCCCGCGCTCCGAGCCCGGCCCCCCACCACCGTTATAACCTACGCAGTGGCGGCAGCGGTTTGCGGCCTACACGCAAAACAACGGACTGACAGCTCTTCAGACTACCCTAGAAAACGGCGGCTGCAACGTCACCGAAACGTCGGGTCCTACAAATTTCACGCGGTAAATTCGTTTTCTATCCTATTTATAATGTCAAACAACCGCGATAGTCTTCGATTTTATAAAGATAGGTATTCCGATTCTTACTCAGTCGCACTTTAAAATGTCGCATCCTCTTTCTTTCGTGTACTATGCGAATGAACATTCGAGTTAGTTGATGTAGATGCGAGTGTAGTGTTGATTTTGTTGTAAAACTTGTTGTTTATTAACTGATTATGTTAAAATTTTTGATTGTCTATTTTTAAAAACATATTGATAGATTATTTAAAAATGTTGTTTATTGTTTATATTTTTTTGTTATTTGAGTCTGTTTGATTTGATTTTTATAATTGATCCGATGGTGCCTTGCCTTTACACATAAAAAGTGTATGTACACGTAATGAAGTTGTAATAACTTCTAGAAAATGTAAAATGACATATTTCACAGTATGTACTTTTTGGAATTAATAAAATATGACTATGACTATCAAGATGGCCATTATGAGTTCTTGCTACCAGGTGGTCCAGGCTTCCAAGTTTTGCCGAAGTTAGGAGATAACTCGTTAGGTATTACCATTGATTTTATATTATAAAATCAATGGTATTACATTACAATAGGTTAGGTATTACACTACAATGACGCCCCAGCATACAAAGCTCAAGTAATTCGTTAGTTTTTGGCCAGAACAACATGAATTTGATGCCACAACCTCCCGTTTCTCTAGATATGACCCCACGTGTTTTTTTTGATCCTCAAATTGAAAATAACACTGAAAGGTCAACGTTTGAGTCCATTGAAGATATAAAGGCAAGGACGTATCCGTGGGGGGGGGGGGGGGGCACAGGGGTCCTCCCCCCCGGTTTTTTTCAGTAAAAAAATAACAAAAAAAAATGAGAATCAGGGAGAATCCGCGACTTATATACCTACTGTTTGTTTGTTTGTTTGAAAAGCTTTGTTGCACACACATAAGAATACAATGTGGTGGGCCTATTGCCAAGTGGCAATATCTTACGGCCATACCGCCAGGGTTATTATGACTAAAGGTTTATGTGGGCAAATTGATTCACAAGTAATAAATGAATATACTTACATAATAGTCATCATAGGATAAAATATAAAACAGTGATTAGTAACGGATGCCAACTCGATATTGAAGGGAGGAGTGGAATATAAGGACAAGCAAAGGAGACGGGAGGGGAAGGGGGTATTTATGAGTTGAGTAAATGTCTCTTTAACGATTTTTTAAACCTACTCAGGTTTTCCAGTTGTCTTATCGGTAAAGGCACGGAATTCCAGAGTCGGGCCGCCTGCACTGCGAAAGACCTAGACATGAAAGTTGATGAATGCTGAGGTATAGCCAGTAATAGATTTTCCTGAGAGCGCAATGGAAGGCCATGGGATGAAAGTGGAGAGAAGACTGTCTGGCACGTATCCAGGAGGAGGGGGGAGGGGGGTCAGTAGTTAGGATGTACCCCTAAAATCCGGCGTATTTTCGCTTCATTGTACGGACAAATTCAAGTTTGGTGGGTACCGCGCGCTTTATTTAATTGAATTGGTCCCCCCCCCCCCCCCCCCGGAACTGAAGTCTGGATACGTGCCTGGCTAGAGGCCATAATTTCGAGATATGTTTTGAAGGCTGAAAAAACGCTGGCACTAGTAAGTATGTAAGTAAGTATATATTTTCAAAAACCTGATCGGGGTATAGAAATTACATTGCCAATAATATTATTAGTACAAATATAATACAATACAAATAGAATTACATTTCCAATTACACATTTTTTTTAAAGTCTCCTAAAAAATCTAATTGTATTAAAAAACATTAAAATAATAGAAATTCAGTAACAAAAATATAAAAAAAAACTAGAAAATAAAAATAATGAAAAATATCAAAATTCAGTAATTCAGTAATAAAAATATAGATAAATAGGAAACATCGAAAGAGAGTTCTAGAATAAGAAACCTCATTTATTCATTATAAAAAAAAATAAAAAAACAACTTGAATAAAATTATCAAAATGTAAAAATCAGAATTAAAATTTACAAATAAACAATCAAACAAAAAATTAAAATTAAAAAAATATATGTAAACATATTAAAAATTAAGTAATATGTATCATAGTCCAGATATACTTTGAAGGGGACCACATCAATATACATAGATAGACGAATGAACCGCCACTTATTCATATGGATAAAATTATCGTTTTTTTTTTATTACGGTAGTATATTAAAATTGACTGTAATGATTTACGTAAAACTTATCGTGAAACATGTCCGTCTTCCTGGACAGATTGTGTTCGTTGATAGTTTCCAAGAATTGCAAGGTTATACGCAAATATGTGGGTCGCAGATATGAAGCTGGTCAGATTTCACAATTAAATGTAATTATTTCAGCCTAACCACTCGACGGACAGAAATATCGAGTAGCTCCGAACAAGGACCAATAATACTTTTGGCGATTTTTAAAAGACGCGTTAAAGCTTTAGTATCGGCAAGCCTAATAAAGTCAGTGCGCGATTAGACCGATTATTTTCAAAAATCCTATCCTAATATTAGGAAGGCAGTTTTTTAAAATTTTGAAATAAAAATCGATAAAATATCTGACTAGTTAGTCATTTTAGACCTAGGAAATCGATAACATGTCTGAATAGTTATTCATACAGACTTTTGTAATACATCAGTTACAAGTATTTATACAATATTTATTATTTATATAGGTTCATTATATCATATATATAAAAAACCAGTATGTTTTTAAGCTATTGCATAGCTTTTATCGCGGGCCTAGGCCAGCGCGGCAACCGAATGAAGAAATTTCTTAACGAAAATTAATGATTTTAAACTGATAATTACGTCTAAACGAGTACTGCTTACGATTCGAAAAAAATATATATTAAACAAGAACATTTTCCTAATATTCCTAGCTTTGAATATTTTAGATTTTGTTTATATTACATAGTGTAATTAATTTGTGAAATTAGGTCTAACCGAACACAAAAACGACTACTACGCAAATACTATCTGACGTATTATTATGAAACCTGCACCATTTTAAAGATAATTTAATTATCTATCTTTTTATCTACGATTTTTTTCGAATAATCCGTTTTTTTTTGCTTTATCGAATAAAATATTCGTGCGCGGCGCTCTATCGGAAGACGTTTAAATTATTCCGAATCATTTGCTTTCGCAGCCGCAAATGATTCGGAATAATTTCAACGTTTTCCGATAGTCGCGACTTGAGTAGTCTTGGACGGCTGGGGAAAGACAGGGCCGAGGCTGTCGAGGAGTTAGTCGCGACCTTCGGGTTGCACATTATTAACACTCCTGGACAGCCTAGGACTTTCTGTGGCCCTGGCGGTTCCAGTAATGTGGACATAACTCTGTGCTCCCCGGGATTCGCCCGCTGGGTGAACAACTGGACTGTTCACGAGCATCTCTCCTCGTCGGATCACAGACTGGTGACCTTTGACATCGGCCGTCGTATACCCCCCACGCCACCATCCGAGTGGCGATACCGAACCGGCAACATTAACTGGGATCGGTTCGGTGAAGTCCTCTGCGTGAACCTCGAGGGTTTTCCATCCCCCCCAGTAGTACCGCAGAGAACTTGTGCTCCGCACTTAATGCGGCCATTTTTTCTTCCTGTGAAGCCGTGGTAGGGCGGAGGAAACCCCGCGGTGGCTTCGCGGCCCCGTGGTGGCCATCTGATCTCTCCGAGCTAAGGAAAAGCTACAAACGCGCATACGGAAAAATGGGAGAGGCCCGTAGGAGTTCGGCTTCTCCTGAGCGCGTGGAGGCACTTAAAAAGAACCTGACTTCGGCTCGTAGGGTCTATCATGCCGCCATTAGGCATGCCAAGACGGAGTCGTGGAGGCGGTGGGTTACCGAGGTAGGTAACGCCAATCCGTGGGACATGAAGAAGGCAATCCACAAAAACACCAAAAGCGCTGATGATTTTCTTTCGAACATCGTGGATGGCAACTCTGCCCCCACCCTCGATACAGAGGGGTCGCTTTTGGCTCTCCTGAATATACTCTGTCCCTCGGATCAGCCCGCCCGGGATGATTTGCATCATGCGCAGATTAGGCGGCTTTCTGTCGTCGAATCGCGCGTTCCCGATGTCTCGGATGTAACTGCGGAGGAACTTGATCGGATCATAGGCTCTATGTCGACTCGTAAGGCGCCAGGGATCGATCTCTTCACGGCGAGCATCATCAAGCGCGTCTGGGAGTTCGCCAGATGGGAGGTGACTGTTTTAATGCAGAAATGCATTAATGACGGCTACTTTCCCACCTGTTGGAAGGTTGGTCTCCTGCGTGTAATTCCCAAGGGTAACGACAAACCCCGGTCGGATCCGAAAGCGTACAGGCCCATCACACTTCTGCCTATTTTGGGCAAAGTGCTTGAGGTGCTCGTGCGCGATCGGCTTGACGCGACTCTCTCACCTCAGAGCGACCGGCAGTTTGGCTTTACCCGCGGGAGGTCCACTGAGGATGCCATCCTATTTGCGAAGGAATGGGTTCGCGCGTTTGACGGACAATACGTCGTCGGGGTTTTCCTCGACATCTCGGGTGCCTTCGACAACGCTTGGTGGCCGATGATTGTGAGCAAGCTTCGTCTCAGACAGTGCCCGAACAATATCCTTAGCATAATCCGAAGCTATTTTTCAGACAGGTCCGTTATTATTAAGTATGGGCCCTCGTCAGCAAGCAAGGTTCCTTCTATGGGGTGTCCGCAAGGGTCGGTGTTGGGTCCCTGTCTGTGGAATATTCTTTTTGACGATATGCTCGGGCTGCCATACCCGGAGGGCTGCACCGTCAGCGCATACGCTGACGACGTCCTCCTCCTGGTGGGCGGCAAGAGTCGTGCCGAGGTTGAGAGAAGGGCGGCCTGTTCGATTGACCTGATTCTCGATTGGGGAAATCGCAACAGGCTTTCTTTCTCTCCAGCCAAGTCGCAAGCCTTATTGTTAAAGGGGCGTCTCCAGCGTAAACCACTTATCCGGGTTGGAGGACGTCCTGTGGCTTTTCCGCAGTCCGTTCGCTACCTGGGGGTCTCGTTGTCGGCGTCCCTGTCGCATCTTTTACACGCGAAAACCGTGGCTACGAAATCGCGAAATCTTTTCCTCGCCATTCGTCGCTCCAGCAGGGCCGAGTGGGGCATCCGCTCCCCGGCCATCAGACTGCTCTACAAGGGTGTTTTTGTCCCGCAGGTGGCTTATGCCGCGCGTGCTTGGGCGTGGCCATCCATATCGGAGGCCATGCGCGTTGTCCTGCTGCGTGGCCAGCGTCTCCCGCTTGTGGCGATTACTGGAGCGTACCGGACGACCTCTACTCTCGCTCTTCCCGTCCTCGCTGGAGTTTTGCCGATCGATCTGGAGGTTCTGGAGCGGGCAGCCGTGTCATGGATTCGACGAGGGGTGCCGGTAGACTACTTTAGTCTGTCGGTGGACCCGGCGTCCTCCACGTTGGTGGGCTGGTCCCGTCGTATTCGGGCGGAGAGTCTGCGCGTCTGGCAGGAGCGGTGGGACGGCGGCGGCACGGGCCGCCTTACCCATAGTTTCTTTCCGTCGGTGTCCGAGCGGATGAAAAACGAGGATTTTCTGCGGCTTGACCACCATATCACTCAGCTCATTGGGGGTCACGGTGAGTTCAAAGCCAAGTTATTTGACCTTGGACTCAACGACGATCCCTGGTGCTCGTGTGGCACTGGTCGCCAGACGGCCGAACACATCGTTTGGACATGCCCCAAGCTCGACGCCGCACGGGCGGAAATGTTGTTTGTGGTTGGTTCGTGCGTCGGCAGTCTGCCGGTTTGGTATGCGGACTTGGTAAGTTGTAGGGTTTGCTTTGCTGCGTTTCGCGAGTTTGTGGATCACTGGGTGTCCCTCTGGGAGGATCTCAGGCAGAGGGGCTATCCTCCTCCGGGGGAGGGCCCCCCCTCTTAGCGGTGCGAGCCGTGGGCTGCTTCATCATCCGAAGTCGCCCGTACTGTATCGTCCCTAATCGCCCCTGTGGGTGCGTGCCCTTTCACAGGATCCCGGTCGTCGACGTCTCCGACGGCGCCCCTGCCGTTTGCTGCCCGTTTTTATTTATTTATTATTTTTTTTCGACACGCCTCATGGAGCATACCTTCCACCGCCTCATCATTGGAATAAAAAATAATATATTATACTAAATAAATAAAAAAAAAATATATGTTACCGCTTAGTCGCCTAGTTTAGTTTAGTAATTAAGTAGTAATTGTAAACATTTTGAAGTATAAATAAACGGTTTACGGGGTGCCGGCGGGGGCTGAAGCCCGGAGAATCCTTCCTAAGGTCTCCGTTCGCTCACCCCTCACGCGCTACCCTTCCGGCACGCGTGAGGTTGTCGTTGCATGACATCCTGGGCAGATAAAACGACCCACGTCGTTAGAACTGCCCGGGTGGTGGGCGGGGTTTTCAACCCTCGCCTGTCACCGCGTAAATATTAAATGAAGAGCGCAGTTATCTGATATCAGAAAAAATAAAATAAATAAATAAATATAATTGCATAAGTTCTTAAAAATGCTATGTAATAGCTTTACCGCGGCAGTCCCCGAGTGCCACACGTATTTTTTTATAATTTACTACTTCTTTATTATGTAATGCCTAATTGGACTTTTTAATTATTATTTTGATTGTTTTTTACTTTCTGGCAAAGGGGAAAGTAATGTGAACATATTTCTCTCTCTCTCTCTCTCTCTCTCTCTCTGATGTGTGTATATGTGTGTGTGTGTAAATGTGTGTGTGTGTATGTGTGTGTGTGCGTGTGTATGTGTATTCCTCTATTAGCTGAAACTTGGCATTCAGGCATAGCAAGAGTTGAAAAGATTGTGGTTGAATTTGGTCTACCAGTACCTATACGAACGTACGTAATACGTCCGCTATATTAGCATATATAAAAATGTATATAAAAATTATATATAGACAAATTCATATAAAACCCTTATATTAAAACCGCTTATATAAACCGCATATATATTTGGTGTGGTATATTTCAAACAAGTATTGCTATTGAGAAATCTAATGAAAAAAAAAGGATTCACTTACTTTTTGAATAATAACCCAATAGTAGGGCAGTTAATCTTGAAATATTGAACAAAGACTTGAATTTCGGTACATGGATGTGTTTTTGGGCCACATTGTGACATTTCGTTAGGAATATATCATAAACAGGCGACCAAAATAATTCTTAAGCTCCGCTATATTAAAGAAATTACTTCATATTGGGAAAAAATACCATTTTGATACCACGGAAAATACTACAAATATAGTACGCAAATACTACAAATATACTACTAAAATAATACTGGGGGGTTGACACGCGGGGGGAGGGGTTGGAGGTTGAAGCGGGGGAGGGTAGTAGGGCAAGAAGAAGTGTGGGGGGATGCAATAACGAACACTCATTCAGAAAATAAAATTTTAAAATGCTGCTCAATAGTGGAACTTGCCCTTGTGATTTAGCATCAGTGACTAAATACTATAATAATAATAATAAACATCAGATTTTACAGGCTGTCAAAATCGACCCACACTAATTGGAAAACCCTATATATGATCGCAACAGATGAATACCGCACAAAATATCACCCCAATACCTGCTCCGCCCAGTGAACTTAAAAAATCCTATCGAAGCCGCGCTTTTTAGTATATTTCAAGAACTTTAAAGTCTGTATTAACATGTACAAGTAATTAATTTCAGGTAAATTATTTCTGTAAAATAAGGTATAAATAAATAAAAAAATATATAAATAAAGCTATTGTGGAAGTTGACTGTTTTATTGGTTGTTTTAAGTCATTGGAAACATAGCTTCAATTATAGTATTTTGTATTTTATGCAGACAAATTTATATACATATTATATTAATTTCCGTAATGCGTACATGTACCACTGCACTGAGATTGGCTTAATTAAAAGATATTGCCTTATGGTAATAATATGTCGTTTTTGTTTGTGTGCCTAGGAGAGCCTGCTTTAGAAGGCCAAAAAATTTTTTTTTTTTTTTTTTTAAAACCTACTTTTGAAATTTGATCATTATTATATTATTATTAAAATGGATTAACAAATGAAAGATATATATATATATATACACATATATATATATATATATATATATATATATATATATATATATATATATATATATATATATATATATATATATATATATATATATATATATATATATATATATATATATATATATATATATATATATATATATATATATATATATATATATATATATATATAAATATATTTATAGTAAAAAAGCTTGTTTTAGATATGGAATTGCAAATGTTTCTACCGCTGCAGAAATGACTGTATCTGTTTGCACCGGTAATAGCGAGCCTAATTTTGCCTAAATCAAAAAAAAAACTGATATATTATTTTTATGTATTTTGTAGATGAGCTAAAAAAAACAAAAAGTTTTTATTTTATTAATTTAATAAAAAATAAAAACAAATGATTTTCGCCCCAAAAATTTTCTGTTCAACTATTTAAAAAAATGAATATAAAAATGTTTTTTTTGATTTTTTTTACTGTATTTAGAATATATTTTAAGAGTTATCGTTAAAGAAAAATAGTAAGTTTTTTACACTTATAGAAATCGGAGACTACCAGCTCTTTCCGAAGCAAAAAGATTTATGAATAGATTTCAACTTTAAGTTTAAAAAAAACGTATGAAAATATTTTTATGGCCGTTTAAACCAGGCTCTCCTATTAAGTGCAAATAAAAAGTTTATCATTATTATTATCTTATGATATTTCCTCTCCGTTATATCTATTTATTTTTTTTTACATGATATCGATAGTTTGATTTTACATATTTGCTCCTAATCTTATCAAAAGGTTAATGAAGCACCGATTAGAGTCAAAATTTGCCGAAATCCCTTTGTTTAATGATATTTTTTTTCTAGAATAATTCACTAAACCACCAAACAACATATTGTTATCTCATTGTAGTTGATATAAGGTAGTCAATTAGGTGGTAGTTAGATGGTATCGTAGCTCGCGCTGTTGTGGACTTGGTGGGGAAAGAGAGGCGTTATTCACTCGCGCGGTAAGTGCTTTGGCGGTTGACCGCGCGTTGCACTCACTCGCCATACAAAATGCTTTTTCTAATATTTCACCGTGCATACGAACTGGCATTGCACGTGTTTCGGTTTCCAGCATTTATTAGGGTTCCAAGCATCGCTGTCCGCCTGGGTATGGCAATTATAAAAATAGTAATAGCAGTGCTACATTTATTGGTGTGACCATAAAAAGATTTGCATTGCATTATAAATTATAATATATATTTTATTTATTTATAAAATCCACTTATGGTGTATGGAGAATTGCTTTGATTGATGGGACAGTTATGAAATAGAAGACTATCTCAGCTGTTTGATATTATAAACAGGTTAAAAACGAATTACCGCGTGAAATTTGTAGCACCCAACGTTTCGGAGATGTTGCAACTGCTATTGTGCAGGGTAGACTAAAGTGCTATCAATTGTCAACCGTTACTTTGCAGGCAAGTGGAAAACTCTGGCTGTTACTTCGCAGGGGAGCTAATGGGCCCATGCTGGGTTGGCCACGAAGACCTATTCTGTTCAGGGTCGGTCACACTCACGGGTCAACACCCATCCGACGGCCTCCACGCACGGGGTGCGAACCTGGGTAGGACTCTGGCCTTGGTCAGTTTACCCTGGGAATCACACCTCTGGCTTTCCTGGACGGTCTGCGCACCGTGCGGCGCAAGCCAATCGATTGTGCACTCTGACTAACAGTCGGGGGAGTCTGGAAGCTGTACGGTTTCCTATAGAGCGGGGGTGGTTGTGGACCTTACGGCGACTGCTCTTGAAATGACCATCGGCCATTGCTGGGAACCAATCGAGAGACCGGAGAAATCTGGTCACAATTGGTAGTTAGGGCGCGAGTGTCGCCCGCCAGGTAACATAACTGGCTATCTCGCGGTAAGGCGTTGATCTCTAACGGGTTGTGGCGTAGCTAGATGGTGGACTGTTTTGTCCCAAGTCTTCTACGCTCACTCCAGGGAGATAGAACATCTAATCGTTAAAACTTCCTGTGGTGACGGGCTCGCCCGCTGTAGTCGACAACCCAAGTTGTTACTTCGCAGGGGAGCTAATGGGCCCTGTTGAAGTTTGGCCACTAAGACCCATGTGTGGGGTCGGCCAAACGCACGGGTCAACACCTATTCGGCGGCCTCCACGCAGAAGTGCGAGCCCGAGTAGGACTCTGGCCTGCGAGCCATTTTCCCATAGGAGTCAACCTTTGGGCACTCCTGGACGGTTTGTGCATAGTGCGGCGTCAGCCAATCGATTGTGTTTTCCGACTGACAGCCGGGGGAGTCTGGAAACAGTATTGTTTCCTACAGAGCGGGGGTAGTTGTTAACCTTAAGGCAACTGCTTTTGAAACGACAATTCGAAACAAGGAAACCCAACTCTAAGTTACCCACATGTATCTTCCACCAATGTAGGTATTAGGTCGTTTATTTCAGTTCTCCAAGCAACCACGAGTGTTTCTATTTGCGTTTGCTATTAGTCAAAGTTCGTGTGTTTGGAGGGGGGGGGGGGAGTTAGGATGGGGGTTGGGGGTTGAGGGCTATAGGGGGGGGGGGCTTGTCTGATTGCCAGATGACACAACCGATTTTTTACTTTTTATACATAATCTAATAAGTTTTCAAAAATTCACATAACGATCACAAACAAATTAAATGAAATTTGAACAGGACAATGTCTGTCGGGTCAGCTAGTTCTTTAATAAATAAATAAATAAAATACAAAGACAAATATTTATAGTTTTTTTTTTGCATAGCACGTAATGTATATAATAGATTATATTATCTGTAAGACAATATATTCTATTTTTGTATAATATAGTCTTATTTGTGTTTTGTATATTCTTTTCTTAATTGTTAAATTACTTTTCTGACTCTTATTTCTTTACGTTGATTGTAATTAGTTTTACTTAATTTGATTATTCAAATTTGAATATTTTTAGATATTTTTTTTATTATTACTATTTTTTAATTGATTTTATATTTGTAATTTAAATTTCTGATTTTTATATTTAGATAATTTTATTCGTATTTTTATTAATGTTAGTTTGATCCTTATTATATGTAGTTTATGTAGAACTCTTTGCATGCTTTCTATTTTTCTAGTTTTTATATATTTTTGTTATTGAATTGCTGATTCTCTATGTTTTCTCATTATTTTTGTTGTTTTTGATTTTTTTAGTTTTTATGTCTTTGTTATTGAATTTTTGAATTTCTATGTTTTTTTTTCAATTATTAGTTTTTTATAGACTTTTGTATAGTTTTATGAGTAATTTGAAATGTAATTGTATTTGTAGAAAAACCACTAGATATGTAATTTCTATACCCAGATCGGGTTTTTGAAAATAAATTGTTCTTATTCTCTTATTCTTTTTATTCTAATGCATAACACGTTCCCGGTATTTATTTGACAGTATGTGTTTTACGATATGGTTATAATTATATAAAACAAGGAAGCAATAGTCTTAAAATCAGTTTTAAGAGCCCTGTCCAGACAGACAGCGTTAGCCGCTTCCACTGCAAGAGTTATAGTAAGCTGACAGCTGACGAAGTATTTCAATTAACAAGATTCGATCCAGTGCTAATAACACGCACAAATTCCAACTGTCGCCTGTTGGTCATTGAAAGTTGTTCCCCGCAATAAGAATACAATAAATGATTTGATTGATTTATCACCTAATGCAGCAAAGAGTTAAGATAAAATTAAATAAAACGTCACAGTAAACCATTATACCTATGATTACCCATAATGATTATCCTTCAAGGCTTCATTGAAAGTTGGTTTTATAATTGACACTATACAGATAAGCGTGTTGATTGATTTTTAAACTGGTGCAGGAAATGCATGTACAATACAATATAATATACAATGTAGTGAACTACTCCAGTAGATAGGCATTCCTACACTTGGACACGTTTCAAAATGAAATGCTAAAAACTGAATTATTTAAAACATAACTATCATGATATGTAGTTGTCGTCGCTTTATTCAATACCCTTTAAGGATGCCGGTTAATTAAAACTATGGATATCAGTACGAGCAAGTACTTATATCCATAGTTTTAATTAAGTACAAAAATAGTAAAAAACACAAACAAAAAAAATACGTGTGGCCCTTGGGGACTGCCGCGGTAAAGCTATTGCATAGAATTTTTAACAACTTATGCAATTATAATTATTTATTTATTTTATTTTTTCTGATATCAGATAACTGCGCTCTATCGGAAAACGTTGACATAATTCCGAATCATTTGCGGCTGCGGAAGCAAATGATTCGGAATATTTTAAACGTCTTCCGATAGAGCGCAGCGCACGAATTTTTTATTCGATAAAGCAAAAAAATGGATTATTCGAAAAAAATCGTCAATAAAAGATAGATAATTAAATTATCTTTAAAATGGTGCAGGTTTCATAATAATACCAAAGATAGTATTTGCGTAGTAGTCGTTTTTGTGTTCGGTTAGACCTAATTTCACAAATTAATTACACTATGTAATAAAAACAAAATCTAAAATATTCAAGGCTAAGAATATTAGGAAAATGTTCTTGTTTTACATATATTTTTTTCGAATCGTAAGCAGTACTCTTTTAGACGTAATTAACAGTTTAAAATCATTAATTTTTGTTAAGAAATTTCTTCATTCGGTCGCTGCGCTGGCCTAGGCATATCGCGGATAAAAGCTATGCAATAGCTTAAAAATCTAAAAAATAGAAAGTATAATAAATATTTTTTTTGACAAATAGTATAAAAAGCGTTGTGCATTATGCGCCATCTAGCGGTATTGTAGCATCGCTAGTATTGTTTATTAGCAATATTTTACCTTCCTTTAGATGGCGCAGCGCGCTAAAACAATGTTAAACTTTTATTTACCAGCCAAATTTTTCAAATTAAAATAGAAAACAAAAATGTATATTTTTTAATAAAATATTTTTGTTTTCTAGTTTTTTTCAGAAGTTTATTACTTTTTGAACTGCCGGTTAATTAAAACGCACTCTGTATATAGTATTATATTGCTCATCTCCATAGAACGATTTGGAAACTCTGCTGAAATGGCGAAATGCGGGTGGGGCTGATTGCATTAAAGGCCAAACTAATGGCAATTAGTTTGGCCTTTAATGCAATCCTAAAAATATGGATAATGAATAATATTTTTATTAACAACTGATTGATTATAAAAACCCTATAATTTAACCAATGGTAACAACAGTAACATTCTGTTATTAGTGCAATTTATAGCATTTTTTCATATAGGCTGATTACATCACAGAGGTAATACGGATGGGTGGAATGCCATATATTAGTCTATTTGAACTTAAAGTGCGTAACTATTACCTACGTATTGAAACCTGTATACCAAATAAAAAAATGACATATTGATATTATTATTATTATTATTATTATTACATTTACAGACAGGCAGCATAATTGCTGATATGTCTGAATATGAAACTGAGTACAACTACAATTTCTGTTTAAGGTGTCCGTCTAGTCTATTTTTGAACATATTGACACTACTCGCTTCAACCACTTCGGCAGGTAAACTGTTCCACTGGTCCACAATCCGGTTGGTCAGGAAATGTTTCCTGGGATTCATGTGGAATCGCGTTTTCTCCAGCTTAAAATTGTGTCCTCGCAGATGATGCTTGTAGTTTCTCTTGAAGATAGAAGACAATTCGGGGCAATTGTAGCATCCGTTGAGGATCTTATATGTTTCAATGAGGTCACCCCTGGTCCGACGATCCTTAAGCGTAGGCAGCTGCAATCTGCGGAGTCGTTCTGCATATTCCAGATTTTTGAACCCCATTGGCATCTTGGTCGCTCGGCGCTGGACTTTTTCTAAGAGATCCTCGTCTTTCACAAAGTACGGATTCCATGACGGATATGAATATTACTAAAATATTAAGGGCTATGATTTAAACATAAATAATCAAAATATATGGATAAATAATCAGGGAGAATAATAGATTAAAATATAAATGCGAAATCTCTTTAGAATTATTAAAATAAAAATATTTTAATATCAAATCCAGCAATATATCATTGTATTTTTTTAAATTAATAAATGTTAAATAAATTAGACGAGGATAAGAATATCAGATGTATTATATTGTATTATGTGTAATTTTACAAATGATTTTTTTCAAACTTCCCTTATACCATAAATTGGGTTTCTCACCAAATTATTGACGTTATATATTAATAATACAATTTTTAAAAAAAAAAACGACCTATTTTTTCTTTGTAAGTGCAGCAGCCATTTCGTGGTTTAACATAGAACGGGCTCTCCGTAACATAGAACATAGAACGGGTTGAGGATTTCCCTCGTTGGAAGCCAACCCTGGGTGCCGCAGTCCTGTCTTAGTGAAACTTAGAACTGGCTGTCGTAATTAAATGCATATACCAAATTTAGTGTCTGTGCTGTACCTAGGGAGCTAATGGGTCCATGCTGGGTTGGCACGAAGACCTATTCTGTTCAGGGTCGGTCACACTCACGGGTCAACACCCATCCGACGGCCTCCACGCACGAGGTGCGAACCTGGGTAGGACTCTGGCCCTGGTCAGTTTCCCCTGGGAATCAAACCTCTGGCGCTCCTGGACGGTCTGCGCACCGTGTGGCGCAAGCCAATCGATTGTGCACTCTGACTAACAGTCGGGGGATTCTGGAAGCTGTACTGTTTCCTATAGAGCGGGGGTGGTTGCGGACCTTACGGCGACTGCTCTTGAAATGACCATCCGATCCTGGGTGAAAGCCGGGCAAAGGACGCCGTGGTCCGCGATAGATTCGGTATACACCGTTTCACCGCTTCGTAAGGGAGAGGACCGCGCAAGCGACCTCGAACTCGGAACCAATGGAGAGACCGGAGAAATCTGGTCACAATTGGTAGTTAGGGCGCGAGTGTCGCCCGCCAGGTAACATTACTGGCTATCTCGCGGTAAGGCGTTGGTCTCTAACGGGTTGTGGCGTAGCTAGATGGTGGACTGTTTTGTCCCAAGTCTTCTACGCTCACTCTAGGGAGATAAAACGACTAATCGTTAAAACTTCCTATGGTGACGGGTTCGCCCGCTGTAGTCGACAACCCAAGTTGTACCTAGGTTATTCTTGTTATAGTAACTGGTTGAATTTGTTGCCATTCCTCAAAACAGTAGTCCATACGTTTTAAGGAGTGGATATACGAAAAATAAATGGTTTTACCGTCTTCAGGACTGCATAAATTTCTGATTCTAAAATTCTGAAATGTAAGATTATAAAGAAATGGCTAAAAAATTTAATTATTATGTGCATAATATATTAAATAGAGTACTACTCTGGTGGAAGGTATTCGAGAATCAAAAGAATAAGAATGTATTAAACGTTATAAAATATACTTTTGAATACGATAAAAAGTCACATATCTCGGACCATTAATTATCAGTGACAACACCAGTGAAGAGGTGAAAGTAGATTTAATAGCTTCAAATAAATATTGCTTCGGACTCCAGTCTTAAATGGAATACCGACTGTGTCATTGGAAAAAGAAGGTAACTCTCTAAAAGACACTCATCGAGTGATTCTTAACTTACATTTCAGAAACATGGAAGCTCGCCAAAGTGGATCAAAATACGCTAGATATTTTTGAAAGCAAAATACTCTGCATGACCTTTCGCTGGCCTGTGGAGAAGACGAACAAATGAAGAACTGTATAACCTATATAATGATAAGGATGCTGTAAGATTTCTAACATTCGGAAGGCTTGGGTGTTCAGGGTATAGTACTAGGAGGCATTTGATCACATACCAGTCCCTGGTTCCATCCTGTGTTATGTATATTCATTTGTGAAAATAAAACACTTCGACTGATTAGGTAGTTGTCTGAATTTAGAGTTGTCCACTATTACGGGCGGACCCGCCACTGCAGGAAGGTATAACGATATCGTATCATTTCTCTCATATAGTTAACGAAGAGACTTAAGGACAGTGGGGCGGTATCGACTACAACGGGCGAACCCGTCACCCCAGGCCAGTATAACGATATGTAATCATTTTATTAGTCGTGGGATGAGTGTAGAAGACTTAGAGACAAGACAATCTACTGTCTAGCTCGCCAGCAGCCCGTTAGAAGCCGAAGCCTTATGGCGAGGCACCTGGAAAGGTGCCTCGCCATAGCGGGCAGCCTCGCCCCTAACTACCAGGTTTGGTAGGATATCTCCGTCAGGAATAACCTTCAGGATACCTCTATCCTCCCGACTGGTTGCGGGTCCGAAGTCGCTTACGCGGCCTCTACATTACAGAATTACATTATATTACAATTACATTACTAGAATTAAGAATTTATTGCGGACCTGTGCGTTCTTTGCCCGTACTACCACACGGGATCGGGTGGCTCAGTCGTTTCAAGAGTGGCATGACAGCAGGTCAACATCCACCCCCGCTGCTTTGAAGCCAGTATGTTTCCATAGTCTCCAGACTCCTTCACAATTGGTCAGAGTGCACAACCGATTGGCGTCGCCGAACGGTGCGCAAACCGTCAAGTAGCGTCGAGATGCAATCCCACCAGGAGAAACCGGTCCACCAGCTTGTGACGCCTGAGACGCGAGAGTCTTATCCGGGGCAGCCTTCCGCACGAGGAGTCTTCTAAATGTGAGCTGAATCGTGAGTTGAGCCGATCCGAGGACAAAATGGATCTTGTGGCCCAAGCTGCACGTAACCGTTTGCTACCAAACTGCACTGCACCAACAACAGTATTTTTACCGCCATCAAACACTGATTATATTTTTTATTGATTCATATGTTATTGTAAAAAAATCAGGAGGATTTCTTAAAAAACTCATAATAGAACCTATATTTAACAACTATATTTCTATCGAATTATCACACGTGGCGCAACAACAGGAAGGGACTATCAGCGATCTCCTAACCCCCAGTGTGGCTTGAGCCCGTTAGTGTGGCTCAAGCCACACTAACGGGAAATACCGATAATTATCGCGATAATTTAGGTGTGGCTGCAGCAAAAACGCCCATCATTAACGTTATTAACGGCATTTCCCGTTAGTGTGGCCCAGGCATTATTTATTTTATTCCCTCCCGAAATTCTTTATTCGCAGTAGACTTTGAGTTAAATATTCCGATGCGGTATCTATATAAATGCGGCTCTTTCAAATGCAAGCATTTTTTTAAATATTACCATGTGACTATTTTGTCCCAAAAGCTTGCCAACTCGTGGTCGAGGTGGTAATGACAATACCTTCTATGCATAAAGATTGCACAATGGGGCCAATGTGTTTCTTTATCGAACGAAAATAATTTGGAAAAATTTATAAATATTATGTCGAAATTAGTACGTTTTTTTTAAGTTTTATTCGCCATTGCGTTCCATTGCTGTGTTAGTTTTTAAGTGCGTTTAAATTCACTAATATGCCTGAATTTTTTGTGGCCATTAAATGCTTTTCATCATTTAAATCTTTGGTGGCCATTAAATGAGTTTCTTATATTTCCACACAAGCCTAAGTTCTGAAGTTGTTGAAAAATTAGAGTACCCAACATGGCTAAATATCCAAAGTCCACGATTAAAATTTTAAAATACTTCGTTAAGTTGGTTATTTTCTGGAAAAAGTTTTTTTTATATGTTTATTTTTTATAGGTAATCGAATGATTCCATAAATTAGCATTAAATTCTGTAATCTACTCCCGACAAAATTTAAACAGCTGGACATAAAATAAAAAAAACATCAAGGAGATGCTGATAGGCCACCCTTTCAATAATCTGGCCGAATTTGAGGGCCATGATTTTTCAAATATTGTGCTAATTTAAATTACTTAAAAAAGTAGAGCCTTATTGTCTGATTATTTTATACGATCTTATATCTGTAGGTACTTTTAGTTTAAAATGTATAACGTTGATTTAATTTGATTATTTAACATTTTACTGACAATTTGAATATTACGATAAATAATTTTACTACGTATCTTTCGAACTACTTCAAATATTAGGCTTCTATTTTGATTATTTATATTTATAGTTTGACAATCTAGTAGTTAATTCTTGACTACCTATGTATGTTCAGTAAAGAGTAGTAACGAAACTTACTACATAACCCAATTATTTTGACACGTCCAAGAGCGGTCTTTAGCCGTCAATTGGACACGACGAAAATGTAATGTAATGTAATGTAAATAACAGTAGATCCAAATCAATAGAAAATAAGCAATATTTATTATCTAAATTAAATTTACCCTAAACTCATCATAATTATCGAGATAGTTAAAATAAACAATGGTATGACCGAAATAAAAAAAACGGATATGTCCTCCCAAGACTTTCCCGGCAAGTGGCCAAGGACTGTTTTTCTCAGCCTGGTTTAGTCCACTCCTGGACGTAGGCCTCTTCCTTCTTCTTCCATGTCTGTCTGTCAGCTGCTGCCGTCAGCCAGTTGGTCCCTGCTGCTTTTCTGATGTCGTCCAGCCATCATAGTTTTGGTCTCCCTACGCCTCTCTTCGGTCACCTCGCGTCTTCCTGCCTTACGACGTGACCTGCCTAACCCCACTTTAGTGTGGTGATACGTTTCATGACGTCTATTGCGCACTCGTATCTCTTCCGTGCTCACTCTGTCGCGGAGACTGATGTCCAGCATTGCTCCCTCCATGGCCCTTTGGCGTATTCTGAGGAGGTTGGCACTGCTCTGCAATAGAGGCACTGTTTCAAGGCCGTACGTTGCTACTGGACAGGACTAGCCAATGACTGATTTAACCTGAATATTAATTTCATAAATAAAATCGATAAGCGCCCTCTCTCGGGCGGCAGACAAGCCCGGTTAGGTCGTGTTGCAAGTGGATGGTCGGCACCGTTCGTTTGTCGGCTAGCCTCAGGCGGCTCGGCGTTAATATTTGATTAACATGTATGGCAGAATTTAATTATTATTAGTGCAGCTTGTACATATATGAGATTTTCACAACGAGATTTTAACAATGCTTCTGTGTATTAAATTTCAAGTCTTCAAGACCAATATTTCGAGAATTATATATGACTAGTGCGCCCCTGGTGGATAGATTTTAACCACATTCTTTTCAACTCTTGCCATGACCAAATGATGCCTGCATACCAAATTTCAGCTCAATCGGGTTAAGCGATTGGGCGCTATCGTGAAGGAATACACCTAAAAACACACCGACTTTAATCTAGAAATGGTCTTAAATGTCAGGGGGGAGGGGGGGGGGGGCGTAAAAATGGATATTTCCGTCTCCTTCTCGATTTTTTTAGCGCTTTCAGAATACTTTCCCTCCTCGTCGGTTGGTGTAAATCCGAAAACATAATTCGAAAACATAATCCGAAAACATAAACGAAAACATAAATTCGAAAACATTGCAGATAGAGAAAAATGCTAAAATGAGTCACGAGACTGATTTCTAGGAAATGAAAACTGGATATATTACTTTATTTAAACCTTAAATTTTTTTGAGAAAAATCAACTTTTTTCATGCTGCAATTTTCACTCATGCCAATCGTTCAATTTTTACAAACTTTTATTTACCTTGCTATGTATGTTAGTTAGTATGTATGTTTGTTTAGGTCAAATCTTGCAAGCTAAATTAGAACCACTTCCTCTTATCTTATGAAGTTGAAGTTTCACGTGTTGGTTCAGTTTCGATGACAATGCATTGTTGTGGTGAGCAAGACCCGATTCTACAACCAGGACCGGCTCCCGACGAGGCTACTCTTCCACGGTCAACAGCACAGACACACAATTTGGTATACGCATTCAATTATGATAGCCCGTTCTAAATTTCATCATGACATGGCTGCTGCACCCAGGGTTGGCTTCCAACGAGGGGACTCCTCAACTGTCAGCAGCGCAAAAACGATTTTTTTGTATACGCGTCCAATTATGATAGCCCTTACTAAGTTACGCCGAGACAGGGCTGCTGCACCCAGGGTTGGTTTCCAACTAGGGGACTCCTCGACTGTCAACAGCACAGAAACGAAATTTTGTATAGCATTCAATTAGGATAGCCCGTTCTAACTTTCGCCACGACATAGCTGCTGCACCCAGGGTTGGCAACCGAAGAGGGGACACCTCAACGGTCAGCAGCGCAGAAACGATTTTTTTGTATACGCGTCCAATTATGATAGCAGCCCTTACTAAGTTACGCCGAGACAGGGCTGCTGCACCCAGGGTTGGCTTCCGAAGAGAGGACACCTCAACGGTCAACAGCACAGACACAAAATTTTGTATAAGTATGCATTTAATTAGGATTATTTCATGGCTGCTTCACCCAAGGTTGGCTCGAACATAGCATTTTAATTAAAGTTTGTTTTTAAAAATGTGTTTCTACCATATTACCCTATTTTATTAGAAATAAAATTAATATCGCAACATTTGTCCAGGCCCAAGAACGAACAGGAAGAACAAATACCAGAACATAAAAGAATTACAACAACATTTATTAATAAAATATTAATGACTGTCAACAATTTTAAAATTAAATGCAACAAAGCTCGTAAGAAGAGCAAATGTATTCCTTGCTAATTGCTATTATTTGAATCGTTATGATTTAACTTTTATTTGGTTACGTAAGTATGAAAATAAAACATTTCATCGTCTAAAAATGTGCATTATTTGAATTCTAACTACGTACTTTAAAAGTACATACAATTTTCCAAATTATCTACCTAGGTATAGTCTCTTGGTCAGTAGATATGCCTCTTTCCTAAATTGTATGGGATAAATAAAGTCAATTTCGAGCTACTAAAACTCTAAAAAAACATGTTTATATTATATCTCATTTTATTATTATTCTCACCTGTACGCCTCGTATTTCATAATATGTCTGTTATAATTTCATGCTTATGATTTTTTTACAGATTATAATTTGATAATTTCACATTTTATTATTGTAATTTTCTTAATGATTATTTAACTCTAATTATCTTTTTTTTTATAATTATCTTTTTAACATATTATCGACTACTTTCACAATTTATTCATTTATTACTCAATATTAACAATAAATTATTGGTGCCATCTATCGCATTTGTATCTAGGCTGATGACATCACAGAAATAATCAGGAAATATAGAATACACTCTATTAGTCTATCTGAACTTAAATACGCGGAACTCCCTGATGGCAAATGATAGAACAGTCAAATTTGGGCTAGTATATTTTGTAATCATGAGTACTTTCCACTACACATGTTGACGAGGATCTGAGGATGGAGCCGAAAGATTGCCACTGGAACTCCCTGATGGAATGTAAAGCTTGTTTTTAAAAATGTTTTTACACTTTTAATTTATTTTTAGGTATAATCATAAATCATAAAATGCAATTTGAGCATATTGCCACATGGCAATAACTAGTGTTAATTATAAAACGAATTGAAATTAAGAATTTAAAACTGAAGATGCCCGAGGAGAAAAAAATGGGAGAGGAAGGAGAGATAAAGTGAAGAACTGTTTACTTTTTAGAAAAGTAGTACTTTTTGAGGTAAGCCTTCAATGATTCTAAAGAAGGCGAGTTTCGTATATTTGCTGGGAGATCGTTCCAGAGTCTTTCACCATGGACACAGAAAGAGTAGGAGTAGAAATTAGTATTGTGACAAGGATTTTTGAGTAAATTGTCAGAGGCTGACCGAAGTACGAGACAGTGGGAACTTAATGGTTCGAAAAGCTCGTGGAGATTGGAAGGATGATGTTGATTGGGAGAGTACACGATAGAGAAATCAAGTATATGAACATTTCTCCTTTGGCGTATTGGTAGCCACTGTGCGCTATATTCGGACATTTGATCATACTTATATACGTATACCGAAGATGTCTACTATCTGAATATCTGTAATATCATTGTAGTTCATAATCAAATGTATAACAATAAAAAGACTCGACTAGGTGCGACTAATAAAACCCTGGCAATTGGTTCAGGGATAAGTGGTTGCTAATTATTTTTTCCTGCGTACCACTTAAAGAAAGACCTCAAACTAGCGTACCCCTTATTGCAGGAATGAGAAATAAAAATAAAATCAGTTGTTTTAAACATTTATTACCAACAAAATACGGTTCTAATGAAATCAGTTAAATGTGACATATATGCACTTTCTTCTTTCCACAACTCTGAAAAATCTGGTTGCTTATTGGTAAGCTTCAGTCTAAACTCGTTTTCGAGTTAAAGTCTATGACAACGTTGTTTATAAGTTTGTCATGGCTGAAAATCCAATCCAGTAAAAGTACGTCGTGCAAGATATATTGCAGCAATTGTTGTTTGCGTAATCAATTTTTCCTGATTATTTTAGTCAAGAATTTGCCACGCGTACCGCTTGATGCAAATTCGCGTACCCCTGGGGGTACGCGTACCACTTATTGGGAAACACTGGTTGAGGGGATAAAATAAAAGTAAAGAAATAATATATGTGACACATCGAATTTCGGAAAGTAAAGCCCTGCCATTTGACTCCCTGTATCTGTCTTCCGAAATGGATTTTTTTTCGTTGAAAGTTTGCTATTTACACAACTGCTCAACAAAAATAGATTGTAATGTTTAAAGGATTGTAAAGGATCGCGGTGGTCCGCGATAGATTCGGTATACACCGTTTCACCGCTTCAAAAGGGAGAGGACCGCGCAAGCGACCTCGAACTCGTAACCATCGAGAAACCGGAGTAATCTGGTCGCAATTGGAAGTAAGGGCGTGAGGGTAAGCCCGCTGGGTAACACACCTGGTTATCTGGCGGTTAAGGCTTTGGCCTCTTACGGGCATGTGGCGGAGCTTGACTGTCCAAGTCTTCTGAGCTCACTTCACGGGGAACCTCCTGAGGTGACGGGTTCGCCCGTTGTAGTTGACAACTCTATTTGTAATGTGTTCAGGGTTGATCTATGTATATTTTCCATTTCTTTATTCCGCCATAATTTCTAAATGCTTGAACCGATTTAGAAGTGTTTTGTATTTTTGGAATCGTTATGTCGTCCCAAATATCATAGGGTACTTTAAATATCAAGTAAATAGTTGTCTAAATGCCCAAATATCAATAAATTAATATAAATATATCTTGTTTAGTGTCAAATGAAAGGTCTGATAAGGTACATTCCGGAAATATACACGTATCTATATGGATAAATATATAAACTACTATTGTTTTAAAAAACAACTGAAAAATAATAATTTTATGTATATAGAATTTTATAATTTTTAATAAATTCTATTCTGTAACGGCAGTCATGTTTTTAATTATTTTTAATATATTTACTTGTTTGCAATATGGAAAATTTTACAATCGAACAACGCGTTAAGATCATGCTAAGTTGTTTTACAAATATTCTAGTATATTACTACATGTCTAGTATACTACTAGAAATGTAGTAGTAGTATGCAGTTGTAAGGTAGAGACTTACTACCTTACACAATTATTTTGACACGTCAATTGGACAATACTGTATGCAATATGCAAAATGTAATATAATGTACATATAATAGCAAAGACCACGCATTATTTTTCTCTCTTATAACTTTATTTTTGTCTTTACTTTGGTTTAAATTCTATTCTATTTGTCACAGCCTATTTAACAAAAAGTTTATATAAATATAATATTATAGATTTCTCAATATTACAAGAATAAATTGTCTACCTTGGAACAGGCGGCAGCCTAGTTAGGTTAAGACTTTTGTATATTGAATCTCCTCATAAATTGAACTCAATAAATAATTTGTAATTTGTAATTTAATGCTGATTTTATAATGGCATTGCGATTCGTTTTTTTATTAACACATTTTAAGACAATTTAGTTTTATGAGCATTTTCTAAAACCTTCACATAATTTATTGTAATATTAGAGCCCTATTAGAGCCTAATTTATTATAATATAGGACCCCAAGGTTTAGCAATTCGGTTCCAGTTATTTTTGTAAGGAAAAGCAATGTATTTATAGTAATTATTACGTAAATAAATAAATAATATTTAAATATAAATTCCATTGAAATCTGAATTTTTCATTCGTTTTTCGTGGCTTTACTTTCCATAAGTGGAAATGGATAAACCTTTATAATAATGGTAGGCATTGGACGATATAGGCAATAATTTGTAAGTGTAAATATGCCATGGCACTGACAGCATGCATATCGCGGAATATTGAAATTAGCGTCGAGCGTAGTCGGTCAGCGAGCGCACGGTGCTACGAAAAAAAGTACGGCTTCAGCGCGCGAGGGGCGGGCGGAGTGGTGGTGGCCGGCGCGAGCGGCCGCATAAAAGGCGCGCCGCTCGCCGGAAAATGTCAGAAGCAGTTTCAGCGCCGAGGGTGCCGCATCTCTCCAGCTATCCTCACTCATCAGCCGATCCAGGCGAACCCGGTCTGCGAGTACTGGCTTATTCACGAGCCAGCAGCGCTACCAAAAAGGATTCGTTTCGACGTCGACCTCCTCCTCAGACTATACAGTCGCCACAGAGCATCACTATGAACCCAATGGTGAGTCCTTTTTATCAGTATCCTATATTGCCTTGCCCCAATTCGTTTGTTCTACCCGAATAACTCCAATCGTGCTAGATCACATGAGTCATTCTCTTGCACAAATGTTGAGTGGATGGCATTAGTGACAAGAACTCTTCGACACAACCAGATATATACTTATTTGCAATGTCTCACAATAGATTAAACAAAAATCTAGAGCTATCTTTTAGGTCTATTAATTGGCTATTAAATTATTCAAATATTATATTATTAAGCTGTAAAATAACTACTACAAAAGCAATATCAGTGTTTAACTTTATTAGGATATAAATGTATGAGCAATGCGATGCAGCAATGCGGATTCGTCTGTAAGTTGTTTTGTAAAAAAAAAAATAAACAAAATATTCATATTATTCATATTCATTTTATTAGTATACTGGTATACAAGTCAGATACAGATTCAGAACATTCACACATATTAGCAAACAAACATTTTTTTATCGTAAAGAAAAGATAAAATAAACAAAACAAAACGAAGAAAAAACACAAGAATAACGTAAAAAGAAGAAAAACAAGACAAAATGTAGAGATCAATAAATACTTTAGCCACCAAAGCATTTTTAACAATTTCAGGATTCAACAAATTTAACAATTTCAGGATTTGGATAACGGGTTAGTTTAGCATATCCCATATTTAGATATCCCTTGCAACTAAATTCTATTACTTAGATATACCTCGACAACCACTGACAACATACTTTAGAAAAATGCTTTATACTGCATAAACTAAATTATTTAACGATTCTAACGATACTACATACTACTTAATCGGTTCTAGCATTCATTTAGAAGTTATAGTGGAATAAAGAAACGGACATCATACATACATACGAGTAAATTAACCATGATAACCTTATAAAACATTACCATTACACTCATTTTTCTGAAGTCGTGTAAAAATGCAGTTTTACACTAAATAATATACATTATTACCGTATTTGTCAGAATTTTGTCGACCAAATTTGGTTGCATATCAGAACACCGTTGATTACGTAACGACCAATATTGGCGGCTTGCTCCCGGAGCGCACAGGAATATTATTTTCTAATTCGAACGCATCTCAAAATCCATACCAAATATCTCATTATTACCATAGATACATAGACGACCGCTAGAATATATTCGCGCGTTATTTCGCGGATATCTCTGATAAAATTCCATTATCAAACATCATTTTTTTTTTTCGAGAAATCATCAAAAATTTTATTGGTTTTTATGAGTTAATATGTAAATATTTTTGTATGTAAATAAGCAAAACGAAATATTACCTTTGATATAGAATCTAATAAAGATCACGATAGTATTTACAATTTCTAAATAGAGTTCCGTATTTTTCCGTAAGACAAGTACACGTTAGAAATGCCGAGTTTTTCCCTAAATATTTAATTGTTTTACAAAATGAGATTTCAATATTGTATATACGAAATGCCAATGCGATCATTGCACAGTTATTCTTTTTATGATTGCTATAGTAGTTCCATAGTTATAGTACTTTTGTCGAGCGCGGCGATATTGCAAAAAAAATCCCATTAAATTGCCGCGGTCTGCCATGAAATTATGCCGCTACTAGAAGGATTAACAGTCTAAAACTAGTACTAAAGGCAATAACTGCACATAAAAATGACTAAATTTGTAGTAAAAATATCAAATTAAAAGCCATTTTTTATAGTAATTCAAATATAACATTGATCTTCTTCTGGTGCCATATCCGCCAAAGAGGCTGCTGCAGCTGAGAAAAAGGTTTTTATTGTCCTGGACCTTTTCTTCCGGCTATCGTAACCTTGTATAATAAGATGCAAGCTGTTAATGTATCGATTTGGATGTGACATGACATGCATTTTAATTTTTTATACCGTTATTGACATTTTGGTCTTTTGGCTCAAACGGTTTAAGGATATCTTTATTTCTGACTGTATCAATACGGAGCCCACATTAAGTCCACATCTCAGATGCTTCAAATTTTCTCAACAGTGTATCTGCTAGTATTCTGATTTCGACTCTAAAGAGCTGATTTCGTCAATTCTAATTACATGTATCATTTGATTCAAGATGACACTAGATCAATTGTGTGATTCTGTATAAATCATCGATTCAAAGTTTTGATCGTTTTTATCGACCTATTTTATCACACTGTCACATCTCTAACATTGGTTTTGTGGAGCCTCACTGGTGCTATTAGTGCTAAAATGGCGAAAATAAAATCGCCTCATTAGGACGTTGTTTATAGCCAGTCCAGCGTACCATAATAGAGGTCAGTGGGTTTTCCATATCAATTTCCGGGGTCATTCCGTTTACTTGAATTTGGAATTCATTACATGAATTCTCCCCTGTGCGAATCAATCATCGCTAACATCGCTATTATTCATTTTACTTTCCGGCCCACCAACTGACCAGGAGGGAAATTATTGTGAATGCATACATTTTTTTCGTGATGGAGACGGAATATATCTATTTTGAGCCCTCTTGACGATTAGGACTATTTCCAGATGTAAGTCCGTATATGTGTGTCTGTCTGTCTGTTTGTCTGTCTGTCTCTCTGTGCGTGTTCCTCCACGATAGCGCCCAAACGCTTAATCCGATTGAACTGAAATTTGGCATGCAGGCAACATTTCGTCATGACAAGAGTTAAAAAGCTTGTGATTAAAATCGATCCACCAGGGGGCGCTATAGTCATATTTCAACCTCGAAATATTGGACTTATGTAGATACTTGAAATTTGGTGCACACATGCCTTATTGGTCGAAACCACATTGTGTGAAATTTTGGTTGGAATACATCATCGCCCGCTTTCTTCCGCCGGCCGAGAGAGGGCGCTCATCGATTTCTTTCTTTGCTACTTACCGGGAAAGTCTTAGAGTGACACAATCGTTTTTTTAATTCCTTTGAAGATTCGTCAGGAATATATGTTATTTTTCGTCTCTCATGGTGTTTCGTTTTTATTACACTACTGCCCAACAAAAAAGGAGTGTAATGTGTTCAGGGTTCATATATGTATGTTTTTCGTTTCTTTATTCTACCATAACTTCTAAACGCTCGTACCGATTTAGAATTATGTGGCATTGTCTTACATCTTTCCTGTAAGTTTGTATTGTTTGATAGATAGATAGATAGAGATTCTTTATGGCACATTAAACAAAAACATACAAAATGCGGACCTATTACCTAAAATACAATCTCTTACAGCCAACCTTCGTGGAAGTGTAAAAATTTAGGTGCCAAGAGATAAATTAAAAATTATCAAAAAAAGATCAAAAACTTATTACATAACAAAAATTAATCAAGTAAGTAACAAAAATGCCATTTTTTAAAATAGAATTAGGATTTGGAATAATTCGCAAGGAGCGAAGGATAGGAGAGGATGGGATGAGACCTAGGATAAGTAGGAATTTAGGGACATGAAATGCTTTTTCAGAGACACTTGAAAGGTAGAAACCGTTGGTGCGTTTCTGATGTCTGGCGGGAGCTGGTTCCATAGTCTAGCTGTATGAACGGTGAAGGAATAAGTAAAAAAAGAAGAATTATGAGTTGGAATCGCAATTTTACTATCCTGACTGGAACGGAGTGAAAGACCATGACTTCCTAAGTGATTGCATTTTTCGGTTAGGTAGGAGGGAGGGGTAGGATTGTTGAGGATGTTATAAAGAAGGAACAGAATATGCATGTTTCTACGTTCATGTATTCGAAGCCAATGAAGTCTGCTTCTATTGTAAATTCAACGATTGTAAATTCAACGACTTATTACGAAGAGATTGTTGCATATTGCATATTGTGCATACGCATTTTTTGTGTATCTTCCGGCTTCCTTGTGCCGCACACATTTCACCAGCTGATTACCATCGCCTGCGCTAGGTCTAATAACTTGGCTTCCGCAACTTCGGTGAGCACCCAAGGCTGACTTTTTGTTGCGTGAGAAGCCTTCCATTGAAGGCATTTATTTGGTCATTTTATACGATCTCTCATCATTAACCAGCACGCATTGCCCTTATGTAATACACATTTTCTTAGTCGGAAACTGGAACAGGAAATCTGTAAACTAGTTTCAACTTCCTCCTCTAGCCTACTTTAACGTCGCCTAGACTGGATTTTTGTTGCGAAAGTCTCTTCCTAGTTTATGATAATCTGGTTAATCATGAATAAACCTTTCTACGAACAATAGATTTCATTGAATATAACCATAGACAAACATTCCAGCGAAAGGAATGTAAAATAAATCATTACCATAGCTAATATAACGAGAGTGACTATGCGCATGCTCAATAAAATGGTGGGTGGGACGAGAAAACAAGGCGCGGTGCATTTAAATTAATTCTAGATATTTTAGGAATGGCGAAAGATCAAGTATATCCTTCACCAGCACAGTTAATAACCTAGTTATTTCTACTAGAAACGAAGAACCCACGAAGCTTAGAGCCTATACAGTTTCGATGTTTTCGCTTTCTCTCCATCCTGTGATTTAACAGAGGTGTCTGGCTCGCACGTGCCTTGTTCTAATTTTGAAAAATGGAAGATTGTTCAAACTATCTAAAATGTAATTCCTAATTAAATATTGTATAACAAATACCTAATATTGCTATATTATTTTGTTAAAGCAATGAATGCTATTTTTTGGTATTAAAAAAAAGAAAATATGGAAAACCGCCTCGTTAAGTAACTCGGCAAGGATTGGAAGATTCAAAATCAGATTTTTGATTAACGCAATAATGGCACGAATATCCTGGCATGATAAAGCTGAAGGATGAAGGGGCTACAATTTCAAAGAGTGAAAGAGTTCAGCAGAAGAAGAAGAAGAAGAAGCATTGAGTTTCTCTAGAGTTGAAGGTCGCGAATTCCTTGTCGATCCAGACAGAACAATTGGCGTCTTCAAGGTTGCAGCTGCGTTCGAAGTGCAGAGTCATTATGCCTCGTTAAAATTCAACACACTGAGCTGTCACCGAACAACACATGACTTTGACAGTTGGAGCTCTTAAATTAGTTAGTATTTGATAAGGTAGGAGTGCTGCATATATTTTGTGTTCTTTTGTAGTTTGATGCCCTCGCGATTCGATTGTACCAGTAATGTACCATTGGTAATGATGACTATCCACCGTAGCTTATTTCTGTCTCTGGGTATTCTTCTGGTAATCTTGCCTTCCGATACTGCGCAAAGTATTGATCCCTGAGGATGTGGACAAGATATTAAAAAAAAAGTTCTATCTGTATATTTGTTTCGAAGCTTCCCACTCCGTTTTTAATTTTTCCCAACACTCACATCTCTAAAATCCCTAATTTGTTGATACAGTTATGTTTCACTGTTCAGTATCGCAGATTTGCATGTGAATAAACCAGATGTCATGTAATGTCTAATTAAATGAGTCGCTGTTGCAAATGACCGTCTTTTTCGTGTTGAAGGTGGTTCAGGCGTGAATCTATGCATTGCAAACCAGATTAGAGGTAATGACGTGACTAAGATAAATATATTTGTTTGCCTATTTAAGATCATTATATTACAATATGTGATGCATCCTTCACAACCTTGATCCGATACATATAGCTTCTTTTGCTTATACCAACGTGTCCAACTTTAGTATTTTTTTGTTCTTCTATTGTGTTGTTGAAACTCTGTTATCTAATTCTGTTTCCGTTAGATCCACCCTTATATTCAATGTACCTTACCAGCTCTTGGAAAAACATCCACTCTCAATATCTATTTCCTAAATGTCTCAACCAGAAGTGATGTCATATTCTACTGCAAATATTGCAGCATTTTTCATTACGCATCACGACCAAAAATATTTCAGTGCTATAGTGATAAATGAGAGTGCTATTTTATAGAAAATAAACAAACCTATTCCTCTCCATGGCAATGCAAACTATGAGGTTGAATCTCCGGACAATTGCTCTAGTTCCTTAGACAAAATTCTTTCTTGAAACAAAACAGTTAAACAAAACAAGAATCGAAGAATTCTGAATGCTCTCATTAACCACTACTTACATAGCATACTGTAAATAGCCACAAGAGCGACGGAGCTACTCATTGAAATTATGGACAACAAACTAAAATTATAATTTCTATAGAATGATTGAAGGCAGCAAGACTCCTTTAAAATGCCGCGATTGTTATGAAATATTATTATCCTAGGTTATCAATATCAAAAATAGAGATTATTCGAATAAGTGTTGATCAGATAGAATCGGTCAGAAAAGGAAAACAATAAATGATACAAAAACCAATGAAAAATACAGGAGCACTGATGAATCTTGGATAATCGTTAGTTGTATACAGATAGAGAAAAATACTTTATTGTACAGTTTAAGGCAAAACAAACGGCAGGCGGATTTACTGCTTAAGTTACTGCTGACTTACTGCTTTAGAAAGTGAAACAATTCGGTGCTAAAATACTTAAGCCAAAAGACTTAACCAACATTAAAAAAATAATCAAAATTCCATGTTTCTAAATAACTAGGATTTATAACATATCTGCAAGGAACGGAGGTCAGGAGACGATGGGACGATGAGACGTAGGATAACTAGGAATGTTTTTAAGATACATTTGAAAAGTAGGAACCGTCAGTGCGTTTCTGATATTTTACGGGAGCTGTTTTTATAGTATGCATGAAGAGTGAAGAAATATGTAAAAAAGAAGAATGACTTCCTAAGTGAGTCAATTTTTCGGTTAGGCAGGAGGAAGCGGTGGGATTGTTGAGGATATTGTAAAGAAGGGGAAGAATATGCAGGTTTCTACTGTCATGTATCAGTTAAGTCACATTATAAAAACTCTGAAGAGAAAAATTACAAAATGATAAAAGTTAAGACGAGATACTTCTTCTATATGTATATTTTAGAGGGTTTATACAATTTTTCATACACATACAATTATAATATTTATACATAATATAATAGGTCTTCGAAGTAAACGCAAATTTTGCGTTTTATTTGAAGAGCTCTATGACGTAATAAGTACCTAATATCGAAACGCCTAAACACTAAAAATAAGCCATTAGGTAATTTCCCGCTTTTAGCTGGCCAACTATCCATAGACAAAGATTCATTTATGATATCAACTTCCCCCACATAGATTGAAATGTCTGTGGGCGTGCTACACGGCGATTAGACCACTGTAATAGCTCATTGAAACGGTAACACAATCCACTCTGACTGGGCCGGTGCGCTATTGTGAATTATTGGTTGCATTAGATTATAGAAAAGGCAAATTCCTGCACGCAGCTCGGTGCATATTGCGACACCGTCCGATCTGGTCAATAATTCGCAAGTGCGCAAACAATTTTGAAATCATTGATCAAAATTTAAAATATTCCGAACCTGGCGACGGAAGCTTCTACATTTAATTCTGAAGGACTCTTAAGTCATCAATATCTTAATGTTAGAAATTAAAATATGTATATTTTTCCATTTTGTTTAAATGAAATTGAAATTTCTTGACTAAATCTTTAAAATGTACATTTATATTAATAACTAAACCATTCTAACTAGGCCTCGCCTATAGGTAGGTTTAATGGATATTTAATTAGTGTAGATCATTATCTTCGTACCTGATATAACTTCGTTTTTACCTTCTTTTTAATATTTCATGTGTATGCCTTTTACCAGTATTCTATAATCGAACATTCACATTTCGTCAATTTCTCTTTTTTCATTTGTGTTTGATTCTTGATCTTCTCTATCTTTTACACAATAGTTGTGTTTGTGCCTCTTGTTAAATATTTCAGAATAAGTTTACTAGATTCTAGACAATAGATAGAAAATTGCGAAAGAACTATTGACTTTATTAATCCGCGAAGTAACATCAACTTCTGCTGCAACTCTATAATTGAATGTATACCCCTGATTTTTAATAATACATCAGTACTTGTCAGTGCCTCTCGTATCTCAATTAACACATTCTTCATTTTAAGTAACTTTTCGAATGTGGGCACTTTTGGTCAGCCACTCCTTGCGACCATATCTTGAGTCATTCTTCTTCTTCTGGTTTTAATTCTTATATCTTCCTCTGTAGTAGCCATTTACTATCATAGCTATGAAAATTCAATATATCTTCCACACAGACCCTAGAAATCTGGAATTATAGTCAATTCTAATGTCGTGGTTCATATTGAACTGCTGAAGTTAATGATCACTGTTTTAGATATGTCCAAAACACATCTTGTTTACCCAGAAACAGTCATCAATTTCATCAACGATCTACCTTTTTCTTTAATGTTTCAATCTTCGCCGCAACTATATCACAACTCGTATCATAAGAAAAATCCATAAATTTGGACTGCATTACAAACGCGCCTATATAATCGGTGAAGTTGATAATGGGTAGTGGGCCCAATATTGAGCTTTGCAGTACTATCATAGAAACATCGATACAAGATTGACTTTAGCCAGTTACCAAAGGAGAAGACTGTGTTCACCTACTTTCGCTCCTTTTTCGTATTCTCTCTTTGTTTTCACCGTTCTATCATTTAGACCTCTTTGAACCATTGTCTTCCCATGGCCGACAGCTTCGTCCGGTCCGTCGTAAAGATTGGCAGAGGCCAATCTTTTACGACGGTCTTTATTCCGATTGGATTGGACAATTCCCACAGGACGCTCTTTATTCCGTATTTTTTTAAATGTTTTTACGTAAGGGTCTAACTTTCTGTAGAGTCCATTAAAGCTCGCCTTAAACAGCACTACCTCACTCAGTAGTAGGTGACTCTTGGATATAACTTATTACTTTCTTTTACATTTTAGTTTTATAGCATTCTTGTATGTCTGTAACTGTGTTACGCACTGATGGATCGATTGCCAGGTGGTATTAAGCTTGTCTCTTCGTTAAAGATGTACGCAAATATAGAGATTTTTTTATTACTATTAATTTCTTATTCGATTAGACGGAACACAACCGACTCTGTTTTTTTAGGAATTAGTGGAATTTTACTTAAAAAAGGATAGTTTTCCGTGAGGAGCATCGCTGCATGAGTCCGACTGAGGCCATTTAGTAACGGCGTAGCAAATACAGTATCGTGAGTTCTCAATTTCAATGCGATTTGAAAGGGTGCGTTCGGCGGGTATATTATTACGGAGCAAGTTCGTAAACGGCGTACAGTGAGTCATTTAGTTTAGTATAAACATACTAGCTACATTATGATATCGAAGAATCGTTATCAATGTTTTCCCATCAATCGATGACTATTTCATTACAATCTGTTTCCTTGTTACTTTTTTTTATTTTTATATTAATTCCCTTTATCTAGCCATATTTCAATTAAAAATTCAAAAGGTTTTATTTTTTTATTTTGAGTGTTTTGAGAAAAGGCAGAGAGGGTAACTCTCTGACTTTTCTGCTGGCAAACCGACCATATCAATATGCTAAAATGATTGTTGCCCCTGACAAAAGATGCAGACTTTGGGACGTACTCTATATCTAGTTGCGCTACTGCCCAGCAGAGTCCCTCCTCAAATAGCAAGGGCACTGGCAAGCCAAGATGACTGGTATCAAGAAACAGTTGGAGGTGTCGACTATAAAGGACGAAAGCTTCCCCGCAGGAAGTTTTAACCTGCAGGACGACAAGACAACATCCACCCCCGCTGCTTAGGAAACAAAGCCGTTTCCAGACCCGCCGGGTATCTGTTGGAGTGCACAGGCGATAAGCTAACGCCGCATGATGGGAAAACCGTACAGGAGCGCCCGAAGAACGATTCCCAGGATAATGATCCACCGGGCAAAGAGTCCTACCCGGGCTTTAACTTCTATTAGGAGGCTACCGGATGGGTGTTGACCCGTGAATTGGGCCGACCCTTAACACACTGGGTCATAATGGCCTAATTACATTGGTCCCATTAACTCCCAAAGGTATTAAGAAACATAGGACCGTCGAGCGTGGCGAAGTATTAAAGCGTGCGTTACAAGATACACTGTTCGGCGTGCCGCCCGTTCATAACGAGCGCAGGCGGTTCTGTTCGCGTTCGCAAACGAGAGCGAAATCACTTCCGGTAATTGCGCGATCGCCGCGCGCGTGCCTCGCTTCTGTGTATAGATATGGCCGAGTCGAGCGAGACCGTAACCGATTGTTACGTCTAATTAATCGCCTGAACGCAGCCACTTCTGTGATGGAGCGGTTCTGTCTATGGCGCAATGGCGGCCGCGCCCGGCACGCCCTTGATCACGAAAGCGCGGGAAAGCACACGTGGCCACTTAGAGGTTATGTGTGTATAAGAAACATAGATCTGTTAGTGTTGGCAATACTATATAAAATTTGCACGGGAATTAGAAGTCCTAATAATATGATGTTAGAAGAAGATGCGCCCAACTCTTCAGCAACTTTCACATCGGTTGTCCAAATCACACAAGCAAAAGAATCTGCAATAATAGTAAGAACCTGAATCTAAAGAATCTCAATGTATAACATACAGTCTGTTCGGGACTGTCAGGCATTTTCAAGGTATGATGAATTGAATTCGAGGGCCTTGACTTTGCAAATATTGTACCAATTTGAATGATAATTATATATGTACTTTTAGTATTTAAATGTAAGATTTAGCTTTAGTTTGATTATTTAACAATTTACTTACTACTTTGGATGCTACTCTGTACAGTTTTTAGTACGTATATATTCGATTTATTTACTATTTCAATTGTTAGACTTCTGCTTTGATTATTCAACTTTTTAACCGACTATTTTAATTATTGTGTGTTTAGTAGGTAGCCATTAGAATTATTGACAATTTTTTAATTTGTTTTGTAATCCGATTCTACGACGAATAACTTTTAGTAGGTTCCAAAGTTTCTTAGATACTATATATTTTTCAAAATTAATATATGTATGTTAAGTAAAGATTAAAGTAGTAATGACACTTACTACTTAAAATACAAATATTTTGACACGTCCAAGAGCGGTTTTAGCCGCCAATTGGACACGACGTAAATGTAATGTAATGTAATGTAATTGCTAGCAATTATAATTAAAATGTTTGCATTTGATAGGAATATTTAGTTCTGACAACGTCCATCTGTGGAGTTTGTAGAATTGCAGGTTCCCATACAGTTTAGCCTCGTCAACGCGAAACGTCCATCCCTGCATTCCGTCGTTTAACAAGAGCGTGACCAGAAAGTGGCGCGATTCGGCGAGTGAAATTCGCGCGTTTTTGTACGATTTACAATCGGAACGCGTCCGAATTAAACGCTTCGCTGCTAATTGGGCTCGCCGTCTTGGCGCGAAAACTGACGAAAGACGCGCACGCACCGGCCGTCATACTCTCTGGACAGACGAAATGGCGCGAAGACGAAAAGACCGCCAGAAAATGCGAAATCGCTTTTGAAAATGATAAAACAACTTGGGCTCAGCATTGTTTTAAATGTTCACTACAAAAGCTAACGGTTAGGCAGCTAACGGTTCCGGCTTACCAAACCAGATTAAAGGATAGAGAGATCCGTCCAAATCTGGTAGCAAGGGACCGAGGTTTGCTCGCTTGTTCCTCTTCAAAGTGCCTGTAAGTTGTCGGACTCTTACAGGGCCGTTGGCGAAGCTTGACTGTGGAATGTTTTGTTCCCTCAAAAGTCTTGTCATGGGAGTCATGGGAGTCAGAATGACACAAGGCCTTCATAAATGGGGTCATATGACTTGCTTGTTACCTTGGGTTGGCTCAACTCACGGTTCAGCTCTCATTCGGTAGCCCCATTAAATAGTGAAAATGTTTATTTTGTTAAAAAAAAATATTGCACACACAATATAATACAACATGGTGGGCCTATTGGCGAGTGGCAATATCTTACAACCATACCATCAGATGTCGTTCACAGAAGGGATGTAATCCTCTGGGCGAACATCCCTAGCGCTGCTGGGCGGCTTGCGCATAGTGCGGCGTTCGTCCATTGAATGTGGACTCCGGCGAATAATCGTGGGAGTCTGGAAACGTGCGTTTCCACAGCAGCGGGGGTTGCCGTTGACCTGATATCAGCCACCTTTAAAACGATCTGTTGGCCACCCGATCCCGAGTGATATATACGAGCAAAGGGCGCCGGGGTCCACGATATATTCAAACTGAATTACCGCTAATAACAGATAGAGGCCGCTCGAGCGTTTTGTAATCTGTCACCAGACTAAAGGATGGGGAAATCCGTCCAAATCTGGTAGTAAGGGATCGAGGTTTGCCCGCTTTGTCCTCTTCCCGGTGCCTGGCTGTAAGGCGTTGACGTAGCTTGACTGTGGGTTGTTTTGCTCCGAAAAAGTCTTGTACGCTCAATCCATGTAAGTCAGAATGACACAAGGTCGTTATAACTCCCTGGAGGTGACGGGTTCGCCCGTTGTGATTGCCACCCCTCGTATGTGCCAGAAATTATGCAAGACTTCAAAATTAAGATCATATGAAACAGGTTCAGCAGGCAAAATATTCGGCAGAAGGACTAAAGTCATAGACATCATAGACATACACATCATAGACACATTAAGTTAGATCCATAACAACTTCCACAATATTAAGGGGCTAACTAATAATGATGATGATTCCGTTGACTAAACAATCTAACGAGGTCTTTACGGTATAGACATTTCTAATGCGAAGCAGTGGTAAGGCAATGTCGAAATAGATGAAAGATGAAGATCAAATTTACGATGTTCAGTAACGAAGCTTAGCCCTAGTTTGGTAAGCAAGGAATCCGGAAGAAAGACCAAAGACGGAGAAGAACAAAAGATCAATAACAACTTTCAAGATACCAAGGGGCCTAATAATGACGATGATTCCATTGACCAAACACTCTAACGAGGTCCTTGCGGTATAGACATTTCTAATGCTAGACAGTGGTAAGGCGATGTCGAAAGAGATGAGGGATGAAGATCAAATTTAACAGGTTCAGTAAAAGAGCTTAGCGGTATTTAGGAAGGCAAGGTATCCGGAAAAAGGACCAAAGAAGAAGAAGAACCAAAGATCAATAGCAACTTCCACGATATTAGGAGGCTAGCTAATCATGATGATGATTCCGTTGACCAAACACTCTAACGAGGTCTTTACGGTATGGAAATTTCTAATCCAGTTAATGCGAAACTGTGGTAAGGCGATGTCGAAATAGATGAACGATAATTGTGCATTGCGCTTGTTGTCCAGAGTAGCGGCAATGCATCGATAAGCAACATAAACGGTTCTTGTCGACACTCTGCTTTCCGTACAACCTTATCTCATATTAACGCAATCACGACTGCAGTGAGTTTAATAAATTACATGTAATAGAGCGTTGTCAATTGTGCATTTCTAATCTTTCATAAAGTATAGTGATCTTGTTCTCCGAGAAAGTGGACTGAAATATATTCGACCTTATTGACTAATATTATTCGTTCAAAAAGTATGTTACTTTTTATACTGACCACACTAGTCTAAAGTTGTTTTTTTTAAAACCTAGTAGGTATATTATGGAAATGTACATACATATATCGAAAATTGAGTTACGAGCGAAAGAGCACTAAAAAAATATAGTAAACTACACCAATCAGTATATTTTCTCTAAGCGGTCGCTAAATAATTGAATCGGTCATTTCGATAAAGTCGATTTTTGCACAACATCACTGCTATTTGGATTTATGTACTAAAAAAACCATTCTGTATACGTTTCCAATCGAAAACAGCATAAAAGTTGGGTCATTGATAGTACAAATACCACCTCAATTTCCGAGTCATTTCGATAACACACAGCTCCTACTGATTTTGAGTTTTTGAAATGTAGCTTCAATTTATGATTTTCTTAAAAAATAACCGAACCTAATCTATGCTGTAATCGATGTGTTAAAGTTAATAAAAAAGAAACAAGAAAAAAATCTGTTTATTTTGCTACATAGGAATGTGTGAATTTCTGATAGTCGATTGTATGAATTAATTTCGGAAACCATACAAACATAAATGACATTTTCTTTTATTTTTTTTCTATTTGTTTTCATTACGTGAATCTTTACTAAAAGTAACAATGCATTTAACTTTAAAAAATAGCAAAACGAAAAGTTGTAATAATTTTAGAAACTCAGTTTTTTATCTATTCTGTAAAATTCACATTTTGGTACTTACATTGTTTTCAAAACGAGCGCTGCAATTACATATCAGCCTAATAACATCTTTTGCGGCATTAATTTTCGAACGAATTACCTATAATGAAGCCATATAGAATTGAGACTGCCACAACTACTCAAGCAAAGAATACGGTTTTTTCCTAGTAAAAGTCCCCTCATTAAACGTTATGCACACAGATGTAACGCGGTGTAATACACGTGACGATGTAACGATAATTTTCGAAATTTTATGCAATACGATTACTAGGTTTTGTCGTTTGGTCGAGAGACACGCGATGCGTGAACAGAAACATGTAGCGTAATAGAGCAGTTAGTAGGAAAAGAGAAAGAAATCGTGTAATTTGTAATTTAATGGAAAGTAAACCAGGAGATTGCTGAAGATTCTTCATGATTACGTGACATTCAGACTTGTTTGGCAAATTGACAACTAGAATATAAATAGTAGAATTGAACGTTAACAATGCAAGACCTAAACCACAGACACTCTAAATAATAGCAAGTCTTTTACATGTGGATGTCATAAGATACTACATGCAAATACCCTGATATGCTAGTCACCAACGACAGGTTCTGGACACATTAGCCTGTGTCTTTCCACTGCTCGATATACACATCTTCCAAGGTTATGGTCGTGTTTCTTCAAGATCCTTCGGTATCTCTTTTATATTAACGATAGCATTTGCAAATCTGAGAAGCGATGTGTGTTCTCCAACAATTTGAATATGTCTTTCGTGAAAAGTTGTGTGGGCAGAAGACATCCCCTATCTCATTCCTTTTTCAGCGGGCTTTGTTTTGTCATATTTGAAATTGGACTGTATGGTCATCGTGGAAGTTTCTTATAAACTCATTTCAACCCCAATTGCTAGGCTTCTAGAACTTATCTTAAATTTTCATCTAATAAATGTTTTCTCTGCCTTCTTCCACAGATTACAGTATCTCTTGCCATGCTCGCCCTGGCGGCTGGCGCATCAGCATCAGGATGGGGATATGCCCCAGGATACCACGGACCCATCGCTCACGTCCAGCTCACGCATGACGGAAAACACATCGTAGACACACCGGAAGTCCAACACGCGCGGGCGGCGCATCTTGCAGCACACGCCCAAGCATCACACCAGAACGCAGGACAATGGGGCGGAGAAGGAGCGTGGGGAGGAGAAGGTGGATGGGGAGGACCCGGCCCTGTCGGAAACCTCGGGGCCTGGGGACACGGACACGGAGGCTGGCATGGACGTAAGTACCTAGTCAATTTAATTTCACCTGACCTGACCTGACCTGATCAAATAAATGAGGGGTTCTATCTGTGGGGTGAGCGCAAGTACCCTCCGTACTTGTATACTCGAAAAGCCACACAAATAAGTTGGACGTACCACTGAAATAAAAGGTGACATTTTGCTAATCATCACTAACGATGAGACACTGGATGATGAGACACGATGCGACCCTGAACATCACCGCGAAACGTTACTTGGCATAAACAAACCAAGCAGCCATTCACTAGCTAGCGACACTTAAAGAAATCAGTCCAAGTCGGTTGATATGGTGAAATTGAACATAGTGTAATATTCAACGACAAAGATAGTAAGCTTCCTAGGATAGTAAATAATAGAAACCTTGGGAGAAGATTAAAAACAACATTGAAGGGCTGGAAGATAAGGCCAACATCAAGAAGCCTGGTAGAGTCATTGACCAACGCAGATGAAGGGGAAAACATATCGCCAGTAATTGTCCATGATAGATTTCTATTCACCACAAACCCAGGCTAATGATGAAACGAAAGAAAAACTATTTTAATGTAAATATGTTACATTGCTGAATGTTAATAGCAAAAATTATTTTAAAAAATATTTTTTTTCGGCAGACTATGAGTTTCTCTTCTGGAAATTCTACAGGGTTCTACCTCTTATATCAAACCCTATCTATCATATCCCTTTTCTTGAGCTTGGTTAGTTTTCTTGAATGAGGTTGTTGATTGTTGGAAAGGTTTGTTCGTTCGTTAACGTGTTCGGGACCGGTTAGAACAAGTGTGTCGAAAAATATGCGGCCTGGATGGCATTGTCCTTCGCCTCTTGTAGAGCCTGGTGTGCAAAGGTGGTTGACAACTGTGGGCGAGGTTGCTACCTCATCCACAGTTGTCATCCTGGTGGTCTTCATCCTGCAGCTTTCCACGGTCGTTCTTTGGATTCTCTGTGTAGCCCAGCGGACGGGATCAGCTCGCCATCTTATCACACCCACCCTCAGTTTGTTGACACATCGCCAGATGGTATAGGGTAGATTGAACCCCAGTGCTATCTGTTCCTAATCATCCTGATGCGGTTTGAAGAATGACTGCCTTGGGGCGGTTGTATGCGGCTCAAGAATGACTTTCGCGATTTGAGTCGATTGTGGTGTGGTTCTTGCCCGTGAACAGCGCCGGATTTAGACTTAATAAGGCCCTAAGCTGTATTTATGTATACATGACGATTGCTCACTCGGACAATTTTTTGTGGGGGGGGGGGGGGGCAATTAAGTGGGAGCCCTAAACTATAGCTTTGGTAGCTTATACGTAAATTCTGCACTGCTCGTGCAGTGGGTGTCTTGGATCGTCTATCACCTTTAGGCGTTCAGAATCAGGCAGGACATCACGATGCTGGAAGGATGGACAGCATGGATTCGTCGCGCTAAGATGTCTGTCCTAGGAAGCTATCCGTACAGTCATCGATCCTACCTCGTTAATTCGAAGTTTTTCTTTTATTCCAGCTCCTGCTCCACTCGGTCACGACGGTCGTGTGATTGACACCCCTGAAGTAGCGCACGCCAAAGCAGCCCATTTCGCAGCGCACGCTCACGCCGGCCACGGCGCCGTCGGACCCTGGGTGGGACCGATCGCCTCCGGACACGGAATCGGCGGATACGGACACGGATACCACGGACCCCAAGCCCACATCCAGCTGACGCACGACGGCAAGTACGTCGTGGACACGCCCGAGGTACAGCACGCGCGCGCCGCGCACCTCGCCGCGCACGCCGCCGCCAGCCACGGAGGAGGCTGGGGACAAGATGAGGGACACCATGGACAAGGATGGTGGTGAAAACCCACTCCGGCCACCCACCAAAAGCCATCACTGTAAATATCGCCTACAAAGACTGCACCACCAAGTGATACTCAGACTGCGTTTTAGCTGTCCTCTCTCTCTCTCTCTCTATCTCTCTGTCTCTCTCTCGCTCGGCGCTCGGCCCGTCACTGCTCCTCCTCCTCTTCATCTAGCGTGCTCCTCTCGCACCCTTCACGACGTGAGACCCTTTCGCGACCTTTGGCCCGACCATTCAACCAGACCCGTCACATTCTTCCTTATATAAACACCTCGTTACCTCCCCATATTTTATATTATCTTCCACAGCGCCGTAAATTTGTAACCTTTTACCGCGCCTGTTGTTTGCCTACTTTATAAGAAAAACGAGAAAGACTAAAAAAAAGAAAACTCTTTTATACGATGATTATGAATATCATAATAAAATCAAAAATATTTAAGTTATTGTTTTATTTTGTTAGTGGAAACATGACTTGTTACAAATTGCGTCAAATGGGCTCGATTGCGTTTCTTCCTGAACTAATATCGCAAAATAGTTCATGCAAACGAGACAGAGCAGTGCGTTAGACCGGAATGTATAATAAACGATCGTATCTTTTCCCGCACATAAACTACCTGCCGATCATAAATCCATCTGCCGCTTTTTAATTGATTGGTAGTTTTAAATCGGAAAAGTGACGATCATTCATTTCATATTTTGCTCTAACGTATTGGCATATCTCGCTCGCATGAACTATTTTTGATTTTTGTTCACAAAGAAACGCATTCGGGCCGAATTTTAAGCCTTGTTGCCGTGGAGTTGGATTTGGGCTAAAACTAAAATTAGTCCAAGCGAACGAGACAGAACAATACGTTAGAGCGGAATATGAAACGAACGATCGTCGATAAATACTACCTGCCGAACTTATACTCCGAACTTAAACTGACCTTGGCGGGCATGAGTTTTAATGCGAACAAGTGACAACCGGTCATCTCACACTCCGCTCTAGCGTATTGCCCTGTCTCGATCACACGGAATAATTTCCGATTTTAGTTCACGAAGAAACGCAATCGAGCCCAGTAAGTGTCAAATGTAATCACCGTACATACATAGAAGTTAAAATTCAAATTGTGGGAGACACTCTAGATATAGACGCCGCTCATATCGCGCTGCGGTGCTTCACATATTGGGATATTATCAGTTCGGAGGAGCAATTTTAGATCATCAGCAAACAGTAGACACGATATCGTCCTGCTAATGCTGTTAATGCTTTCGGCAATACTGCTAATACTGTCGACGAAAATATTGACGAGAGGAGGAACAAAATTTTCCTCTCGAGCAACGCCAACACCAGAAAAAATCCTATACTGAACACACTGCTGTCGAGTTCTGAGGTAGTCTGCGGGAGAGATGGGACATCTGGCAGTGAAAAGAACGAGTCTTAAACAAATAAATATATCATAAAGAAAAGAAAAAAACGACTGCCGTTACACAAAGGAAACTATTGTATTTATAATTAGTTTAATTACGGTCTCTTTATGAAATATTTGTGGTTTATGTATTTATCCATATAGATACATTAGCTGACCTGTGTCCACTTCGTTGGGCGGTAGAACTTTTTACTTGTGATGAAATTATGAGTTTGGTTTGGTTAATACTGAGTGCTATGATTTATTTCCTGACTGCCAAAAGAAGGGTTATATTTTTACTGCATATATATTTATGTATTTGCATGCCAATTTGACTATATTACCGCTATTTGTGAGTGTCTTCTTGTGAGTGTATTATTTGTGAGTGTCTTATCTCTTTAACCATTTATGCAGTAAACGTGAAATTAAATGCAGTAAAAGGGAAAAGTCTTTTGTTTTAAACACTTGAGACGATAAATTTACTTATTTTGATATGAATTCATAATTGTTGATAATACGACCAATAAACATGACCTAACGATTTAAATTATTTTTTAAATTTAAAATACTACTTTTTGTTACTTAAATATAAAAGTTAGACATATGCAGTCGCTGACTTTTATATAGGCATTATCAAGTTCTACAACTTTTCCCTAGAACTTAATCATATATCTCTCATCGTTAACGCAGCGTTAGTTAGAAACGTTTTCATTCGTCCGTATTTTCTCCGACTTACTTTGCAAATCCAACTACCACGAAAAAGTCTTTTCATTTTTCGGATTAGTATATAGCCTATGACACTTACAAATAACGTGGCTTTCTATTGGTAAAAGAACTTTCAAAATCGGTTCAGTAGATCCAGAGATTATTTCCTACAACATCACAAACTTTACCTCTTTATAATATTGGTATAGATGTATATTTCCGGACTGTACTCCGTACATCAGACCTTTTATTTGACACTAAACACGATATATTTATGTAAATTTATTGACATTTAGACATTTTGACAACTACTTACTTGATATTTGGACAGTTAAGGTACCCAATGATACTCGGGATGACATAAGAATTCTAACAACACCATACTTTTCTAAATTGGTTCAAGCGTTTAGAAGTTATGGTGGAATAAAGAAACGGAAACGTACATAGATGAATTCTGAATACATTATACTCCTTTTGTTGGGCAGTCATGTAAAAAGCGAATAGTTCAGCGATGATAGAGAGAGTGATATATCTGTATTGCACAACTGTATGTTAGAAGTACAGATATTTTGATACACAATAGTTCAATACAGCTTAACCACAGGGCGTACAATTTCTAATTCATGCTTATTACTACGGAACACTTTCTGTGCTTGTTACTTATTGTATATTTGTTGCTTGCTGTATGTCCACACGACTTATAGAGTAGTCGCTACTATACCATTTCTTTTTCATTTATGGAAATATTAATTTGAAGTGATATTTTTGACATTTATTTACAGTAGGTACAGTACAGTACAGACAAAAATAATCAATCAAAATTTATCAAAACTATAATAAATATTCAAAGTAAAATTTAAAGCAATATAATCCGAAGCAATCTTATTATTTCCTAATCTATTTAATAAATACTTTATGAACGTCATGTTAATTTCTTTTAATTTGTCAGATCATAAAAAAAAATATTTATTTATTTTATTTATTTAAGAATTAATTACTATAAAACATTGATTTGCTTACAAAAATAACAGGAACCGAATGGCAAACCCTTAACCTTTTGCTTATTTGATTCTGTCACCCAACTGGGACTAGCCCGTTCTAGGATGGACAGGACTCTAATCTTACAATAAATTATGTAAAAGTTTTATTAAAATGACCATAAAACGAAATTGCCTACATAATTAAATGCATATATAATTAACCTACATAAGAATATAAATATTTAAAATAATGAACAGCGAAGGCTATATGAAGATATTTCAATAGATTTCAGATTTCAGCGAAAAATAAATTTCAATTGTCAATTAAAAATTGTTGAAATGACCGTTTCGAAGGCTTCGATGTCTTCAAGAACTTGAAACCGCTGACTAGGCAACATCTGTGATCATCGGGAAAGTATAGTTGGTGGCAGTTACACTGTGAATTTTGTCACTAATTTACACAATTCAAATATTTTATCCTCCATGTTTATTGTTTGTGGATATTTGTTGAATTAAATTGGGAGTTAATGGGCCCTTGCTGAGTTGGCCACGAAGACCCACTCTGTTCAGGGTTGGTACACTCACGGGTCAACACCCATCCGACGGCCTCCACGCATGAAGTGCGAGCCTGAGTAGGACTCTGGCCTTGGCCAGCTTCCCCTGGGAATCAAACTTCTGGCGCTCCTGGACGGTCTGCGCACCGTGCGGCGTAAGCCAATCGACTGTACACTCTGACTAACAGTCAGGGGAGTCTGGAAGCAGTACTGTTTCCTATAGAGCGGGGGTGGTTGCGGACCTTACGGCGACTGCTCTTGAAACGACCACGGCTACCCGATCCTGGGTGAACAGCCGGGCAAAGGACGCCGGGCAAAGGACGAGTAATCTGGTCACAATTGGAAGTAAGGGCGTGAGTGTAAACCCGCCGGGTAACCCTCCTGGCTATCTCGCGGTTAAGGCGTTAGCCTCTTACGGGTTTGTGGCGAAGCTAGACGGTGGGTTGTATTTGTCCCAAGTCTTCTACGTTCACTCGAGGGAGATAGAACGACTAATAGTTAAAACTTCATGAGGTGACGGGCTCGCCCGTTGTAGTCGACAACCCAAGTTGTTGAATTAAATTATAATGTATGTAAATAATAAAATTATTTTAGCTATTAAAATTAAAAGAAATATCTCTTACTGCCTAAAATATTGAAACTACCAATTTTTCTTTGAAATATTTTTTTTTTGAATTCCGAAAAGGATGTGATAAGATCCGAATTCCGAAAAAGATGTGATAAGATCCCTTTATCATAATAATGATATCAATTATCCATGGTACTATGTAAATATTTGTAGTTTGTGTCTATATTTGCCCTTATTTTTTCCAAAGAGAAGTCGCAAACTAAATTCTAAATATTTACAGAAATATACCTACAGCACATTTTTATATATATTATATTACTATTGTATATACAATTTATATATAATATTACTATAATAAAAAAATGTATTTCAAAAATAGCAAATAGTGTTTTGTGTTTGGATTTATTTTATATTTTTTTTACTACTTTTATTATTCAATGATTATTTAATATTTTTTATCATTATTTGTTTTTCTCAACCTCGTTTTCATAAAACTATTTTTTTTAATTTAAAATAAAATTTAAAAAAAATTGGCGTTTTCCTTGAAACAGGCCCTGCCTAGTTAATAGTGACGCAAAATCATTGTGTAAAAATAAATCATATATATTCTTTCAATAAATAAATATATACTTATTATAGTATTGAATCGTTACCGTAATTGCTGTTTTTTCAGTCTGGCCATTTTGAACTTAGATAACTTGGGTTTGAGTTGGAATTTCAAATTCAAATAAATTTTTATTCAGGGTCATGTTCTTCATTTTTAAGAATCAGCTCCTTATTTGTCTTTCAGTCGTTTTCTTTTGCTCAAATATTTTCATTTGTGCAACAAGTGTAAAGTTAGCAATTTGCATTTTTTTCAAATATGAGATCCTGTGCCGGTGTTATCTATTACAGCTTCTTGCAGTCTGGCTATACAGTTACCGTAAATGTGTACTGTTAATTAATTAATTAATTTATTTATTTATTTATTTATTATATTCGGTTAACAAACAGCTGTATAACAAATACAAAATATAACAATAAAACTATGACTAATTATATGTTAACACTATTTACCGTTAATACTATGTGTACAGTACATAACTCCGTTATTATACCTTATTATACTTTGTACATTTCTTAAGCAGTGATTTATTGATAGACAAAAGAGAAAGACCAAAAAACAAATGAAGATTAAATTTTACGTTAAGACTATAACCATTATTAATTACTTTGTACCAGAAATATATATTTTTAAAATATTACAAAAAACTATTCATATAAACCGTTTAAGTGATTGATAGTCATTAGATGAATTAGGGGGGACAAAGGACTGATAAGACTTTTTATTGGCTTCCGTAAAGTGACTTTTACCTGATAAAAAATATCAATATACCCGAACCTATCGTTATACGTTGTCATAGCTCTATTTATTACGGAATGCTTCGTATAATTAGAGTTATATCTCTTTACATAAAACAGGTGCAGATTCCGAGTTATGCGAGGAGCAGCTAGAATAGATACCTTTTCGACCAGATACGCACTGTCAAAAATATTGTTTATTACACTGTAAAGAAACATCATATCGTAGGTTGTACGCCTATCTTCAAGACTATCGAGTTTAAAGAGAGCTAATCTATCATTGTACGATTCAGTAAATTTATTTTCCTTAAAGCACAAGTGCTTTAAGAACCGCAAACAATGATGGAGAAGCTAGTGATTAAATAACCGAGCCTGTTCAATCGCTCATCGCCACTGCTTCTGCATGACAACGTATAACCACAGATTTCACTGCAAACAGTCGCAAAGTTGCAGGAGTTGCGGCTGGAAACTCTTGGTCATCCACCGTACTTGCCAGACCTTGCTCCAATAGAGTTTCATATTTTTTTCAGAATTTAGATAACTTTTTACAAAGTAAAAAAACGCTTTCAAAGCATTCATTGGTTCTTGCCCACGAGAGTTTTACAGCAGAGGAATTAAGCAACTCCCATTAAAATAACAAATCTGCATAGATGATAAGAGGTCAATATTAAATTAATTAAATATATATTTTTCTTACATACTTTTTGGCTCTAAATTACTATTATAAAACAGCAACTTCATAGGTAAGGACCCAATATATTATATGGTATTATTGGACACGCCTGGTGTATCCTTAAGTTTTATTTCTCCCTAATCCTAAATAAATGTTTTCCAATATATGTTATTCCTACCCTGTTATAATAAATAAGTACCTACAAAAAGTCATCGCTCGGACCATCTGCGCGGTCGGCGATTCAGTTATCAAATTTACGCGCTGCGGATCGTATCGCACGTCGTGAAATACTCGTCTATCCGAGATAGAAAAAATACATAAAAATAACTTCCGGAAGTGCCGTGCATTTTAGGGAGTTTGTTTCATCGGGATCAGTACCAGCGTCTGGGTAGCTACCCATCACCGAAGCAGCCAGAGAACATCAGGAAAGAAGCGGTTTTTTGAGGTACTCCTTTTCTTAATCCTGAATCTATTTCCACTGTGGCTGTTCAGCGCCCACCACACCTTAACTAAATACGGTCCATTGCCTGACGTTCAGGATATCGACCAATTATCATATTGTACGTGCAGTAGGTATAGTTCTAAAAATATTTAAAAAAAAAATTGACATTAACAGTAACATTTATTATTTTTGGCTACATATGCCATGTAGCCAAGAATAATAAATATTTAGATGCTCTCATGGCTTATTGACATCATAATTATGAGAAACGGATCTTACCACAGTGATTCTCCTCAGAATTGTAAAAAACATAATTTCAAATAAAAATTGGCAATTGTAATTTTTTACACTGTAAGGCTCGTTTAATGTAATTTTGATAAAGATAAATAAAGATAAATGTATTTATTTCCAATACAACCATAACAATTGTGTAGGAATGAAATTAAATTATTCTTAAACTAGTTACTCAATTTAGCCAAGAGATGATATACATGATGATATAGATGTTTGTCTCTTTGTTCCGGACAATTATAATCGTGCTCGCACTCATAATCTATTTGCGGAGCCGTCCTCGCGCACCAACCTAAGCCGATGGAGTCTGCTTACCCGAGCTTTGCGGCACATAAATGCGCTATGTTCGACAGCGTCAGACTTTGATATTTTTACAGCGAGCCCGCATCTCTACAAGGTGTGGGCATTGCGCTACTTGTGTATGTCAGAATAATATAAACTGTTTTCACTCTTTATGTACTGTAAGTTTGTAAGTTTTTCTATTCTTAATGCCTGTATTTGTATTTAACGCTTATTTAAACATGTTGTGTACTTGTAAGAATTGTATTATTTTTTATATTTATGTGTTTATTTCATATCAACGGATTGGTATAAACTGTAATGTTGATTTGCTTAAGAAATAAATAAATACAATATATAACTTTAAACTTACCAATTTACAAAAACAAAGACTGTATCATAACAGTTTACAACAAAACAATTCACAATAAATGTCTATTAAATTAAATGGTTAGATACGATGCTATGTCTTTTAACAATATTTTAAAAAGCTTATGAGCTTAAGGAGATAAACTATGATGGATCCCTTGAAAATATCGATGTTTTTAATAGCTTTTAATCTCTCAGGTAATTTATTAAAAAGTTTGAGGCCTATGTATCGACTAGTCGCCTGGAACTTGGCAGTACGCGCTACGAAATGTTGGAGATACAGGGTTTTATTCCAGGTGTCATGCCGATGTACTTCCTCGTGGGATATGGCCGAGCTCTTATCGCAATAAAATTCGCAAAGAGCTTCTTGAGCAAAAATCGCATATGCGGTAAATATCCCCAGTTTATGGAAGTGTTCACGACATGACTGCCGTGGACCAATACCTACTATCGCACGTATGGCTCTTTTCTGAAGATTGAATACACTGTTGATGTGCGCTGCAGTACCCCATAAAAGAATACCATAGCGCAGGTGTGACTCACTAGCGCGTAATAGACCGATATTACTTCAGTTCTCTCCATACAACTTCTGATGCGTAATAGAGCATAGCAGGCTGACGACAGTTTATGTAGATTCCATGACATATTTCCATCCAGATGTAGTTCGAGGAATTTAACTGATTTCGCAGTGCAACCGGATAGCTAAAATGATGATATTATTTATGTAAATAATACAAATCCATAAATAACCTGAAGCAGCAAAAAAAATGGTTTAGTAGGAGGTTGAAATAATTGAAATGTGCAAATTAATACTAAAATTCACAGTGTAACTATGTTCACAGTACACATATTTTAAAAAAATAGTTTTCAATTAACAGTTGGTAGGGATCTCTATTCTCGGTATAGTCAAATTGATTTTAGATAATTGTGTATAAGATTACAACAATAACAATGGCGCAATAGAAATAGTCAGTATAAATGTTTATATTATAATCCATATTTGATGATCAAAGTGATTGGATTTAGTAATGTAAATAGTCAAAAATAGAAAATCAAAAATGTAATAATATTTTTATTACATTACATCATGGAAGATTACAAAATTAAATATTCTAAAAGTCCTTCACAGAATAAATTCGGTACTCAATAAGCACATATTGGATCTTTTTCCTAAATTGAACGTTTTCAATACCCCGACGCACAAAAGAATCTTGTTATAAAAAATATTGGACTGATACAGGAAACTATTTCTAACCTTTTTTAGTCGCACTTTGTAAGGACGCAATCCTTTTTGTTCCGTATTTATGCCAACGAACATCTGAATTAGTTAGAGTGGTGCTGATGTTTTTAAGCTATTGCATAGCTTTTATCGCGGGCCTAGGCCAGCGCGGCGACCGAATGAAGAAATTTCTTAACGAAAATTAATGATTTTAAACTGATAATTACGTCTAAACGAGTACTGTTTACGATTCGAAAAAAATATATGTTAAACAAGAACATTTTCCTAATATTCTTAGATTTGAATATTTTAGATTTTGTTTATATTACATAGTGTAATTAATTTGTGAAATTAGGTCTAATCGAACACAAAAACGACTACTACGCAAATACTATCTGGCGTATTATTATGAAACCTGCACCAGTTTAAAGATAATTTAATTATCTATCTTTTTATCTACGAATTTTTTCGAATAATTTGTTTTTTTTGCTTTATTGAATAAAAAATTCGTGTGCGGCGCTCTATCGAAAGACGTTTAAATTATTCCGAATCATTTGCTTCCGCAGCCGCAAATGATTCGGAATAATTTCAACGTTTTCCGATAGAGCGCAGTTATCTGATATCAGAAAAAATAAAATAAATAAATAATTATAATTGCATAAGTTGTTAAAAATGCTATGCAATAGCTTTACCGTGGCAGTCCCCGAGTGCCACACGTATTTTTTATTGCATACATGGCTTACTGGTAAATATATAAGCGGCATACATTGTCATGATAGGTACCAGATTCAAATAAATACGGCTTGCAAGATGTTAGGTATGATATGGTAAATAAATTGCGAATCGCGCTTTTTGTAGTCTAAAGATTCTTACCGAATTTGCCGCCATTCCCCAGAACATGAGACCCCAGAACATGAGGAAAGGAATTAGGCGAAGTATACAGACTTTGCGGCTTCAAAGCCGCACAATATTTTTGATTTTTTTATTACAAACGTGGCACTATCTAATTTTTCGCTCAATTTATCCAAATGACTAGACTATTGGAGTTTACTATCTGAGTAGATATCCAAAAATTCAATATGTAAGGGGTCATGCAGCAGGGCCGGCCCGTCCATATAGGCAAACTAGGCAATTGCCTAGGGCGCTCGTATTTTGGGGGGCGGCGCGGCGAGGCGATCTGGTAGCGTATGTATCAGAGCATATCTGCGACACGACCACGCGAATCGATGAACGGTTCGAACGCGCGGTCGGGGCGGTGATTTTGCATGTGCAGTGCTGTACTGCTGTAGCGAGGGAGGGGCTTTTCTGCTTCAACCCGCCGTTGGGAAGTCCTATTGCGTCATGTGCTTTGACACTGAAACCACTGAGCGATACAATATGGGAAAGCCGGATTGATGCCTTGCGTCCATTACGTTATCAACTGGCTGATGTGCATGACGCGCTCATAGACATTTACGAAGATCATACTCTGATTGGTTCACCTGGAAATCAAACGCGAATTGAGGCTCAGTCTATTGCAAAAAAATGCTGATTTCGAGTTTATTGCTTCTCTTGTTGTCTGGTGCAATATTTTGTTCGAAATCAATTTGACTAGCAAACTTCTTCAATCAAAGCAATCTGATCTTAACTCTGCTACGAATGCTCTCCTAAAAACAAAAACCTTTCTCGAAAGCTGTAGAAGTGATTTGGGATTCGAAAAAATGCTGGTAGCAGCAAGAGAATTTTAGAAGAAGTAAACATTTCCGCATCATTCGCATCAGCAACGAAGCCAGTCCGCTTAAGAAAAAAGAAAAGACAGTTCAGTTATAAAGCGGAAGATGAGCCCTTAAGTGGCTTAAGTGATGGGAAAGACCAGTTCAAAAAAAAAAAAAAATACGCGTGGCACTCGGGGACTGCCGCGGTAAAGCTATTGCATAGCATTTTTAACAACTTATGCAATTATAATTTTTTTTTTCTGATATCAGATAACTGCGCTTTATCGGCAAATTTTGAAATTATTCCGAATCATTTGCGGCTGCGGTAGCAAATGATTCGGAATAATTTAAACTTCTTCCGATAGAGCGCCGCGCACGAATTTTTTATTCGATAAAGCAATAAAACGGATTATTCGAAAAAAATCGTAGATAAAAAGATAGATAATTAAAATATCTTTAAAATGGTGCAGGTTTCATAATAATACGCCAGATAGTATTTGCGTAGTAGTCGCTTCTGTGTTCGGTTAGACCTAATTTCACAAATTAATTACACTATGTAATATAAACGAAATCTATAATATTCAAAGCTAACAATATTAGGAAAATGTTCTTGTTTATTAACATATATTTTTTTCGAATCGTAAGCAGTACTCGTTTAGACGTAATTATCAGTTTAAAATCATTAATTTTCGTTAAGAAATTTCTTCATTCGGTCGCCGCGCTGGCCTAGGCCCGCGATAAAAGCTATGCAATAGCTTAAAATTATTTTGCCGTGCTGGATACAGCACGGCAAAATTCAATCGATATGAGGTTTAATCAGATAAATAACATTAATCATGTTTTTTGATTTCTCTATAACGTTCATGAGATGCAGAATAAAACTCCAAGGATGTTCTGGAACACTGTGTAAAGTTGGAAGAATCTCTTAGTCATGGAGACTCTAAGGATGTTGATGCAACTGAGTTATGCAGCAAAATACAAGCTATTGTGCACACACAAACACTGTGCCACAAGAACTTTTAAATTAATATATTTGTGAAAATGGGTTACTAGATATCTTACCTAATTTAGTAACTGCAATAAGGGTGTTGCTGACACTTCCTGTGTCTGTGGCCAGTGGTGAGCGCAGTTTTTCTAAATTAAAACTAATTAAAACGTATCTGCGCTCCACAATGACCCAAGAAAGACTTGTGGGGTTGTCGACTTTATCAATAGAACAAGAAATAGCTCAAACAATAGATTTAAAGGAGATCGTTTCCACTTTTGCTAAAATAATGGCAAGAAAATAAAACTTGCTTGATTTAATTTTTAATTAGTCTTTTAAAAAATCCTATATTTCACTACATACAGGTTAAGAATGTGGATATATTCTCTTTTTAACCGACTTCAATAAAAGGACGAGGTTCTCAATTCGGTTGAATGTTTTTTTTTTTATGTTTGTTACCTCAGATTTCCGTCATTTATGAAGCGATTTGGAAAATTCTTTTTGTATTTGAAAGAATATACTTTCAGATTGGTCCCATAGAAATTTAATCAAAATTGGTTCAGTAGTTTATGTTTATGTTGACGCTTAATGTTGGCAAAACAGAGGTCAACCAGAGGTCAACCCACTACTAATAAAACTATTGTAATACACGAATGCGATAGCATAGAGTCTTGTAACTGTCAGCCTCTACAAAGAGAAATATCTTGGAAATATCTAGGCATCACTCTAGATTGCTTTCTCCGTTGGGATTCTCATATACATAACGTGGCTACGAAGGTGCGAATCCTTGGATATGTTTTCAAAGAACTGAGGAATATTCTGGATTCCAAAACACTAAAAACTGTTTATTATGCTTTATGTGAATCGCTTATTACTTAATTAAGGCATAATTGGATGGGGTGGATGTGGTAAAACCCTGCTAGAGCCATTGCAAGTTGCGCAGAAATTTATATTAAAAATTATTCTACGTAGACCATATCGCCATCCCACTAATGAACTGTATAAGGAAGCTAAAGTTCTTGATTGTAGGCAACTTTTTCTAAAAACTCTATTTTTGGACAATAACTCAAATCTAGGAATAATTCAGAACCGGCGACCAACGAGACAAGTTGTAGAAAATAGCTTAATAATACCCAGAAGGAAAACATCATTTGGTCAAAGACATTACTCTTTCATTGCGCCGAGATTTTACAATCTGATCAATATGGAAATAAAAATGAATTTGACATTTAGGGAATTCAAAAATAAATTAAAGAAATGGTTATCGAATCATGACAGACTAACCATACATCAAATGTTAGAAATAATAGTATAATAAAACTTAGGTGCACAAATTATTAACATATTTTTAAACTTATATGTTAAGTATTTTTTAACATTGAACTAACTACCAAAAAATATTTGACTTTGACAATGAATTATACTTTTAGACTAGGTATTTTTATATTAAATCTTATATTACTTAACATAATATTAAATATTAATGACTGTTCCTTTCTTTTCTCACATATAAGTTTATTTATATTATTTAATCGAATTTTATATTATATTTATTGCCGATTTAATAATGGAATTGCATTTTATTTATTACATATTTTTAATATTTTTTATTATTATTTTTTTTTATTTTATTCTGAAGACCACATTTTAGGGCAATTTAGTGTCATTAGCTTTTTACTAAAACTTGTACATTTGTAGGCAACCAAGCAATCAAGCAAACTTGATTGTAATATTGGAGTTCTGTCCACCCTAGAACGGGCTAGTCCCAGTTGGGTGACAGAAGCAAATAAGCAAAAGGTTAAGGTTTTGCCATTCGGTTCCTGTTATTTTTGTAAGCTAATCAATGTTTTATAGTAATTAATTCTTAAATAAATAAATAAATAAATAAAAATAAGTTTGCAGACATTCACTCGCATCATACCCGCGGTAGCTCCCTTTTATGCTTACCCCGAATACGACTGGCAAACGTAGGTACAGAAAAGCTACTTGTACCTTAGCATTAAATTCTATAATCTACTCCCTACACAATTTAAACAGCTGGAGGACATAAAATTAAAAAAACATCAAGGAGATGCTGATAGGCCACCCTTTCTATAATTTGGCCGAATTTGAGGGCCATGATTTTTCAAATATTGTGCCCATTTAAATTACTTAAAAAGTAGAGCCTTATTGTCTGATTATTTTATATGGTCTTATATCTGTACTTTTAGTTTAAAATGCATAACGTAGATTTAATTTGATTATTTAACATTTTACTGACAATTTGAATATTACGATAAATAATTTTACTACGTATCTTTTCGAATCACTAACTACTTCAAATATTAAGCTTCTATTTTGATTATTTATATTTATAGTTTGACAATCTAGTAGTTAATTCTTGACTAACTATGTATGTTCAGTAAAGAGTAGTAACGATACTTACTACATAACCCAATTATTTTGACACGTCCAAGAGCGGTCTTTAGCCGTCAATTGGACACGACGAAAATGTAATGTAATGTAAATCTGACCGACACTGTCTTCAATGTCGGCGCAGCAGCTACTGCAATGGCGTTTGACGATGATATTGATATCATTGCGTTCACCACAAGTTATCTAGGTAGCCTTTCTAGTATTGGGCGAAACCGCGACCCAAATGAATCAAAAATAATTAATTAATCAGGCGAAAATTAAGGCTGGCTTGTTTAAACCGTATGCCTTTCCACTGTCATATTTCAATGGGAGTTAATGGGCCCTTGCTGAGTTGGCCACGAAGACCCATTCTGTTCAGGGTTGGTCACACTCACGGGTCAACACCTATCCGACGGCCTCCACGCATGAAGTGCGAGGCTGGGTAGGATTCTGGCCTTATGGTTAGTTTCCCCTGGGAATTAACCTTCTGGCGCTCCTGGACGGTCTGCGCATCGTGCGGCATTAGCCAATCGATTGCGTACTCTAACAACTTGCGGTGTCAACTACAACGGGCGAGCCCGTCACCACAGGACGTTTTAACGATTTTCTCGTTCTGTCGCCCTGCAGTGAACGTAGAAGACTTTGGACAGAACAAATCCAACGTCCAGCTACGTCACAACCAGCAAGAAGCCAACGCCTTACCGCGAGATAGCCAGTGTTACCTGGAGGGCCGACCCTCGCGCCCTTGCTTCCAATTGTGACCAGATTTCTCCGGTCTCTAGATTGGTTCCGAGTTCGAGGTCGCTTGCGCGGTCCTCTCCCTTACGAAGCGGTGAAACGGTGTGCACCGAATCTATCGCGGACCAAGGCGTCCTTTGCCCGACTCTGAACCGGGATCGGATGGCCAATGGTCATTTCAAGAGCAGTCGCCGTAAGGTAGACAACCACCCCCGCTCTATAGGAAACAATACAGTTCCCAGACTCCCCCGACTGTTAGTCGGAGAGCACAGTCGATTGGCTTGCGCCGCTCGGTGCGCAGACCGTCCAGGAGCGCCAGAGGTTTGATTCCCAGGGGAGACTGGTTGACCCAGTGTCCTACCCGGGTTCGCACCCCATGCGTGGAGGCCATCAGATGGGTGTTGACCCGTGAGTGTGACCGACCCTGAACACATGGGTCATCGTGGCCACCTCATCATGGGCCCGTTCTGAAGACCCATTCTGTTTCAGGGTCGGTCACACTCACGGGTCAACACCCATCCGATGGCCTCCACGCATGGGGTGCGAGCCTGGGTAGGACACTGGGTCAACCAGTCTCCCCTGGGAACAATCCTCTGGCGCTCCTGGACGGTCTGCGCACCGAGCGGCGCAAGCCAATTGATTGTGCTCTCCGACTAACAATCGGGGGAGTCTGGGAACTGTATTGTTTCCTATAGAGCGGGGGTAGTTGTCTACCTTACGGCGACTGCTCTTGAAATGACCATTGGCCATCCGATCCCGGTTCAGAGTCGGGCAAAGGACGCCTTGGTCCGCGACAGATTCGGTGGACTCCGTTTCACCGCTTCGTAAGGGAGAGGACCGCGCAAGCGACCTCGAACTCGGAACCAATCGAGAGACCGGAGAAATCTGGTCACAATTGGTAGTTAGGGCGCGAGTGCCGCCCGCCAGGTAACATACCTGGCTACTCGCGGTAAGGCGTTGGTCTCTAACGGGTTGTGGCGTAGCTAGACGTCGGATTTGTTATGTCCAAAGTCTTCTACGCTCACTGCACGGTCGATAGAACGAACAATCGTTAAAACGTCCTGCGGTGACGGGTTCGCCCGTTGTGGTTGACAACTCAATATGTGGTTTACCGAGTCGAATGCTTTTGAAAAGTCTCCCAACGAGGGAACTCCTTAACGGTCAACAGCAGAGACTCAAAATTTTGTATACGTATTCAATTATGATAGACCCTTCTAAGTTTCACTATGACATAGATGATGTACCCTGGGTTGGCTCCCGATGACGGGACTCCTCAACGGTCAACAGCATAGACTCAAAATTTTGTATACGCATCCAATTATAATAGCCCTTGAAGAGTTCCATCATCGGGAGCCAACCCAGGGTACATCAGCCATGTCATGGTGAAATTTGGAAGTGGCTATCATAATTGAATGCGTATACAAAATGTTGAGTCTTTTCTGTTGACCCTTGAGGAGTCCACTCATCGGGAACCAACCCAGGGTACATCATCCATCTCATGGTGGAATTTGGAAGGGCTACCATAATTGAATGCGTATACAAAATTTTGGGTCTCTGCTGTTGACCGTTGAGGAGTTCCCTCATCGGGAGCCAACCCAGGGTGGACGGATTTCAACCACAATCTTTTCAGCTCATGTCATGACCAAATGATGCCTGCATGCCAAATTTCAGCTTAATAGGATAAAGCGTTTCGGCGCTATCGACGGAGATGTCCACGCACAGTCGCCTCCTAGAGAGTGTCGGACCCGACATCCGACAAGTGTGAACAGAACGACGACACCCGATTAAAAATCGGGCCCCGACACCCGACAAGTGGGGACGGGGTGTGACTAAGTGGATAGACTCGTCCCGAGTCTTCTGCGCTCACCTCACGGGAGACTGAACGGTCTAATATCGTTAAAACTTCTTGAGGTGACGAGTTCGCCCGCTGTAGTTGGCAATTTTCTTCTATCTACTTCGTGTGACACATTTTTTTTTGGGAAAGTAAAAACTCACCCTGTATATGTATTAATGCAGCAATTAGATACAACAATTTGACGTTTCATAAGTAAGTGCGGCTATTAGAGCGAGTTATCGCAGAAAATGGCTACTTTTCGCCCGCGATTTGAAATTCAAAAGCAGTCGCAGGTGCGTTTGACAAGCGCTGTTACCTGGGGCCACGCTCAAGTCACGACTTTGGCGCCAAAACTGACACTTGCACAGTGGTGGAAATTATTTAATCATACCAACGTAATCCTGTCATTATCGCAAAGAATTTAAAACAAATATATTGAATTATACCCGAAAATGCAAAGCGCAATTTAAAAAAATAAGTTAATGGTAAAACAAATAAAAAAAACAAGCTTTTATTAAAATATTCTGTCCCGAGTCAACCCTGAGTGCAGCAGCCATGACATAATGAAACTAAAAACAGGATATCATGATTGAATGCTATACAAAATATCGTTTCTGTGCTGTCGACCGTTGAGGAGCCCCTTGCTGGAAGCTAACCCTGGGTGCTGCAGCCCTGTCGTGGTGACACTTAAATTTATTAGGGTATTAAATTGAATGTGTATATAATACATCATCATCATCATCATCATCATCATCACTTATTCATTCCATAAAAGCATTTCACAATACTGAAGAACATGTCAAATTTTACAATCATAATTTACCGGATGATAAAACCGCTTTGATTAATTAAAAGGAAAAAAAAATAATTGTAATCAGAGGTGATTACTTAAAAATAGTCAAATTTACAAAATAATCAATAATCAAACAATATATAATAATCAATACAATGAAAAAGAAAAATTCTGAAACAAGCATAATTAAAAAATAAATCAATAAAATCTAAAACTTAGTGCGAAAGTATAGTCATAATATGTTTATAATCAAGCAATTGTGGACGCAATATCATAAAAGTCGTCCAGTTCGTAAAGGGCATGTTTGACTAACTGATTTTTCAAGCAGATTTTATATGCTGCCATCTCAAGTCTTCTCGTCGATGACGGCAAAGCATTGAACAATTTAAAACTAATATATAAAAATGTTTTTTTATATTTAGTCAAGCGTACTTTAGGCAATAACAGATTATTTTTATGTCGCGTATTATGGCTATGTCGAGTGGACTGAAGCTCGCAATTTAAAAGATTCTCTTTGGCGTATAAAAGGCACTGATATATGTACATGGACGAAACTTCGTTTCTGTGCTTCGGCCCTTGAGGAGTCTCCTCCTTGGAAGCCAATCCTGGGCGCAGCAGTCATGTCATGGTGAAACTTAGAACGGGCTATCATAATTGAAAGGGTATACAAAATTTCGTGACTAGCACAGTCTCGACGAGGGGACTCCTTAACGGTCAACAGCACGGTCAACAGCAAAACATATATTTAAATAACATGATTCCACACTACACTGTATGATTAGGTTAGTTGCAAAATATTGTCATGTGATAAGAAGTTCTTCTTTTTTAACGATTTTCTAACAAAAAAGAAAGTGTAATATGTTCAGAGTTCATCTATGTATGTTTTCCATTTCTTTATTTCACCATAACTTCTAACCGCCGGAACCGATTTAGAAGTGTGTAGTATTGTTAGGATTGTTATGTTATCCCAAGTGTCATAGGGTACCATAACTTTACTAAATACTAAGTAAGTAGTCGTCTAAATATCCAAATGTACAAATGTCCAGTGTCAAATGAGAGGTCTGATAAGGTAAATTCAGTAAATATACATTTATCTATATAGATAAAGACATAAACCACAAATATTTCATAAAAAACGTACCTAGTAAAAATAATTATAAATACAATAGTTCACTGTCTGTAACGGCAGTCTTGTTTTTTTATTCTTTTTAATATATTTACTTGTTGTTTTTCGTATTTTACTTGCAAATAAAGTTTATTCAAATACAAATTCAAATATTTTACAATATAAGTACACCATAATCTAAAATAAACGAATGTTTTATTAACGTCCTCCGCCTCTGGTTTTTACGCACGTAGTAGTGATGTCAAGATTCGGAAATATTTATCGATCTAATGCGAATCGAGCACAATGATCGATCTCTGCGACGGCGTTGAATTGTGCACCACTAAACGCGACCGCGCCAGTGAATATTTGTCTTGCCGGCTGTTAGGACGGGTACACACTTTACGATATATCGCGCTGATTTACCGGTGAATATCGATCGGATTTAACACTAACAGCTTTATTTATTTATGCCTGCGAGGCGTACACGCTGTCGAATTTTTTTTACCTTTTTCTAATGGGTGAAGTTAGCGCCTCGCGCTTTTTAGCTAACTCAGCGGCCGACGGGAGCTTGTAGATGGTGCTCGCGTACAAAAGATGGTGCTTTTTGTAGCTAAGGTAACTCCCGCCATTTTAAACACGCTTTTATTAGGTCGACCTGTATGTAACTATGTAATGGAATCTAAGGTAACTAATTTAACCATCTTCCAAGGATCGTAGCGTCATGAAAATTATCAGCTGTATGTAGTTCTGATGACAATACAATAATATGGTACTGTCGAACTGATCTGATGATGGAGTCGGAAGATATGAACTGGAACTTCATGATGGAACATCGTATCATAGCTGTGTTTGGGCTTGTTAGAAATGTCTTGAAATGAACTTTGACCACGATTAGGTTTCAAGGTCTGATGATGAAGCCGGAAGATAGGCATTGGCATTCCATGATGGAATATCGTATCACAGCCGTGTGTATGTGAATATCGTATCACATATCGTTTTTTTTTAAAACTATTAATTTATTGACTTATTGAGGTACTGCACGCCTGCGAGACGTATGGTTAGGCTTTGTGTAACTTTGATTGTTTAATTTTTATTTAGTAAGATTTTTGTACATGTTACGTATATTTATCACATTAGCTATTTGTACATTTTATCTATATTTTGGCACAGTTTCAGTAATCTATATGTCACGGCCTTGGATGGAGACAGCACCTAACTGAAACACCAATTAATGCAGACATTCACTCGCATCATACCCGCGGTACCTCCCTTTTATGCGTACCCCGAATACGACTGGGTACAGAAAAGCTACTTGTACCTTAGCATTAAATTCTATAATCTACTCCCTACAAAATTTAAACAGCTGGAGGACATGAAATTAAAAAAAAACATCAAGGAGATGCTGATAGGCCACCCTTTCTATAATTTGGCCGAATTTGAGGGCCATGATTTTTCAAATATTGTGCCCATTTAAATTACTTAAAAAAGTAGAGCCTTATTGTCTGTTTATTTTATATGGTCTTATATCTGTACTTTTAGTTTAAAATGCATAACGTAGATTTAATTTGATTATTTAACATTTTACTGACAATTTGAATATTACGATAAATAATTTTACTACGTATCCTTTCGAATCACTAACTACTTCAAATATTAAACTTCTATTTTGATTATTTATATTTATAGTTGGACAATCTAGTAGTTAATTCTTGACTAACTATGTATGTTCAGTAAAGAGTAGTAACGAAACTTACTACATAACCGAATTATTTTGACACGTCCAAGAGCGGTCTTTAGCCGTTAATTGGACACGACGAAAATGTAATGTAATGTAATAAGACTTAAAGCTCCGACTTTCAAGACATCTTTACGCGAAAACATAAGCCAAATTCTAGTAAAACCTACTGATTCTGGTCATAATTTTCAGGCAGGAGGACCTGAGCCAAAAGAAAATACAATGTCAAAATTAGTGTGCAATAAGTGCAAAAAGTCAGTATGTTGCGAACACAAACGTAATTTTATTAACGTTTGTGTAGATTGTTCTAACTAAAGGTAAATAATTAAATCTGTTTAAAAAACTCTCTAGTAAATAAAAGTCTGATTACTTTTAATGTTTGCCTTAATAATAAGTTTGGGTTAATGTTTGCCTTAATAATAAATGTAAAAAAAAACATTAGAAGAAAAAAATACACATATTTTAGTTGATTTCTGAGAAGCTGATTCCCATTACAGTTAATCCTATTCCTATTACATTACCTATTACAGTTGATTTCTGAGAAGCTGATTTTTATGTTTGAATAGAAACATGTATTTTTATTTTGTTGTTGTAAATAACTGTGATGATAGTTTCCATTGATAAAACTGTCTTTTATTATTAGTTTCCATCCTAATCTTAAATTTCCTTCAAATAATACACAAAATTTTAACAAAAAGAAACCGACTACAAAATGTTTTATAAGTGCAGCAGCCATGACATGATGATACTTAGAACGGGCTATTATAATTAAATGCGTATACAAAATTTTGTACCTGTGCTGTTGACCGTTGAGGAGTTCACTCGTTGGAAGCCAACCCTGGTTGCCGCAGTCCTGTCTTTATGAAACTTAGAACGGGCTGTCGTAATTGAATCAATATACATAATTTCGTATCTGTGCTGTTAACAGTTAAGAAGCTACCTCGTCGGGAGCCAATACTGGGTGCAGCAGCCGTGTCATGGTGAAACTTAGAACTGGCTATCATAACTGAATGAGTATACAAAATGTTTGTGTCTGAGCTGTTGACCGTTGAGGAGTTCCCTCGTCAGAAGCCAACTAAGGGTGAAGAATCAGGTCATGCTTACCGTACAATTAAATACATTGTCATCGGAATTGAATCGTCATGTAATTTTTTTTCTTCATATGATAATATTTGAGGAGTTCCCTCAATTCATCATGGATGCCATAATGAGAACAGGATTTTGATGAAAATGAAACCAATCTGCAAGTATATCCTTTGAAATAAAAAAAGAATTTTCCAAATCGGTTCATTGTAAGCGTTCTACGGTAACAAACATTTAAAAAAGAAAAAGAAAAAAAGATACAACCGAATTGATAACCTCCTCCTTTTTTTGAAGTAGGTTAAAAATAGAATATTAGTAGGTATATTTTAGCTTACAGGATGTCATGTATATATGTATGTACGCCTCTGATATGTTTGTTAAGGCTTTATGTACTTGCAAAATAGATTAGGCTTCTAGGGTTAACCCCGACACCCAATATGGGTTATTCAAAACACTTATTGAAATATCTCCCGGATGAAATCAATCAATCACTAAGATATTATCGCTTAATTGAATATGAATCGCTAACAAAAAATCTGGTTGTTACATGTAATGCTAGCAGTACACTCTCGCCGAGTGTTGTCGCCGAGACATTTGCCGAGGCGCCGAGAGCCGAGGTGAGCAAAGTTCACTCTCGCCCAACGTCCAATGTCTCGCCCAATGTCCCTCGAGGCGATACATTTGCAGAGAGGGCAGGTAACCAAGTGGTGCAAAGTACACTCTCGGCTCTCGGCTTGTCATTAATCTCGTCCAAGAGAGCGATTCATCAAGAAGTGGTTTACATTTTTGCTGAACTACTAGCACTTGCAGTAATGGAAGTTTTTTTTATTTTTATGTTGCGGATGAGTAGGGTCCCATATACATGATTCACCCTGATAAACTTCCAACAACTTAAGATTAACATCGTTTGAACTGTCCATTTCAATATTAATATATTAATTGAGAGTAAAAGAGAAAAAAACCACTTCACAACACAACACAACACAAGAGAAAAAATAAACTACGTAGAAACGAGGCTGGCGAGAGTGAACTAGGGGTCTTTATGGCTCTCGGTCTCGCCCCGCGTTTCTTTGACTCGTGCAAAAAACCGACATTCAATCGAGTGCCACGAGGCGAGGCGAGACTTGCCGAGGGAGGAACGGGGGACCGAGACATGCCCAGTACATTCTCGCATCAGTTAGGCGAGGCGAGGCAGACGAGGGCGCACGAGACAGGCCAACGCGAGGCGAGAGCTACAGTACACACTCGATCTCGCATGTCTCGGCGAGAGTGTACTGGAGGCATCATACAATACATTACGCGTTAAAACACTGGTTTACGTCAGATCACCGAAGTTAAGCTGCATCTGGTGTGGTCACTGCCAGCATTTAAAAGAAGAGAGCTGTAATCCCACATAGGAGCACACTATTCTATCGGGTCGACGTTTTTATCAATCAAAACCCACGAAAACTCCTTCCAGCACAAACTCTACCTAGTCGACGACCGATCGTCAGACAAATCGCCTAGTGTGTAGCTTCCATAATCAGGCGTGGGCATCGTGGTTGCACTCATAAACTATTTGACCATGTCTAAAGTGTAGACTGTTTTGGCGTGTTCGCCTCGGAACTGGTTTAATATACAGGGTGTTTCGCCGATATCTAACAGACGGCCAGACCGTTTAAGATCGCTTAAGTCCGACTAGGCCGGACAACAGATTTGTGAAACGATTTGTTGTACAATAAAAACCGATTCAGTGTAGCTTGATAAAGTAAGTAGGAGCAAGATCGCCGGATAAAACTAGGCTAATTTAGTTCCAATTGTATATAATAATCTTTGTATTATTTACAACTAGAAAAGAACAGTTTTAACAGTAGAAATAAATTTCGCAATTCGAAGTGACAGCAGCATTCATTTTGTTTTTTTCATCTCTCGATCTCGATCTCGGCTGGGACAGATGTCCCAGCCGAGATCGGCGCCGATGTTTTCCAATTATTTACCCTTGATACCTCACATAACTCATACGGCCTGTTGTATGTACGAAAAGAGGGGAAGATTCTCTGTCGTTAACTAGTTGGTTCATTATTTTTCATACAGTCGCCATTTTTTAGTCTATGATTGAACCAAACCAAACCAAAAACTTCAATATTCATGTTGATTTTCAACACCGAATATTTTTAATTTTGTATGGGTATAAGTAAAATGAAGTCATAGGTTGAATGAAGCATATTATTATTATAAAAGTATTCACAATTTCTTTCGTAGGGCGATTTATTTCCAGAAAAAACATAGAAATGTTGGACACGGCAGTTTTTTTTCTGTACCACAACTTTGACAGATAATTCTGAATAATGCTTATTGCTTTACAAAACGACGTTACACTTATCTAATAGCAAATTTCAACAGGAACATAAAACAGGTCTTCTTTATACGATCCGTATAGTAGTTTCGGAGTAATCGTCGTTTTCCTGAAATGCTATATTTTTGTTGTGATGTAATCTTCTTCTTCTTCGCGTTCTCTAAGAGAAACTACAATTCAAACGTCAGCGCTCGAGGGGTTAAGCAAAATAAATTATATAAAGTGTTTAATTGATACTCTCCACAAAATATTACCGATTTTTAAATAACAGTTTTTAGTTCTTACGAATTTATTCCAATCTATCATTTTGGAAAATGATAAAACTATGCAATTGTACCCGGAAAAAATCCAGTAGGTATTAATGATGAAACCCTGATTTGTATTCCACCATAACTTCTAAACGTTTGAACCGACTTAGAAGTGTGTGGTATTGTTAGAATTAGTGGTGATGTTTGGATGGAATGTGACCTATCCAAACATCAAGCAAATAAATAGGATAGTAAACGAATTTACCGCGTGAAATTTGTAGCACCCGACGTTTCGGTGACGTTGCAGCCGCCGTTGTCCAGGTGCTACACATTTCACGCGGTAAATTCGTTTTCTATCCTATTTATAATGTCAAACAACCGCGATAGTCTTCGATTTTATATCAAGCAAATAGTTGTCTAAATGTCCAAACCTCCAAATGTCAATAAATTAACATAAATATATCGAGTTTAGTGTCAAATGAAAGATCCCGTTATGTTCATTCCGAAAATATATTAGTATATATATATATTCCGAAAGTTTATAACTCACTATGTGATACCACGAAAAACGTGAAAAATTATGTAACTTTTAAAGGTAAAGTAAAAAACTGGCTTCTAGATATTGGGCGTTCAAAAACTAAAGACCTTATTAATACTGTAAGGTGAATATTTAAAAAAATATGTATTTGTAAAATTGTGCAATATTACATATCATTTTCTTAAACATATATATTAGAATGTAGTGTTTATTCATATATTTGTATATATTATTACTTTTTTTCCACTTAAATTTATTGTATATAATGTAAAGTTTACTTTATTTTTAGCCCTTAATTGCATACATATATATTTATTTTTTCTACTTTAAATTTTACTTTAATTTGTGTAAACAACACATTTGTTAGATTTAGAAATATTTAAAATTGATCACCTTCGTCAGTTCGCGAGTTACAAAACATATTTATATGCATAGAGCTATGTTTTTCGCTATAAATGTTTGTTCTCAATTATTCCTCATGTACAACAGTATGCATGTCCTTGTATTTTTTGTTCTTGTACGTTATAAATAAATAAATAAATAAATAAATAAATATATATGGACAAATACAAAAACTACGAATATTTCATAAAATAACCATAAAAAATAGTTCTAAATAGAGTAGTTCACTTTTTGTAACGGCAGTCATGTTTTTTATTCCCTTTAATATATTTACTTGTTGGGTGCTTTATTTTATATTTTCTAAGATTGATATGAAAGTGTAACAACATATAGTGTGAAATGTAACAAATAAAAACGATATGAAAGTGTAAAATATCGACAAAATGTTTTCTCAGGACGAAAATACATACATTTTAATTAATTTTCTGTTTACTGGACAGTTTTCTTGGACACTCCAATATCACGTTGAATATATTCATGCCTTGATGTGTCAAGTCGACATTCCGCTAATTGAAATTAAGCAGGGATGCTCAACCATTGAACATAGGTCATTATTATTAGGAAGCAAAAACAAGTTTTTTTTATTATTTATCCTTCGAGTAGCGGCATAATTTCACGGCAGACCGCGACATTTATTGGAATTTCTTTCTATATCGCCGCGATCGACAAAAAGTACTATAACTATGGAACTACTACAGCAATCATAAAAAGAATAACTGTGCAATGATTTCATTGACATTTCGTATATAGAATATTGAAATCTCATTGTGTAAAACAATTAGATAATTATGAATAAATATGAGAAAATCGAAAAAGTGAAAAAAAATCGGCATTTCTAACTTGTACTTGTCTTACGGAAAAATACGGAACCCTATTTAAAAATTGTAAATATTGTCGTAATCTTTATTAGATTATCTATCAAAGTAATATTTCGTTTTGCTTATTTACGTACAAAAATATTTAGATAAATAAAAACTCATAAAAAACAATAAATTTTTTGATGATTTCTCGAAAAAAAAAATGACGATTTGACAATGGAATTTTACCATTTCTCGTGTAATATCGTCGAAATTACACGAGAAAATAGAATAAATCTAATAATAGAATAAATTATTTAAACATTTTTGTAAAATGCTTAGAAAACTAAATTCCCCTAAAATAAGGTGCTCAAAACTAACAAATAAGGCCCAGATGGGAGGCAACATTTCGAGAACACGAAAATTCTTCCGTAAATACGTTTGATTCGTCAATGGGAAAACATTAAGGGTTCCGTAACTACGACGAAAAGGGAGCTGCTATACAAACGGACTTTATGCAATGTTTGTGTGCACGATAACTCCAGAACGCGTTGTGGAGTATATGGTTATGTATATTTGTTAGTATATGCTGATATATTCAATATTATAGAATTGAAGTAAGCGTAAAATTCTTAAAATATATTCGAAAGAAAATTGAAATAAAAATTTATTTCATCGGTTTTGTACGTTTATTTTGTAAGTCGGTTCCTTTTTTTTCACACGACTGCCTAAAAAAGGAGTATACTTATGTAGGATTCAAATATTTTATGTATGTTATCCGTTTATTTATCCCACTATAACTTCTAAATGCTTGAACCGATTTAGAAGCGCGTGTTGTTGTTAGAATCGTTATGTCATCCCGAGTACGTTCCGCGACCTCTTGCTCTCAAATAGGGCACATAAAGCGCTCAAATGTCAAATAAATGATTATCCAAATGCCTAAAGGTCAATAAATTAGGATAAATATATCGTGTTTAGTATTTAGTTAGTGAAAAGTCTGACGGAGTGCATTTCGGAAACATATGTATCTATACAGATAAATACACAAACCACAAATATTTCATTAAAAAACCTATTTATTACTTGAGCACCGAGGGCAAACGACCAAAGTGCGGTGGCGGCGCAGCGGCGCGCGTTCGTTTCAAGATACCTAACGTAGGGCGACTGGCAAACTTTATTCTCTTACAAAACTTGCTTTTCATCGCGAACAATTTTTTTTAAATAATTCTAAATGCAATAACTCACTTTTTGTAAGGGCAGTCATGTTTTTAAGCTATTGCATAGCTTTTATCGCGGGCCTAGGCCAGCGCGGCGACCGAATGAAGAAATTTCTTAACGAAAATTAATTATTTTAAACTGATAATTACGTCTAAACGAGTAGGTACTGCTTACGGTTGGAAAAAAATATATGTTAAACAAGAACATTTTCCTAATATTCTTAGATTTGAATATTTTAGATTTTGTTTATATTACATAGTGTAATTAATTTGTGAAATTAGGTCTAACCGAACACAAAAACGACTACTACGCAAATAATATCTGGCGTATTATTATGAAACCTGCACCAGTTTAAAGATAATTTAATTATCTATCTTTTTATCTACGATTTTTTTCGAATAGTGAAAGAATAATATCCGGTTTTTTTGCTTTATAGAATAAAATTCGTGCGCTCTATCGGAAGACGTTTAAATTATTCCGAATCGATTCGGAATAATTTCAACGTTTTCCGATAGAGCGCAGTTATCTGATATCAGAAAAAAATGTCTTCATACTGCATAAATAAAATAAATAAATAATTATAATTGCATAAGTTGTTAAAAAATGCTATGCAATAGCTTTACCGCGGCAGTCCCCGAGTGCCACACGTATTTTTTTTATATATAGTTGTTCTTGTTTATCTTGTTTTAAAATGTTATCATATAATCTTTTATAATTTCTGAAAAATATTTTTATTTAACGAAAAATTTCACAGCACATCATTCTATACGACCAAATTTTTTACAAAAAAACGACTCCAAAATTGTTTATAAGTGCAGCAGCCATGTCATGGTGATAATTCGAATGGGCTATCATAAGTGAATGCGTATACAAAATTTTGTGTCTGTGCAGTTGACCGTAGAGGAGTTTCCTCGTTGAAAGCCAACCCTGGTTGCCGCAGTCCTGTGATAGATTCGGTTAACACCGTTTCACCGCTTCGTAAGGGAGAGGACCGCGCAAGCGATCTCGAACTCGTTACCAATCGAGAGACTGGAGTAATCTGGTCGCAATTGGAAGTAAGGGCGCGAGTGTCGGCCCGCTGGGTAACATACCTGGCTATCTCGCGGATAAGGCGTTGGTCTCTTACGGGCATGTGGCGGAGCTTGACGATGGACTGTTTTGTTCAAGTCTTCTGCGCTCACTTCAGGGGTGACGGGTTCGACCGTTGTAGTTGATAACTCTAGTTGCCGCAGTCCTGTCTTGGTGAAACGTAGAACGGGCTGTCGTAATTGAATGCATATACAAAATTTCGTGTCTGTGCTGTTGATCGTTGAGGAGTCCCCTCGTCGTGAGCCAACCCTGGGTGCAGTCACCATGCAATGGTGAAACTGTTGACCGTTGAGGATTCTCCTCGTCGGGATCCAACCCAGGGTGTAGAATCAGGTCATGCTTACAATTAAAAAAATGCATTGTTATCGGAATTGAACCAAAATGTAAATTTTCAACTTCCTCATGGATCCCATCATCAGAACAGGATTTTGATAAAAATGGGACCAATATATAAGTACATCCTTTCAAATAAAATAAGAATTTTCCGAATCGGTTCATAGGTAGCAGAGTTCTGAGGTAACAAACATTTAAAAAAAGATACAAGTGAATTGATAACCACTTTCTTTTTTTTTAAATCGATTAAAAATGAGTTAAGAATCATGTAGGGTAGGTGGGGGGTAAAGCCTCGCAATTTTCGTTTTTTTTTAAAATTGTGGAGAACTAGGGAGAGTTTTTTTTTCAGTTTTATATTGGAGCTTTTGATTTAGATCTTACTTATAACCCCTGAAAATATGAGGCATGTTCAATCATCAATTGCAGAGAAATCTAAAATTATATATTTTTTTAAATGCAGGGGGTTGCCCCGAAAAATGGGGCAAAGCCACGCACTTTCACCATTTCACACTTTCGACATGGTGTCGTCTTCAACTATGTAAGCAAATGATATCGAGGAACTTGACACTCGAATGTGAAGCTAAACCAGGCAGTTCATCACCGTAAGTTCAATTGCGATAATAGCTTAAACCGTTTTGGAAAAAGTGAGCTTGGAAGGACAAGAAATAGTACACATAAAAACACGAAAAAACAGACTTACCGCATTTTTCAAGCTCACGTGCGACCGAACTACTTGGGGATTGGTTTGGAACTGGAAGTTGTTGAGACGGGTCAGCCACCTGACGGCTATCGAAATAATTACAAAAATTCCCTCCGAAAACGCCCGTGCATGGATTTACCTCGTGCGGGGCTTTATATTGTTATGGACGGTGAAATACTAAAGTGTGTAAATTCTACACAATTTTTAGGAATTACAATAGACAATAAACTTCAATGGGGTCCTCATATTGAATTATTAGCTGGAAACTTAGCTCGGCAGCATTTGCGGTACGTCAAATAAGGCAACTAACTGATGAAGCTACTGCCAGAACTGTCTATTTCAGCTACTTCCATAGTATAATGTCGTATGGGATTTTGCTCTGGGGCCGCGCAGCCGATATGCAAAACATATTTACTTTGCAGAAAAGAGCCATACGATCCATTTATTGTTTAAACTCTCGAGCATCGCTAAAAGAGAAATTTAAAGAGATCAATATTCTGACGGTTTATAGTCAGTATATATTCGATAACATAATGTATGTTCGTAAAAACTTGCACAGGTTCCGTAGGTTGGGTGACATTCACAATAGGAACACCAGGTTCAAAAATAAACTAGCCATTACGGGCTCTCGGTTAGCAAAAGTTAGTAAATCATTGGAGACGGTGTTCGCTTTTATAACACCTTGCCTGAGGAACTAACCTTTTTACCAGACACTAAATTTAGAAAAATTGTTAAAGATACTTTGTGCTCTAAAGGCTATTATAAAATTGAAGATTTTTTAAGCGATACATTGGTCTGGTCAAGTCGTTTCTGTGTAACATAGCTATGAAAACCATTTGTAAAGTATTATTATTATTATTATTATTATTATTATTACTATTACGTAAAGCCATTGATTATATAGTGTAGTAATCAATGGTAAAGCCTACAAGCAAGGCATAAATATCTAGAAACATAAGACGTTCGGAAAGTACTGTAAGTCTACTTCGAATAAAAATCTATCTATCTATCTACCCCCACCTACCCTATTTATTTTTGAGTCAAGCCTTTGTGACCGAAACAGGTCGAGTAGATTTCAAGGAAAGAATAATCAATGTTGTGAACGTCTGCAGTAAGCACCGTACAAAATCGATTTTCTCTTAGCAGCGTTGCATGCGATTGAAGCAAGAGCAAAAGCCTCAGAGCGACATGGGTGGGGGCGCTCAGAGAGCCGCTGCCTTAAAATTGACGTGACATTGAAAGTATCACTCGTGAATGACAAGTCAGTTTTTCCACAACAATTTCGTACGGCCCAACATTAATCAGAGCAACTGATAAGGGTCACTATTTTGTTGCTATTGCGTGTAATTGGCAGTGTTACATGGAATGCCGATGCCAAGGACGTGGACGTAGCCGCTTTCATGACTGGCGAGGACTAGCGGGGGTTAATGGGCCCTTGCTGAGTTGGCCACGAAGACCCATTCTGTTCAGGGTTGGTCACACTCACGGGTCAACACCTATCCGACGGCCTCCACGTAGGTTGTATTGGAAATAAATACCTTTTACTTTACTTTACTTTACATGAAGTGCGAGCCTGGGTAGGACTCTGACCTTATGGTCAGTTTCCCCTAGGAATCAACCTTCTGGCGCTCCTGGACGGTCTGCGCACCGTGCGGCGTAAGCCACTCGACTGTGCACTCTGACTAACAGTCGGGGGAGTCTGGAAGCAGTTCTGTTTCCTATAGAGCGGGGGTGGTTGCGGACCTTACGGCGACTACTCTTGAAATGACCATCGACCATCCGATCCTGGGTGAAAAGCCGGGCAAAGGACGCTGTGGTCCGCGATAGATTCGGTATACACCGTTTTACCGCTTCGTAAGGGAGAGGACCGCGCAAGCGACCTCGAACTCGTAACCAATCGAGAGACCGGAGTAATCTGGTCACAATTGGAAGTAAGGGCGTGAGTGTCGGCCCACCAGGTAACATTCCTGGCTATCTCGCGGTAAAGGCGTTGGCCTCTTAAGGGCTTGTGACGTAGCTAGATAGTGGACTGTTTTTGTCCTCAAGTCTTCTACGCTCACTCCAGGGAGATAGAACGAACAATCGTTAAAACTTCCTGTGGTGACTTCCTCAGGATATCTCCGTCTGGATTTAACCATCAGGATACCTCTGTCCTCCCGACTGGTTATGGGCTCTATGTCGCTTTTGCGGTCCCCTATCCGCCGTATTTTTAGCGGTAATTCAGTTTGAATCTATAGCGGACCATGTCATGTTCTGCCCGGCTCTGAACTCAAGATCAAATAGCCGACTGCTCAGTTTAGATTGGAGGACGATAGATCGACTTCCACTTCTGCTGCTTAGGAAACAGTATATTTCCAGAGTCTTCTGGCTCCTTCAGTCAAACCGATTGGCTGCCACCGCACGGTGCGCAGACCGTCCAGTAGCGCCGAGAGGCAACTCCCCCAGGGAAACCGATCTACCAGCCTTGAGGCCTGGGATGCGAGAGTCGTTCCCTTCGCGCTAGGGGGCTACTGAATTGGAGCTGAATCGTGAGTTGGGCCGACTCGAAAATAGATCTTATGGCCCAAGCTGCACAAAACCGTTTGCTACACTCATGGCATCTGGTAAATTCCATCGTAAGTAAACAAAAATGCAATAAAACCAACCGGCAGAGCTATCTTTATAAAATGGGTCATCTATCGAGGTCATTGGCCAATGCGACTTGGCCAGCCACCGCATCGCACAATACAATAAGTGCAAGCGAAATAAAACAATCTTCGTCCGACATTGAGCTTGCAACACTGCCAATAAGACCGGAAAGATAGCCGCGGATTTTATGAAATTAATTTGCACCGATTGCGCTATTTCGCCATCAGAGTCTGTATTGACTTTAATTTCATTCGCAATTCGATCAATGCCATCATTATGCCAGATTTGACTTACCTACCTAATAAATATTAGATATTTTTTCAGACTAGTGGAATCATTGATTATATACGGTATCGATTGTTCAATGCCATAGTACGATTTCGTCTCAAGATAACTTCATTTGCATCCGATATGGTGAAAATCAACTTGAAAATTTTGACCATGTTAAATTTTTAGGTATCCATTTAGATAGTAAACTCCAATGGTCAACTCATTTAGATGAATTGAGTGCCACGTTTGGCATTAAGAAAATTAAAATGCTATGTGGCTTTGAAGCCGCAAAGTCTGTATACTATGCTTATTTTCATTCATTAATAACTTATGGCCTTATGTTCTGGGGAATGGCGGCAAATTCAGTTAGAATATTTCGACTTCAAAAAAGAGCAATTCGCAATTTATTTACAATATCATCGCTAACATCTTGCAGGCCGTATTTCAATGAATCTGGTATCATGACAATGTATGCCGCTTATGTACACCAGGGTATCATGTATGCAAGAATAAACATCAATGTAAAAAATTCGGATATTCGCATAACACTCGGAACAAACAAGACCTGCGTCCTTACAAAGTACGACTGAGTAAGGTTAGAAATAGTTTCCTGTACCAGTCCAACATTTTTAATGATAAGATTCCATTGTGCGTCAGGGGTCTTGAAGACATTCATTTTAAGAAAAAGGTCCAGGACATTCTTATCAAGAACCCAATTTATTCTATTAGGGACTTTGACAGTATTGAATTTCCTAATCTTTCATGATTACTTTTATTATAATACAATATTTGTAATATATTTTTTTCATGACTATATATCCAATCATTTTGATAATCGGAGATAGATTTATTTATTTATTTAAGAATTAATTACTATGAAACATTGATTAGCTTACAAAAATAACAGGAACCGAATGGAAAAACCTTAACCTTTTGCTTATTTGTTTCTGTCACCCAACTGGGACTAGCCCGTTCTAAGGTGGACAGGACTCCAATATTTATTTATTTATTTATTTATAACGTACAAGAACAAAAAAATACAAGGACATGCATACTGTTGTACATGAGGAATAATTAAGAACAAACATTATAATAGCGAAAAACATAGCTCTATGGATATAAATATGCTAGCATATCCGAATGAGGCGAAATCGCACAACCAACTAGACCTAGAAGGTCTCTCTGGCTGTGCTGTGTTATACCAACTGTATTTTTGTAACTCGCGAACTGACGAAGGTGATCAATTTTAAATATTTCTAAATCTAACAAATGTGTTGTTTACACAAATTAAAGTAAAATTTAAAGTAGAAAAAAAATAAATATGTATGTATGCAATTAAGGGCTAAAAATAAAGTAAACTTTACATTATATACAATAAATTTAAGTGGAAAATAAGTAATAATATATACAAATATATGAATAAACACTACATTCTAGTATATATGTTTAAGAAAATGATATGTAATATTGCACAATTTTACAAATACATATTTTTTTAAATATTCACCCTACAGTATTAATAAGGTCTTTAGTTTTTGAACGCCCAATATCTAGAAGCCAGTTTTTTACTTTACCTTTAAAAGTTACGTAATTTTTCACGTTTTTCGTGGTTTCACATAGTGAGTTATAAACTTTCGGGGCGATAAAAAAACATTGTCTTCGGGCAAATGTGCTTTTAACCTTTGGAATTGTGAAAAATTCCTTACCAGCATTTCTCGTTAAGTACAATTGTTGACTTCTTGCTCTGTACTCTTTAGTTTTGTGAAAGCTTACAAGGCACTGCTTAATAAATAGCTGGCAGATATCCAAAACCTTAAACTCCGCAAAGAGCTGGTTTGAACTGTACCGAGGAGGCTTTTTGTTTATGACTCTTATTAGTAACTTTTGTGCTTTTAATAGTCGGTCCATTGTTGTTTTTGTACATGAGCCCCACGCTATAATTCCATGCACCCATATACTTTGACCAAGAGCCATATACACCATTCGCAGTGTTTCTTTACTCAGTACATTCCTAAGTTCGCGGAACACGTACAGTAATTTCCTTGTTCGCGCCGTAAGCGATTTTATTTGGAATTCCCAATTTAGTTTGGAATCTATTTCTATGCCTAAATATCTATTTTTTTTTTCAATGTTTATATGCTCACATTTGCAATTATTCTGGGTTGAAGATACACTGCAGTTAAATTGGTGAATTTTTAAGGGTAATACGTTGGAGGTTAGGTTGGGTCTGAGTGAAAATGCTAGGTACTTCGTCTTCGAGATATTGAGTGTCAATATATGTCGATCAAGCCATGTTTTAATACTGTTCAGGGAGCATTGCGCGTCTGTAAACGCTTCATCCCAAGTATCTGCCTCAATTATGACAGCGGTGTCATCTGCAAATGAGATTATGGCTCCTTTACCTTCAAGTGTCATATCACATAAACCGTTGACATACATCAGAAAGAGTAAAGGACCCAATACGCTGCCCTGTGGCACCCCATATAAAACATTATGTTTATTACTTTCCTGATCCCCTATCGCAGTGATCTGTGACCTGTTTGTAAGAAAACTTTCGAGCCACTCATTAGCTTTACCAGAAATACCAAAAAGGTGAAGCTTTCTTATTAGGATTGTGTGAGAGACTGTATCAAAGGCTTTTGACAGGTCGAGGAAAATACCAAGTACTTTTTTCTTTTCGTCAAGTTTTTTGGCAATAAGTTCTGTAACCGAACTTATGGCCTCGTTTGCTCCCCGACCTTGTCTAAAGCCATATTGATTGTTTGATAGTAAGTTCGCAGATTCCAGGTGGTGCATAAGCCTAGATTTGGCCACTTTCTCGATCACTTTTGATACTACACTCAACAGGGAGATCGGGCGATAATTACTAATGTCTTCCTCGTCCCCAGATTTAAATATTGGAGTAACTCTGGCATATTTTAAACACTCCGGGAAAATTCCGCTTTCGAAGCTCCTGTTTATGATGTGCGTAAGAGGGCCAGAAATAAAGCTAGGCACCGTTTTAAGCATGGCCACTTGAATTCCATCTTGACCCGGGGCCGAATCGTCCTTGAGGTCACTTAATATTTGACAGACTTCTTTGATATCGACTGGAGTGAATTCAAAATTAAATGAAGTTTGGCTATTGGCTCGTACATTAAAATTATCAGCTAGCGCGGACTCAGTTGTTTTAAGGTTTGACAATATATTTACGGCCAGGTTTTGTCCAATGTTACTAAAAAAGTCGTTTGTGTAATTGAGAATTTCTGCAGGATGTTCCTCTACGTGTTTTATATCCCCTTTAATATTGATAGATGTTATTTTGTGACGCTGAGTTTTACCATATGCAATTTCTTTTATAATACTCCAAGTTTTTTTTTGATCGCCATTTACTTCTTTAATAACTTCTTTATAGTAATTTGTTTTCGTTTTCTCGATTATTTTTTTGCATATATTACGATAGCTTTTATAATGATTTTTCAACTGAATATCATTTGGACTTTCTCTGGTTTTCTTATGAAGTCTGTCGCGTTTCTTAATACATGAAACAAGACCGTCTGTGATCCATGGTTTAATTTTTATCTGGGATCTGCTTATTTTAATGACCTTCTCAGTCGTTGCGCATTTTATTCCTTCAGTAATTAGACCTAAGAAATTGCGAGTTGCCTTATTTGGATCAGATTCATGGATTATTAGTTCCCAATCAATTGATTTTATATTTTCTACGAACATATTCTTATCTGTAATACGTTTTGTAATATATCTGGGCGGTTTTTTTCTAATTTGTTTTGATATGCAGATTCCGGTGGCATAGTGATCTGTAATAGAACACTGAAGTACAAATGGTCTCATCTCATATTTTGATTTAACCATGAAGTGGTCTAAGCAACTTTGACGATCTCCGTCAACTCTCGTGGGCTTGTCAATTGCTACACCTAGGCCATAATGAGCCAATAAATTTAAATAATCGTCTGTTTGTTTGTCGTTTTCACTTAGTATATTAATATTGAGATCCCCGATAATTAAAACATTTAAATCCCTGCTATATTTTTGTAATAATTTATCTAAAGATTGCAAAAACACCGTAATGTTTGGTTTACTAGGGGATCTATATATTGCTAAAATATTAATATCGTTTTCTAACAGAAGATGAAGGCAATTTGCGTTGTCGATATTATTTTCTGTGACTACTACCCGTAATTCAGTTTTAACATATACCACTACACCGTCGTTTTGTCGCTGTACTAGGTTCGTGTTGTAACATACAAACCCATCTATAGTCTTTGGCACACGCATATCGTTGATCCAGCATTCTGTTAGTATTAGGACATCCAACGAATTATCGAACTGGTCTATAAGAATTAGGAGATCAGCAAAGTTTCTGTTAATACTACGGATATTCATAGATAAAATATTCAGAGACTTTTGTTGGTTTAAATGTTGTTTGCATTGATTTGCATTGATTTGCTTCAATATTACAATGAAGTTTGCTTGATTGCTTGGTTGCTTACAAATATACAAGTTTTAGTAAAAAGCTAATGACACTAAATTGCCCTAAAATGTGGTCTTCAAAATAAAATAATAAAAAATAATAATAATTTAAAAAAAATATTAAATGATAATATAATAAATAAAATGCAATTCCATTATTTAATCGGCAATAAATATAATATAAAATTCGATTAAATAAAGTTATATGTGAGAAAAGAAAGAAACAGTCATTAATATTTAATATATGTTAAGTAATATAGGATTTAATATAAAAATACCTAGTCTAAAAAGTATAGTTCATTGTCAAAGTCAAATAATTTTTGGTAGTTAGTTCAATGTTAAAATACACTTAAAATATATGTTTAAAAATATGTTAATAATTTGTGCACCTAAGTTTTATTATACTATTATTTCTAACATTTGATGTATGGTTAGCTTGTCATGATTCGATAACCATCTCTTTAATTTATTTTTGAATTCCCTAAATGTCAAATTCATTTTTATTTCCATATTGATCAGATTGTAAAATCTCGGCGCAATGAAAGAGTAATGTCTTTGTCCAAATGATGTTTTCCTTCTGGGTATTATTTAGCTATTTTCTAAAACTTGTCTCGTTGGTCGCCGGTTCTGAATTATTCCTAAATTTGACTTACTGTCCAAAAATAGCTTTTATATTAATAAAATTATATTAATAATAGATTATATTAATAAAATTTGTATTGACTATTGCTATTGAGACATTTCTATTCGTAATCTTATAATTGTGGTATTTCTGATTTGACTATTTTATAACTAACCATTCGTTTTTATATTTTGACTGTTTGTATTTTTCATTTATACCTTATACTTAGGTATTTTATCACCTCAAATAGTTTTTTAAACGATCTTATATTCTTATTGTAAATTTATTTGATATTTTTTTTCCGTTAAAGAAAATAGTCAATCTGTATAAAAAATATTTATACCACATAGGGTATAACAAATTATCTTGTATAAAGAATTTTACTATGCCAAGAGTAGGGATACCTACCAACTGGTTTATTTAATTAAAAAAAATAAAATAAAAAAATAGGTACGTGTGGCACTCGGGGACTGCCGCGGTAAAGCATAGCATTTTTTAACAACCTATGCAATTATAATTATTTATATATTTTATTTATGCGGTATGAAGACATTTTTTCTGATATCAGATAAGTGCGCTCTATCGGAAAACGTTGAAATTATTCCGAATCGATTCGGAATAATTTAAACGTCTTCCGATAGAGCGCACGAATTTAATTCGATAAAGCAAAAAAACCGGCTATTATTCTTTGACTATTCGAAAAAAATCGTAGATAAAAAGATAGATAATTAAATTATCTATCTTTGGTGCAGGTTTCATAATAATACGCCAGATAGTATTTGCGTAATAGTCGTTTTTGTGTTCGGTTAGACCTAATTTCACAAATTAATTACACTATGTAATATAAACAAAATCTAAAATATTCAAAGCTAAGAATATTAGGAAAATGTTCTTGTTTAACATATATTTTTTTCGAATCGTAAGCAGTACTCGTTTAGACGTAATTATCAGTTTAAAATAATTAATTTTCGTTAAGAAATTTCTTCATTCGTTCGCCGCGCTGGCCTAGGCCCGCGATAAAAGCTATGCAATAGCTTAAAAATTGGCTCCAGAGACTAGGTAGCTTCAGACTAGATAGCGCTGATAGCATCATCCGGCAAAAGTTATATCAATTTATTTGGCTACCTATGTAACATTGACAATAAATGTTTTCTTTATAAAGGACTGACTGATTATAAAAACCCCTTATCGTTGCTATCGTCGCGTAACTAGGCAGTGAACTTTTTCGTCCCAAGTCTTCTTAAAACTTTCCGAGGTGACGTGTTGGCCCGTTTTATTTGACAAGTCCAAGTGTGGAGATGAGTAGTCTAATACCATATATAATAAATGGTATTATCAATATCGTTGTACTTAAGAAAGAATTACAATTACAATTACAATTTAGTTCTGCTCCAGTAGGTAGGCTTTCCTACACTTGGATGCGTCTTTGCCTCTAAAATTTTAATTAATGTAATTAATTAAAGAATATTAACTATCATGATATAGTTGTGGCAATATAAATTAATTTTTGTAAATTATAATTGGTTTGAAAACCATTGATAAATAGAAAATAATCTAATAATCAAAATTGCTGATCAAAAAAAGAGCTCAATGTCTCTAGTCATAATTATCAAGGCAATAATGTGATGGTCATGAAAATAGATAAGGGTATATTAAAAATATCTAAATTTAAGTTAATTGTCAAATCTAGCAATATAGCCGTCGTCGATAAAAATAAAAATAAAAATTACGCTCTTTGGCAAAGTTGATTATCATGAATTTTCCGTTATTTTACATTAGGATGCCCTTGGAATAAGAATTCAGCATTATCCAAATCTCGTAAGTCATATACAGGATTCTTGACTAGGCCATTAAATAAGACTTTTTTAAATTGGTTCTCTCCAAGACTTCTGATATGTGTTGTTATGTGAATCGACCAGCATTTGATTTGGTCGATTGTCGATTGGTCGATAAGTCAAATTTGTTTAAAGGATTTTATTTCTTATAATATGTAGGTAGTTGAATTAATTCCCTCACTATTTTACGAGCCAAATTAATTAACGAAATGTACGCACCTACGATAGTGACATTTTAATGACGTATTTTAAATAAATAATTTAATTAATAACGACTTTTATTATGCGTCATAAAGGATATTATGTTGATTTTGCCGGTAGTGTTCGTTAGCAAAAGTACGCAACAGCACGTTAAATATACTCGAAAGCTATGTTGTGTTGTGTCCGCGTCATTTACCTTGTAGAACCATAGTTAAAGTAAAAAGGAGACAGTCTCATGTATGTCCCTTTTTTACTTTCCCGGCCAACCAACGGATAGCGAAAGTATTGGGAAAGCGCTTATTAAGCTATTGCATAGCTTTTATCGCGGGCAGGCCAGCGCGGCGACCGAATGAAGAAATTTCTTAACGAAAATTAATGATTTTAAACTGATAATTCCGTCTAAACGAGTACTGCTTACGATTCGAAAAAAATATATGGTAAAGAAGAACATTTTCCTAATATTCTTAGCTTTGAATATTTTAGATTTTGTTTATATTACATAGTGTAATTAATGTGTGAAATTAGGTCTAACCGAACACAAAAACGACTACTACGCAAATACTATCTGGCGTATTATTATGAAACCTGCACCATTTTAAAGATAACTTAATTATCTATCTTTTTATCTACGAATTCTTATTATATATCTACGAATACGAATTCTTTCGAAAAATCCGTTTTTTTTGCTTTATCGAATAAAAAATTCGTGCGCGGCGCTCTATCGGAAGACGTTTAAATTATTGCGAATCATTTGCTACCGCAGCCGCAAATGACTCGGAATAATTTCAACGTTTCCCTATAGAGCGCAGTTATCTGATATCAGAAAAAATAAAATAAATAAAATTAATAAATAATTATAATTGCATAAGTTGTTAAAAATGCTATGCAATAGCTTTACCGCGGCAGTCTCCGAGTGCCACACGTATTTTTTTTTATATGACAGGCAGAAATTCCCCCCCCCCCCCCCCCCGAGACGATTTAAGATTGAAGTCTGTGTGTGTATTTATTCCTCCACGATAGCGCCCAAACCCTTCATCCGATTGAGCTGAAATTTGGCATGCAGGCATCATTTGATTAATTTAATTTGGTATACATGTTTCAACGCACAATAATTAGGCGCTTTAATGTTCAAATAGACAAATATATAATTTTCTAATCTCTTCGTATTATTTCTGCAAAGTAATCAGCCTATATAAAAGTGCGATAGATGGACTAATTAATTTAATATTCCTATTGTTGTCATAAGTTAAATCATGGATTATCAAAATCAATCAGCCCTCTCTAAAAACCATTCATTATCAATGTTATTAAATAAATTAATATTACTAAATAAATATAAATAATACATCAGAAGTTAGTACCTGCAGACGGCTAATATTAGGGGAGTGCTCGCTTAGAATGCTCTGCTTAAATATCAGAAGTCTACACAAAAACATGGATAGCCTTATGGTGATGTTGCAGGAGCTGGCCGTTAATTTTGATCTCTTAATTTTGACAGAGGCATGGATTGGCAACTATTTTATACCGATAGCATTACCAGGATACACTTCATTTTACACTAAATTTAATTATTCGCAGAACGATGGAGTAGTTGCTTATATTAGTGACAAATTTAATGGCAAATTATCAGTAAATGAGGTTCGACTGAACGGGGCAAACTGTTTAAACATACAACTAAATAATTAAATAAATATTATAGCACTCTACAGAAGTCCCTCGACACATAATATATCACCATTTTTGTTAACCTTAGATGATCTACTAAAAACGCAACATTGTCAAAAACATTTAATTCTGACTGGAGATTTGAACATTTCAATCAAAGGCAAGAAACATCCTCAGGCCGATGACTATCTGGATTTGCTTACTGTTCACGGTCTCAGATGCTTAGTAACCGTCCCGACACGAGAAATCCACACTTCTAGCAGCTGCATTGACCATATTATGTGTCGGTCAAATAACCCTTCTTGGACTGTTATATTTCAAACCGCTATTACTGATCACCATGCTTTATTATTTAAACTTTTGGGTCATACAATTAACTCTAGGAAAGCCACAACATCAATAACGAAAAATACAGCTGATTATGAAAACATCAAAAAAACAATTTCCAATACTGATTGGTCGCAAGTCTATAATGCCCCAGATGTTAACATGGCATCTCAAATATTCGTTAATGAGTTGACTGGTATAGTAATTAAAAATAGCTTTACAAAAACCGTTAAAATTCAGCATAGCCAGAGAATATTAAAGCCTTGGATCACAAAAGGTCTATTTTTTTGCATTCGTCGACGAGATAAGCTTCACCTAGCATCGCGACGTAATTCTGACAATTTATTATTAAAGGACAAAGCGAAAAAGTACAGAAACTTATGTAACAAAATAATTCATAACACCAAAGTAAGGTATTATAAAAATAAAGTCATTGAAGTTAATAGAGACCCAAAGAGTCTGTGGAAAATCATTAATGAGGTTGGAAATAGAACCAGTCCTAAACATTTAATCGATTGTATAAATACAAATTCTGAAATATTAAATATTGATAAAACTCCACAGACTAGCAGACTATGTAAATTATTATTTCGCTGGCGTTGGTTCAAATGTGGCCACAAATATAATGAAAAGGTGTGGGACTGCGAGCACAAGTCCATCCCTTACAACAAATAGACTACCAGTATCTTTGTATTTACGAAGGACTACGCCAAGAGAAGTTGCGGATGTAATATCATCTCTGAAAAATAATTCCTCTGCGGGTACTGATAATCTAAATGCACTCATTTTCAAATCATCGAAACACATCCTATGTGGGCCTATTGCGCATATAATCAATGCAAGTTTTAAAGAAGGAATCTTTCCATCAAATCTAAAATGCTCAAAAATTATACCCATTTTCAAAAGCGGCAATAAAGATGAAATTATAAATTATAGACCAATCTCACTGCTAAGCAATTTATCTAAAATAATAGAAAAAATCGTCAAAAGAAGACTTTTAAAATATCTGGCAGAGAATGAGATTTTGTCTAAAAACCAATTTGGTTTTCGTGAGGGCATGGGCACAACAGACGCAATTGCGAAGGTGACAGATGCAATATATGATAGCCTGGACAAAGGTAATAAATGCTTGGCTGTGTTCCTAGACCTTGCAAAGGCTTTCGATACGGTATCGCATGAAAAGCTACTTATGAGGTTGAGAGATGTTGGTTGTGAGTCCATCACGCTAAACTGGTTTGAAAGTTACCTGACAGACAGAAAACAAATTACATCGATAAAAAATGTCACCAGTAAGCCAGAATACATATCATTTGGTGTTCCACAGGGTAGTGTTCTTGGACCTATTCTATTTCTAGTTTATATGAATAAACTGTGTGATCTTGTCGGTAAAACAGTATCCTTTGCAGATGACACAGTAATTCTATTTGAAGCCCATAATTGGAAATATACTTTTAGTGAAGCTAATAAAGGACTAAATACTGTAAGGGAATGGCTGGATAATTCTTTACTAAGTCTTAACATAGATAAAACTAAAGTAATTCCTTTTAGTATCAATATGAGAGGCCAACCGTCATCGGACCATATCATTAAAATACATACTTGCAATGATCAAAGTCATTGCAGTTGCCCGTCGCTGGATAGGGTAGAATCCATTAAATACCTAGGAATAATTATAGATAATCGTCTAAGGTGGCAGGATCACATCGAGTTACTAGCTTGCAAAATCAGAAAATTTTCTTATGTCTGTAAAGAGGTGAGGAATGTCTTTAGTCCGGGAACGCTAAAAAGCGTTTACTATGCACTTTGCCAAAGCCTTCTGTGTTATGGGATAATTGGCTGGGGTGGATGCGCACAAACCATGATGTCTCCCCTGAATGTTGCACAAAAATGCATTTTAAAAATTGTTTCGCGGAAACCGTATCGATATCCTTCAAAGGCACTGTTTAAGGAGTACGAGGTTCTGGATACTATACAATTATATTTAAAAACTGCATTATCATATTTAAAATTTAATACAAAATTGATCGCTACCCAAAAAATAATCAATACTAGAAACTCCTGTAATGGGAATGTAATGATACCCAAAATGAAAACCACGTTAGGAACAACGATCTTTTCGATTTTGTCCCTCAAGATTTTTCAACGCCCTTCCGGAAAACATTAAAACTGAAGAAAATGGGAAACATTTTAAAAAACTATTGACTGCATGGTTTTTAAAAGAGGAAAATCAACACATTCAGAATGAATTAAAGATAATTATTTAGTTAATAATTGCGATAAGAATATTTAAACATACGTTTTTTTTTTTTTTTTGATATTTTAATTCTTCAACAATTTGTACCTACCTATTTATTATTTTATTTTATTTCATTTAATTTAATTACGTATTTGATTACAATTCCATTTTAATTATATTTTGCGATTATTTGTTTGATTTAAGTTTATATATTTATATTTCTGATGATTATTATTATTATTATTTAGCAATAGTTAAATTAGTTTTAATTTAATTTAATTTAATTTACATAATTTTAACATTAAATATTGAGATACTTTCCATTTTTATAAATTGACAAAAATACGAAATTATATCATTCTAAAATTATTCATTTCTATTAAGCAATTGATATTTTAAAAATTGACAATCAATTTGCATTTTTATTACATCTGATTATTCTAATGGTAATTTTGTTTTATTTATTATTTGGATTAGATTTAGATTTATTTTATTTTATTTTTATTTTAAAAAAGATTTGAATTTTCTATTTTTAATTTAATTTTTTACTATTTTACTATTTTAATAATTAGTTTCATAAGGAATCATAATCATAATCATAATCAAGTAATCATAATGCACAAAGAAAATTGCTCAAGTCTGCCTTAGAACAGGCTCAGGCCTAGTTAGGCGACTTTCGGTCATAACCATGTCTCAGTCACAATAAGAATCAGTTTTCTGCTATTGCCTCATTTACATACAGTGTGACATGGTAAAATGTAATAGTTAAATTTTGTAATACCTACTCTAAATAAATAAATAAAATAAAATAAATAATATTGCTAAATAAATTAATACTAGTTTCGCTACTTGGAGGTGTCAATTACAATGGGCGACCCCGTCACCCCAGGAAGTTTTAACGATATTGATCATTCTGTCTCCCGTGAGGTGTGCGTAGAAGACTATGGGGCGAAGACAACGCTATCAGCGTCACCTGCATGTCACCGTCGCAGAAGAGTTGCAAAAATGTACTACGGTATAGAGCATTCAATTATTAGTGCCATCTATGGCATTTTTTATATAGGCTGATCATACCATAGAAATAATACGGAGAGATAGAATGCCATCTATTAATCGATCTAGAGTTTAAAGTGCGTAATTATTACGCATTGAAACCTGTATACGAATTTATTTAAAAACGGTTGGGTAACCCCAAGACTTTCCCGGAAAGTCGATATAGCACCCCCCCCCCCTCTCTCTCCAATCCCCTTGTACCCCCGCCACCCTTTTACCCTGCCCCTGCTTTCCGCCACCCCCGCGTTAACCCCTTCCCCTTGCACGGGAATCCTCCTCCCCCCACCCCAGTAGTATTTTCGTAATATTTTAGTAGTATTTTCGTACTGTATTTGTAGTATTTTAGGAAGTTAATGGGCCCTTGCTGAGTTGGCCACGAAGACCCATTATGTTCAGGGTTGGTCACACTCACGGGTCAACACCTATCCGACGGCCTCCACGCATGAAGTGCGAGCCTGGGTAGGACTCTGGCCTTATGGTTACTTTCCCCTGGGAATCAACCTTCTGGCGCTCCTTGACGGTCTGCGCACCGTGCGGCGTAAGCCAATCGACTGTGCACTCTGACTAACATCTTGAGGTGTCGACTACAACGGGCGAGCCCGTCACCACAGGACGTTTTAACGATTAGTCGTTCTATCGACCTGCAGTGACCGTAGAAGACTTTGGACAATAACAATCCAACGTCTAGCTACGCCACAACTCGTGAGAGTCCAACGCCTTACAGCGAGTTAGCCAGGAATAAACCCGGCGGGCTCGAGATACTCGCGCCCTCACTTCCAATTGTGACCAGATTTCTCCGGTCTCTCGATTTGTTCCGAGTTCAAGGTCGCTTGCGCGGTCCTCTCCCTTACGAAGCGGTGAAACGGAGTACACCGAATCTATCGCGGACCAAGGCGTCCTTTGCCCGGCTCTGAACCGGGATCGGATGGCCAATGGTCAATTCAAGAGCAGTCGTCGTAAGGTACGCAACCACCCCCGCTCTATAGGAAACAATACAGTTCCCAGACTCCCCCGACTGTTAGTCGGAGAGCAGTGTGGAGCTACTTTTCAGACAGATCTGTCACTCTGAGGTACGGCCCGACCAGCGTCACCAAAACCCCGACCATGGGCTGTCCACAGGGGTCAGTGCTGGGTCCTAGCCTTTGGAACATTCTCTTTGATGATTTCCTCGGTCTACCTTACCCGGAGGGGTGCACCGTCAGCGCTTATGCAGACGACGCTCTTCTCCTGGTGGGCGGCAGGAGTCGCGCAGAGGTCGAGAGAAGGGTGGCTGACTCGCTGGACCTGATCCTCGGATGGGGTCAGCGAGGCAGACTCACCTTCTCTCCGACGAAAACTCAGGCGCTTCTCCTGAAGGGACATCTTAAGCGGAACCCTGTCATCAGGATGAACGGTCGCCCGGTATCCTTCCCGGCCACCGTTCGATACCTGGGGGTGACGCTTACGGCTTCCCTTTCCTTTCTTTCGCACGCAAAGATTACAGCCGAAAAATCCCGGGATCTATTCTTTGCGCTCCGCGGAGTGAGTCGGGCCGACTGGGGAATTCGTTTCCCGGCGGTCATGACTATCTATAAGGGCGTCTTCGTCCCGCGTGCGACTTATGCCGCACGCGCTTGGACGGAGTCTGCTGTTCCTGAGGCGACGCGTGTCGCGCTGCTGCGCGGACAGCGCATCCCTCTCGTGGCCCTGACCGGCGTACAGAACGACGTCCACTCTTGCGTTACCCGTCATCGCTGGCGTTCTGCCGATTGACCTGGAGATTCTGGAGCGTGCAGCGTTGTCGCGGTACCGCCGGGGCGAGCCGGTAGTCCTTCATGGCCTGTCGATCGACCCGGTGGCGCACCGAGCTGGGGAGTTTGCCCGCCTGATTCGGGTGGAGTCCTTGCGTGTCTGGCAGGCTAGATGGGACGCCGGGGGTACGGGCCGCCTCACCCATTGCTTTTTCCCGTCCGTCGCAGTGCGGATGGCAAATTCGTTTCTGCGGTTCGACCACCATACCACGCAGCTGGTTGGGGGCCACGGAGAGTTCAGAGCCAAACTATTTGACTTTGGACTTGCCGATGACCCCCGATGCGCCTGTGGGTATGGTCGCCAAACTGCGGAACACGTAATTTGGTCTTGCCCAATTCTAGCGGCTGCACGGGAGAAATTGATGGATGCAGTGGGCGCGTGCGTTGGGCGCTCTCCGATTTGGTACCCGGATCTGGTCAGTTGTAGGAGCTGCTTCCAGTCGTTTGGCGAGCTTGTGGAGCACTGGGTGGCTTCTTGGGAAAGCATGAGGCCTCGGGATACCCCCCAGGGGGTACCCTCTTCCTTTTTTTTTTTTTTTTTTTATTTTTTTTTTATTTAGGTAAAAAACAGTCATAAACAAATGTTTTTACAAATACACTTAAACAAATAGACCTACATTACCATTAATTTTAACAAAACTTGTAAATGTAGCCACAACAATGTAAATGTCTAGTCGGATCGAACTGTTTTCATTTAGTACGAGTACCTAAATTATTGGCTGTAAACTAAAACTAATGCAACAACAAATCACTCAATTGTTTCCTAAAAGTAATTAATGACACTGAGAATATATCTATGTCGTTCAAAACTTCATTATAACACTTGCAAGAGCGTCTGAAGAAGGTATTTTTTGAGTAGTTTGAATGAAAAGAGGGAATATAGAAAGTATCTTTTGAACGTGAGGAGGAAGACCGCGGGATTTTAAAAAGATTTTTTTCCAAAAGGGGTGCAGAGTTGATGTGGTTATGAATAATTTTATATAAGAAAATGCTGTCTAAGAATTTTCGTCTTGAATACAGAAAATGCATTTTGTGTGTTGTTACTCTCTCTGCGTAATCGGTGCAGAGGCTACCTGTCCGAAAGTCCAATGATTTTAAACATTTCTTTTGTACCCTCTCAATCCTATCTACGTGAACAGCATACTGGGGACTCCAAACTACACTTCCGAATTCTAGGACACTACGAACAAATGCATTGTAGAGTATTTTAATGGTGTTGCCTCTGGCAAAAGGTTTACTTATGCGCAGAATCAGTCCGAGTTGTTTAAAAGCCTTAGCTACGATCTTATCAATGTGAAGGTTAAAGTGCAGTTTGGAATCCAGGGTAATGCCTAGATCACGAATGTTGGTAACTCGGGTTAAGTTATTACTGGATATTTTGTAATCATAAATAATTGGATGATGCTTTCGGGTGAATGTTATGACGTTACATTTATCCGTATTTAAAATTAGTTGATTATCCTTACAATAGTTCTCAAAGCTTAATAAATCCTGTTGCAAATCTTCACAATCACCAAGACCTTTAATAATTTTGAATATTTTTGTATCGTCTGCATAAAGCAAGTGATGCGACTTATTAAAACACAGTCCAATATCGTTTAAATATAAAGTAAATAGAAAAGGGCCAAGGTGGGATCCCTGAGGAATTCCTGACGGAACATTAAGAAACGAAGAGCGGTAACCTTTAAGGTAACCTTGGTGGCGTGATTCGGCGGCTACTTCCAGCCCGAAGTGCCCGTCTTTGTGTCCGTCTCTTTACCGCCCCGAAGGGCGTTTCGTTCTTTGCAGGATCCAGGGATTCCTCCCTCACGTGGCTGCTCCGAGACCTGCCCACGGACCGTGCGCCTCCACCATCATCGTTTCTGGAGCGTCCTCTACCCCGCTTACCGGCCCTAAATTTGTTATTTGTTGTTTTATTTTTTTTTATTTTGTGAATATGGTAAATTTAGTATTATTTTTGTAAATTTTTACTTTGTAAATTCTTTTATTATTATAAATAAATGGGTTCTCGGGGCGGTACGGGGGGGGTAGTTTACCCTATTTCACCCCCTGCGCGTTCTACCCTTCTGGTACGCGCAGGGTTGTTTGATTCCCAGGGGAGACTGGTTGACCCAGTGTTCTACCCAGGTTCGCACCCCGTGCGTAGAGGCCGTCGGATGGGTGTTGACCCGTGAGTGTGACCGACCCTGAACACATGGGTCATCGTGGCCAACTCATCATGGGCCCGTTAGCTCCCCAACTATTAGCTTCCCAACTTCCAGCTCCCCTGACTAACATCTTGCGGTGTCGACTACAACGGGCGAGCCCGTCACCACAGGACGTTTTAACTATTAGTCGTTCTATCGCCCTGCAGTGAGCGTAGAAGACTTTGGACAATAACAATCCAACGTCTAAGGGACGTCTTTGGACAATAAGTTAGGGCGCGAGTGCCGCCCGCCGGGTAACATACCTGGCTACTCGCGGTAAGGCGTTGGCTTCTAACGGGTTGTGGCGTAGCTAGACGTCGGATTTGTTATGTCCAAAGTCTTCTACGCTCACTGCACGGTCGATAGAACGATGAATCGTTGAAACGTCCTGCGGTGACGGGTTCGCCCGTTGTGGTTGACATCTCAATATGTTAGTCGGAGAGCACAATCGATTGGCTTGCGCCGCACGGTGCGCAGACCGTCCAGGAGCGCCAGAGGTTTGATTCCCAGGGAGACTGGTTTACCCGGTGTCCTACCCAGGTTCGCACCCCGTGCGAGATGGTGGACTGTTTTGTCCCAAGTCTTCTACGCTCACTACAGGGAGATAGAACGACTAATCGTTAAAACTTCCTGTGGTGACGGGCTCGCCCGTCCGGTTGATGTATTTGAGCGCTATTGTGGAGGATGGATATGGGGTAGTTTTTTGGCTTAACAAATTGCAAACTACTTCATGTCAAAGCCACACCTTAAGGCTTGAATTGTCAGACATTTTGTTGAAGTATATATGATTTTTTTTGAGTATGAAGGTGTCGAAATTTGAGCAGACATAAGGTTATTTGCGGGAAGTTATGCTTTTCTGGGAAAACTGCTGCAGAATGTCATCGTTTGATATTGGAGTCTTACAGGGAATTCACTCCGACAGATAGACTACTGAACCTTGGTTTCGCCTATTTGAAAGTGATGATTTCATCAAGCAAGACCGTTGTCTTTCTCGCTCTTTAGCGCCCAGGCTAGGAGAAAAAAATAAGAAACCGAATTGAAGGCTATACTCCATGCAGATTCTAGTATGATGCTGAAGAAAATAGATAAAGCACTTAACGTTCATCCCGCAACCGCTTCAAGACGTTTGAAGGCCATGGGGTCCCTCACGAGAAGCCAAGAGACGTCGAACAATGTTTCATGACTTTTGAAATGCCTTTTCAACGTCAAAAAGACAGAGTTTTCTACACCAAATAAACACCGGCGACGAAAAGTGTGTCTTTTACGAGAAACCAATTGTAAAAAATATCTCTCGTACCACGGAAAATCCATTCCAATGATCTCAACAGCCACGCCGAAGAAAGACATTCACAGATCCAAGGATTACCTTGGAGTATATATTACAAACTGCCGAAACCAGGAGATTTTTTTATTTTTTTTATTTGTTGAGTGGGGCTTTTCTAAGGTCTTTATGAGCCTTGTAACACTGCGACCATTGCTGATCTATTGTGCTCGCCACCTACTATAGTTCTGCGCTAAGCCCCGTGTCATTCAAGAACCGCAGCAGGCTTTTGGCGCCAGATTGTTTTACCTCCTCAGGTTGGAGGTAGTGACCACCCAGGTGGTTGTATCTTTTACGCATCAGCGGGCCACACTCGCACATGAGGTGCTGGGGAGTTTCCTCTGCCCCTTGGCAGAACCTGCACATTTTTGTGTCTTTGAGCTTGAGGTTGAACATGTGTTTGTTCAGGCCACAATGCCCCGTGAGCGCCCTTACCAGTATGCGTAGATTGTTCCTATTTAGCGATAGGGCCTCACGGGCCGTCTTACGGTCGTAAGGCTTAATGAGCGCTTTGGAATGATTCAACCCTGGCGTGTTGTTCCAGTGGTTGACGGATTGTTCTAAACACATTTGTTTGAGCATTAGGTTTGCAAGGCTTTTTGGTACGCCACAGCAGGGTTCAGGGCCGTATAACGTTCCCTTTGCTCCCGTCCTAGCAAGTTCGTCGGCTTTTTCATTTCCCTCGATTCCTGCATGGCCGGGGACCCATCTTAGTATTACCCTGTTCTTTTCGCCCAGGGAATTCAGTAGTGATATGCAGTTTTGCACTAGCTTTGAATTAATGGTATTCGAGGCTAGTGCCATAAGAGCTGCTTTGCTATCCGAGTGGATATAGATACGGTGGTTGGCGTAGTCCTTTTGGAGGTTGATATCCGCACATTCAATAATGGCGTAAACCTCCGCTTGGAATATGGAGGCGTATTTTCCCAAGTTTACACTTCTTTTGAAGTTTGGTCGCTCTCCATATATACCACAGCCTACGTCAAGTCCCGATTTGGACCCATCAGTATACCATTTAAGGCTACCGGCCTCCCATTGCAGTTGGCTTTTTAGCCAGTCGTCTCTGGGCGGCAGTTCCACTGTAAAAAGTTTTCCAAAGTTTAGGAGTGGGAGCATGGTGTCTGATACCATGTTGAGGGTTGGATTTTCACTGACTGAGTCAAGAACTGATCTTAGTGCTTGTGAGATCCAGTTTACCTTCTCTCGGGCAGATAGCCTGTACATGCTGGCTTTCGCCACCTGTTGCAAATGAATGTGTAGGGGCGGTAAGTTCAGCAGTGCATCTAGAGCTGCTCCAGGAGTGGAGGACATTGCGCCAGTTGTCATGAGGCACGCCGTCCTTTGGATATTGTTTAGTTTGGTAATCACAGTTTTCTGGTTGGCTTTGTTGCACCATACCACCGAGGCGTACGAGATTATCGGCCTCACAATGGCAGTGTATAGCCAGTGGGAGATCTTGGGGTTAAGGCCCCAGTTTTTCCCCGCCAGTCTTCTGCTTATACCCAAAGCACTTTTAGCTTTTTGAATTGTTTTATCTAGGTGGCTGTTCCAGGTGAGTCTTTGGTCGAGCGTGACTCCCAGATACTTTACTTCCTTGGAGAAAGGAATCTGCCTGTGGTTTAAGATTGGCATTTTTAGTCCACCTAGTTGACGTTTGTTGGTAAATGGCACGAGGACGGTCTTATCGGCGTTGACCGATAATTCGTTCTCTCTGCACCAATTGCTAACGATTGTTAACGCTTTTTGCATTATGTGTGAGATCGTGTTTTGGCAGAAGCCCCGGACAATGACTACTAGGTCATCAGCATAGCCCTGTGTGTCTATCCTGGCCTCTGCCATCCTATGCAGGAGTTGATCTATTGCAAGAGTCCATAGTAGGGGCGAGAGTACGCCTCCCTGCGGGCCGCCTCTTGTAGTGGTGACTTCAAGGTTTGTTCCGTGAAGAGCTACCTTGGCCGTGCGGTTTGAGAGCATCGCTTTCACCCATCTGGTTGTGGTGTTGTCAACTTGTTTTGACTCTAGCCCCTTCACCAGTGATTTAATTGGGGTTTTGTCGAAGGCGCCCTCAATGTCTAAAAATGCGCATACTGCGATTTGTTTGTCTTCCAACGCCTTTTCCACTCTGTCTACTAGGTAGAGCAGAGCGGTTTCCGTGGATTTGCCTCTGCGGTAGGCGTGTTGGTTACAGCTGATAGGGTTGACCGTTAGGATTTTTTCCCTGATATAGCTATCCAGTATCTTTTCCATCGCTTTCAGTAGAAAGGATGTTAGGCTAATTGGCCTGAAGGACTTTGACAGTGCGTAGTCCTTCCTGCCAGCCTTGGGTATGAATAGCACTTTGACCTTGGTCCATTCTTCTGGTATATGTCCCCAGGCATAGCTTGCTCTGAAGATTTTAACCAGATATGGGGTTAGAATGTCGATACCCTGTTGCAAAAGCACGGGCATGATTCCGTCGTCCCCGCATGATTTGTAAGGTTTAAAGGATTTTACGGCCCATTTAACTTGATCGGGCCTTATGATTCTAGCAGCCCTACTCCAGTCCTCGTTTCGAGGTCTGTATGGAGCAGTGGCGGCGTTGCTAGTTGTCACAGCACCTGGGAAGTGGGTCGATATTAGTTCCTCCAGAGTTTCCTTTTCATTTGTTGTAAAGGTTCCGTTTGGTTTCTTCAGAAGACCAATTTGGTTAGGTTTGTCCTTTGCGAGCAGTCTATGTACTCTGGCTCCTTGAGGCGTTTCCACTATGTCCTCGCAGAAGCTTTTCCATGTTGCTCTTTTGGCTCTCCTAATTTCTTTGTTGTACTCGGTTAAGGCTTTTTTGTATTCCTCCCAGTTGAGAGTTTGTTTAGCCTTATTAAATAGTTTCCGGGTTTCCTTCCGTAGTTTGTCCAACTTCGGGTTCCACCATGGAACTTTTCTTTTGGAGGTCTTTGTCTTGAGTGGGCAGCTTTCCTCATAGGCGTTTATAATGCCTTTTGTGGTATCCGCCACGGCCAATTCTAGACTCTCGCGTGTTTTTATATTTTTTTGTATTGTTTCAAGGTTAAGCCTTAGTGTGGTACGGTAAGCGTCCCAGTCGGTGGCTTTAGGATTCCTGAAAGTTGTGGTTTGACAGTCTACGGTGTTTAGTAGTTTAAAGGTTATTTGTCTGTGATCAGACATTGATCCAGGAGATACCCTCACGGGCGATCGCTATCAAGCTCAGCTCAAGAAATTGAGCGATGCGGTGAAGGTAAAACGGCCGAAATACGCCAAAACCATGACACACGTAGCAAAGCAGGTCAAGAACTTCCCGGAAACGCTTCGCTGGAACGTCCCACCCCACCCGCCGTACTACTCCTCAGATATTGTGCTATTCGACTATAATTTGTTCTGGTCGACGACCCATGGCCTTTCCGAGCTATGCTTTCAGTCATTCGCTCTAACGCGGCCATATTGAACATAAGAGAAGATTAATCAATGTTTGTAACTACACGTTGCGTTTCATAGTAAAATTTTAGCTGCCGAGTCGTAGTACGGCATTGAGCAATCTTATACCCTGTATAACCAATGTTGCGAACCTTCCCTCTTTATTAACCCACTTCGCTGGGCGGTAAAACTTTTTACATGTGATGAAATTATGAGTGTGGTTCGGTTAGTACTGAGTGCTATGATTTATTTCCTGACTGCCAAAAGAAGGGTTATATTTTTACTGCATATATGTATATGTATGTATTTGCATGCCAATTTGACTATAATACCATTATTTATGAGTGTCTTCTTGTGAGTGTCTTATTTGTGAGCGTATTATCTCTTTAACTATTTATACAGTAAAAGGGAAAAGTCTTTTGTTTTAAACGCTTGAGATGATAAATTTACTTATTTTGATAATAATTCATAATTGTTGATAATATGACCAATAAAAATGACCTAAGATTTAAATGATTTTTTTAATATAAAATACTACTTTTTGTGACTTAAATATAAAAGGTAGACATATGCTGTTGCTTACTTTTTTGTAGGCATTATCAAGCTCTACAACTTTTCCTTAAAACTTAATCATATATCTCTCATCGTTAAGGCAGCGTTAGTCAGAAACGTTTACGTTCGACCGCTTATTCTCAGACTTACTTCGCAAATCCGACTACCACGAAAAAGTCTTTTCATTTTTCGGATTAATATATAGCCTATGACACTCACAAATAACGTGGCTTTCTATTGGTAAAAGAATTTTCCAAATCGGTTCAGATATTACTTCCTACAACTTCACAATGTTTACCTCTTTATAATATTAAAATAGATTATTCCCATTTTATTAACCATTAGAAGAGCCCGTCCACACATTTTCTTTATATCAATGCTCGATAAGTGGGCAATAAACGCCTCCAATCATAGCTAAAGTAATACATACAATAGCAAGACAAGTACAATAGTAACCGATTATTATCAGTCAAATGAACTCGTAAATTCCGACCGATAACGATGAATGTTAAGTAGGACTGACCGGGGGCGGGCGGTGTGCGGTTCGCTTATTTTTCGAAAAGATTTTGCAAGCTTTTGATTTAAATCGCATCGATTATAACGCATGTCGGGCGATTTCGTTATAATTTCGCGAAACGGACCGAACCTTTCTCCCGCATGCAGATTGTTGTAAGAGTGTGTGAGTAAAACACACCAGGTGTACTCACACAGTCGGTGGTGGCAGAAAAGTTGACCATTACAAAAATATTTACAGACTTTTCAAATATACAGAAGGCCACCTTGCTTTCTGCAAGGTGGCCTTAGATCAAGGACGGTACACTTACCGCCATGACAAAGTTCTCGCTGTTATTCGCGAGGTAATTAGTCTCTCAGTGGCTCGTGCCAACAAGGGTTTGACAGTATCCTCCAAACCCCCAATACAGTTTGTGCGGGATGGCTCTAAAGGCAAATAATATTTAACTACAAAACCTTTCTCAATAATTGAGAAAGCTTCAGATTGGATTCTGGAGTTCGATTCGGTCTCTAAGCAGTATAAATTCTCTGAAAGTCGTTCGTTCGTATTGTAGAATTAACTGTTCCATGGGAATCAAATATCCCAAAAGACCACGAGTACAAATTAAATAAATACCATGATCTTGCAAATGCCGTAACCCGGAACGGCTTCACTGTTCACCTTCACGCGGTGGAAGTTGGCGCTCGTGGCCTGCCAGCTAAATCTCTATTTCACCTCTTTAAATATCTTGGCCTTTCCAGAAAAATAATCAACTCTTCCTAGAAAAAATATCTAAAACCGCAATTTGCGAATCTCAAATTCTATGGCTTCGAAGGTGGAGTGAATGGGTGGTAAGGTGGACGCTCACATGTGACAAGACAGCTGTCCTAAACCTACCACAGCCGGTCGTTAGTCCGGAATCCACTGCTCACCCCCCAGAAGTGTAAAAAATAGTATTATGATGGGCCCGACTCCGGTCGGAGAATTTCATGGCAGCTCCGTTTGTATTAATTTATTGTTAATCTTAAAACCCATCCATTGCCTAACTTGACTACATTGCCCCAAATTAAGATAAACTATCCCGATTCGTGAGTATACGATTTCCTTATGTAATAACAAATTCCAAAATAAAGTAAATAAACAAATTATTATACTACTGTTGAAATTCGGAAGATATGAAATTGAGGTGTTATCACCGTCATTTTCCATTCAACCTGACATTCTCATATTCTAAACCTGGCCTTCTCATATTTAACCTGACAACTAAATAATCTTTTTTTATTTGTTGTTTCTAGGATTATTAATATCATCTTTATTTTTGTATTATTTATTGACTGACTGACCTGACCTGACCTGGCTGACCTAACTGTGTTAATTACTACTTCGTATTACAGGTTTTTTTTTTTTTTTTATTATTACGTCTAGGCTATTTTTCTCTATTTACTGACTACCATTGCAACTTTAATTTATTTGTATATTGTTATTAATGATATTATTATTTAAATAATATTTGTACACTTTATAATTCGATTTCTTAATTATTTTTTTTAAATGATTAAGAAGTATTTATTCATTTGTTTATTTATAAAGTACAAAAAATAATACAAGAACATGCATACTTTTGTATGATGAAGAACATGAAGAATCAATGAAGAAGAATGGTACATGAAAAATCAATGAAAACAAACATTAATATAGCGAAAACCATAGCTCTATGCATATAAACATGCTAGCATATCTGAAATGAGGCGAAATCGCACAACTAACTAAACATAGAAGGTCTGTATCTGGCTGTGCTGTGTTATACCATTGATTGTAAAGACACCTATATAATCAATGGTTATACGAACTGTACGTTTGTTGACTAACAAGTGTGTTTTTTACACACATTTAAGATAGTATTAGAATAAAAAACAAAATATAGTATTAGATATCATTAAAATAACTAACAGTTTGACTAAAATGTCAAAATAACATTTTATAATAATTATATCATATAATGCTTATTTAATATTAGGCTGGATCTATGAGGCTGGATATTAGGCTGGATCTTATTTTTGTCCAAAAGTTTGACCAAAATTAAAAAAAAACGTACTTAAAATTGCCCCTAACAGTCCCGGTCTCTCCTATGTATGCCGATTTGGGACAAGCATTGTTGTAAAATAATAGATATAAAATAAATTCTTAATTTAGTTGCATAGTAAATATTGACCTGGTTACAAAACCCAACTAGGAAATAGTAGCTGAGAACGTAATGAACGAGTCTCAATCATGTATAAATGCCAAAACATCATGTATACGAGAAAAAATACAGAGACTACTTCAACCAACTCAAATATTCATTCGCATAATAAGAGAAATAAAGAGGACTTGCGTCATTTTAAGATGCGACTGTGTAACGTTCGGAATAGCTTTCTCTGCCAATCTTACTTATTCTACAACAAACTTCCATTACACATCAGGGGCCTTGGGGAGGTTCACTTTAAGAAAATGGTACAGAGTATTTTGATTAAAACCCCCATGAGGATTTCGACAATATCAATTTTTCGCAGCTCTATTAACCTACTTGTCTATTATTATTCCTTATTCTTTCTATTATTGACTATTTTAGAATTGAGTTTTTCTTCTTCTAACTATTGGCTATTGACTATTATTATTATTACTAACTTGTTTGTATTTGTGTTTTTCTTTCAAATATCTTGCCGTATGATAATTTGTGAAATTATCCAATATTTCTTTGATTATTTAGTATTATTGTCCACATGAAAATTCTACGAAATTATGTAAGAGTTTCCATTGAAAATATTGGAAAATGTTGTTTCTTCTATATAACCTAGAAAATCTGCGCTTGGATGTTCAACGTTCATACCTTGCAATACCGACGTTCATACCTTGCAATACCGACGTTCATACCTTATACCTTAATATGTATAGATTAAAATATTATACTTGTTATATTTGTTAGTTTTTGACATAACCAAGTGTAGGAATTCCTATCAATTGGTTTGAAATTAAAATTAAAAAATAAATCCTGGTAATGGGAACGCTTTCAGGATTCAAAATTATGTTTATTCATTTATAACGTTTTAGCGATACTAGTGAATCTATTATTGATCCGCCTAAAACTAGCCCGATATGTATATATATATATATATATATATATATATATATATATATATATATATATATATATATATATATATATATATATATATATATATATATATATATATATATATATATATATATATATATATATATATATATATATATATATATATATATATATATATATATATATATATATATATATATATATATATATATATATATATATATATATATATATATATATATATATATATATATATATATATATATATATATATATATATATATATATATATATATATATATATATATATATAAATATATATATATATATATATATATATATATATATATATATATATATATATATATATATATATATATATATATATATATATATATATATATATATATATATATATATATATATATATATATATATATATATATATATATATATATATATATATATATATATATTTTCAAATTGAAATTATGTTTATTACTAAATATAAGCCAGTATTTCAAGACTTCTTTCAAGATATGGAAATGTCACATATCTTGACGACGGCTGAGCCGAAATATTGATATACATTTTATAACAATCATTAATATTTAAGAAACACTAATCGCCTATTATTTTCCAGCATTCATTCTCGTCTCGCATTGTTGTGTTGCCGCTGTAGGAGACAGTAGGAAGCCAGTTTGATCAGGTTCCAATACCACAGTAGGAAACACTTAGCAAACACTGAAAGAAGAGAAGAAAAAGGCGTGGAGTCACTCCTGGTCGCCACAGACCAGATAAGTGCCCTTTCATTATTTTATCATTTCATTTATTTAGTAATAAACATAATTTCAATTTGAAAAAATAATAATTTACACATTTACAATCAAATATTAATATATATATATATATATATATATATATATATATATATATATATATATATATATATATATATATATATATATATATATATATATATATATATATATATATATATATATATATATATATATATATATATATATATATGTAATATATGTAATATATCTAAGTCCTTCGTAACGGTTTGGTATTAAAAAGGTGAATTTTAATCACTCCTATCACAATGATGTGACAAAAGAGTCGCACCGACGATAATCAGTCATTTAATGATGTAATGGTGATTGGGATTCTTTTATATAACAATACAATTGTGTGACGTTATCCGCTGAGTCCTGCCTGAGAAATGAATAAAAAATAAATTTCAACATTGCCATTCATTACGCTATTTATGCCTAATCTGTGATGGCAGCGTATGGTCATAAATAGTTCAATGTCACTTGCAATTTGGCACAATGGCGCTTGCAATTTTATTGATGAATAAGAAGTGTACAAGTATATTAGTGTATTTTATTTATAACTGACGATATATGAGTCTCGCACTATGCGTTTTACATCTTTTGAGTGTATCTTTTGAGTGGAGGTCGAATTATGTAGTTTTTTTAAAGCGGAATCGTTAGAGGAAGCCTCTTTATAGTATATCTATACTAATATTATAAAGAGGTAAAGTTTGTGAGGTTGTAGGAAGTAATCTCTGGATCTACTGAACCGATTTTGAAAATTCTTTTGCCAATAGAAAGCCACGTTATTTGTGTGTGTCATAGGCTATATATTAATCCGAAAAATGAAAAGACTTTTTGTGGTAGTCGGATTGCAAAGTAACTCGGAGAAAAAACAGTCGAACGAAAACGTTTCTAACTAACGCTGCCTTAACGATGAGAGATATATGATTAAGTTCTACAAAAAAGTTGCAGAACTTGATAATGCTTACAAAAAAGTCAGCGACAGCATATGTCTAACTTTTATATTTAAGTCACAAAAAGTAGTATTTTATATTTAAAAAAATTATTTAAATCGTTTATTGGTCATATTATCAACAATTATGAATTCATATATAAAATAAGTAAATTTATCGTCTCAATTGTTTAAAACAAAAGACTTTTCCCTTTCGCTGCACATAATTTCCCTTTTTCTGCATAAATAGTTTAAGAGGTAAGACACTCACAAATAAGACACTCACAAGAAGACAATCACAAATAACGGTAATATAGTCAAATTGCCATGCAAATACATACATACATATGCAGTAAAGATATAACCCTTCTTTTGGCAGTCAGGAAATAAATCATAGCATTCAGTACTAACCGAACCACACTCATAGTTTCATCACAAGTAAAAAGTTTTACCGCCCAACGAAGTGGGCACGGGTCAGCTAGTTTGATATAAAACAGCTGCAATTACATCTACTACTTAGGTCACGCTGAAAGTTTCTGGATTCTGATAAATAATACCAGATATTAGGGGACGTTCAAGTATTACGTAACGCAATTTGGGGGAAGGGGGGGTCTTGTAAAACTGCATTACAGGGTGGGAGGGGGGTTCGAACAACGCGTTACGTAACATTGTTTTTTTATTTTTATTAAGAGTATTAGTAAAAAAACAACTAAAATAGGAGAATGCATGAGAATAACAATGGTGTATGAAGCCAAAAATGTATGTAAGGTCAGGGCCAAGTCAGGAAAGTTCGTATCACAGTAGTTTTTATAGCATTATTACCTTGATGCATAAAGTAAACATGGAAAAATACCATAAAAAACTGAGTTTTCAGGAAAGCTGGGAAAATGCGTATCGTTTTAACGATCAGTAGTAATAGGCAGGTAGGTTAACGCTCATATAACTACTACCTTATCGATTGTATCCTATTTTAAATTAAAGAAACAGTTATTACTATGAAAAAGGCTTTATTATATATCTATCTATATCTATCTATATAATCTATATCTATCTAGGTCATAAATTTATAAAAAAGTGCATAAAATAAATTTCATTCACAAGCTTATTTGTAAACACTTACCGTTTTGAAGACATAGTGAAAGTTAAATATGCTAATACGAATTAAAATAGAAAAGCACTTCAAAATTATGATCATAAGATAATTATCTATGCACCGAAACACTGTCAAACGATCACTGCGGCGATTGGTAAAAAATAAGCAAAAGTTATCTGCTCCTTAACATATTTAAATTGAGGGTATTCCCCATACGATCTTTGTACCGATCGGTCGCTGTAAATGGATTAATGTTAGTTTCGGTAATAAAAATGGCTTTCAAAACTGCGACACTTAACTGTATTTTTTCGCTTTTCCATATTTTATTCATTAGAGGAAAAACTCTTTCGACAGGTGCGTTACTTCCAGGCAGACATAAAACTTACTCAATAATTATACGAAAGTTAGTACAGTTGAGATTGTTATCACGGAAGTGTTTGAACAACTCCACCAACGGTCTTCAGCAGCAACATTCTCAGAATTCCAGCTTGTGATTTTGTCATCTTTTGAGCTTAAGTTATCTTTTGGTGTGTTTGCGAAAGCGGGACATTTTTGCTCTCGTTGGGGACAGCGGGACAAACAGCCTGAAAGCGGGGCTGTCCCGCCCAAAGCGGGACGTATGATCACGTTAAGTATATCATGGATCAGATGTAATAGTGCCCATTATAAAACCAGAGCTATGTTAGGGATTTGGGGGCCAAAACAGATCTCCAGTGCTTTTTAACAGTACCATGAAAATAGTACTGGCTTTAGTACATATTAATTGCTCTAAAATCGCTATTGTGTGTACCAATTTACAGATGTGTTTTGGGCGTTATACAAAGCGGCCCAGTAAAGGTTTCTTATGAAAGGTTAATATTAACATTTTGTTGTATAACCTTATAAAATTAAAAAGTTTTACGAGTCACATATATGCTACCAGCGGTCACGAGAGTAACTTCTATATGTTTTCTAAATCACTCTAAATTTTCTTTTATCACAACTTTGCTAGTTTGGGTATACACGTTGGGGGTAGACGGTTGCTAACGGTTCCGTGCACTTTAGGCCTAATAACTAGTTTGTTACCTTAAGTCGGCTCAACTCACGGTTCAGCTCCGATCCGATAGCGTCCTCGGAGTGGGGCTAGCGTAGAAAGGACTCTTTGAACCCTGACTGCGGCTGTGAGCCCAGTCGTGGACAGGTGGGAACGGATGCTTCAATCTAGGGGATCACCTCGTGCGGATCTGGGCGGTTTACGCATCGTGGGGCGTTAGCCAATCGACTGTGCACTCCAGTAAATAACCGAGAGACTTTGGACTTTGTTTGTTTCGATCAAGAGACGTTTCCTAAGCAGCGGGGGTTGTTGTTGACCTGATGTCAGCCACCTTTGAAACGATCCGTTAGCCACCCGATCCCGTACGATATTGATGAGCAAAGGGGCACGATCCGCGATAAATTCGAACTGAATTACCGCTAACATCAGGTAGAATTCGTGCAAGCGACTTCGAATCCGGGACCAGACTGGAGGATGAAGAAATCCATCCAAATTTGATTGTAAGGGAGCGAGGTTAGCACGTTGGGTTCTCTTTCCAGTGATTCACGGTAAGGCGTGGATGTCTTATGGCCATGTCGGTGGAAGCAGTCAGCGGATTGTTTGGTCCGATAACTTTTTCACGTTCAATCCATGGGAGGCAAAACGACCTGTCGCCGTTATAGCTCCCTGGGGTGACAGGTTAGCTTATTGTGTTTGATACTACCAGTATGGACCTTTCACCTAAACCCGTAGAAATTTAAGTTTTGAGCTATTCCAAAAAAAAAAACGAAGCATTAAAAAAGTGGAATTTCTATTTTTGCTGAGGCCATTTTGGCCAGAGACTTCCACCATTTTTATTAAGAACACAGCAGGCCTATAAGAGTGGCGGTAATTTTGTCGCGCCAAATGGTTGATATTTGAATAATAGCATAGCAAAACCGGGTCAACTGACCTCATAACAGCCTCCGCGCTTTAATATCCTTATCAACAGATATTTGCTCGGACAATTATCACAAGCTGCAATTCCTTTTTCTACTTATCAAAGGTCGATAGAAGGCAGTAGTCGACAATGAGGCTGAATTCAGTAGAATCGAGGTTTATCGATACGTTGTTTGTAAAAGTAGGGAAATTGAATCACTTATGTTCATTTTTGATTCGATTCGACCTTTTTTAAAAGGCTCAGAATCCTCACTTTAACCTCACTCTATCTCTTAGTTACTGTGAGTTTTTTTTAAGCGATTGCATAGCTTTTATCGCGGGCCTTAGGCCAGCGCGGCGACCGAATGAAGAAATTTCTTAACGAAAATTAATGATTTTAAACTGATAATTACGTCTAAACGAGTACTGCTTACGATTCAAAAAAAAAATATTTTATACAAGAACATATTCCTAATATTCTTAGCTTTGAATATTTTAGATTTTGTTTATATTACATAGTGTAATTAATTTTTGAAATTAGGTCTAACCGAACACAAAAACGACTACTACGCAAATACTATCTGGCGTATTATTATCAAACCTGCACCATTTTAAAGATAATTTAATTATCTATCTTTTTATCTACGATTTTTTTCGAATAATCCGTTTTTTTTTTGCTGTATCGAATAAAAAATTCGTGCGCGGCGCTCTATCGGAAGACGTTTAAATTATTCCGAATCATTTGCTTCCGCAGCCGCAAATGATTCGGAATAATTTCAACGTTTTCCGATAGAGCGCAGTTATCTGATATCAGAAAAAATAAAATAAATAAAATAAATAAATAATTATAATTGCATAAGTTGTCAAAAATGCTATGCAATAGCTTTACCGCGGCAGTCCCCGAGTGCCACACGTATTATTTTTTTTTAAGTTTTTCAGATACACATACCAAAAATACGACAAATAAATTAAATGTTTTTATACCATGTACAAAACTAAACACAGCAAGGCAAGACACAATATATTACGGGCCATTACTTTAACGGGCTACCGGAAAGCTTAAAAGTAATTCAAATGGAAAGCTTGAAATACTAAAATAATTCTTATTAGAAAAAGCCTTTTATTCGATCAAAGAGTTTGTTAATTTTAGCAGATTTTTTAATTTTTGGCCATTTTTTTTTACAATTTATGTAGCATTATTGAATTTCTGATTTTATATTATCTGATTTTCTGATTTTATATTATCTTGATTATTTTAATTTGTAGTTTTCGTGAGTACATTTTAATAATGATTTTTGAGTATCGCCAGTATTAAAAAAAATACGTGTGGCACTCGGGGACTGCCGCGGTAAAGCTATTGCATAGCATTTTTAACAACATATGCAATTATAATTATTTATTTATTTTATTTTTTCTAATATCAGATAACTGCGCTCTATCGGAAAACGTTGAAATTATTCCGAATCATTTGCGGCTGCGGTAGCAAATGATTCGGAATAATTTAAACGTCTTCCGATAGAGCGCCGCGCACGAATTTTTTATTCGATAAAGCAAAAAAAACGGATTATTCGAAAAAAAATCGTAGATAAAAAGATAGATAATTAAATTATCTTTAAAATGGTGCACGTTTCATAATAATACGCCAGATAGTATTTGCGTAGTAGTCGTTTTTGTGTTCGGTTAGACCTAATTTCACAAATTAATTACACTATGTAATATAAACAAAATCTAAAATATTCAAAGCTAAGAATATTAGGAAAATGTTCTTGTTTAACATATATTTTTTTTCGAATCGTAATCAGTACTCGTTTAGACGTAATTATCAGTTTAAAATCATTAATTTTCGTTAAGAAATTTCTTCATTCGGTCGCCGCGCTGGCCTAGGCCCGCGATAAAAGCTATGCAATAGCTTAAAAGTTGCATATCATTTAATAATATTATCATATAATAAGCTTTTTATGTCGCATTTTTACCTTTTCTGGGTCTTAGACTAGTCGAAATATCGAAAAAAGCTCTCTGTTGTAATTTTAGATGCAATTCATATTACGTTTGCGCAAAAGGTTATTTAAGCCCTATTTTGACCCTGCTGAATTTAAAAATGCCGGTTGCCCAAGCGAAATTCCCAACTGGAAGTGAGATATCCAATATGGCGGCCAACATTTAAAACGTTTTACTTTTTATATTTTCGTAGGACATTAGAGTTCGCATCGCAGATTTGGAATCCGCAATATGGCGTGTATAAAATTACGGTGGAGGGCGTCCAAAGACGTTTTATTAGATACCTGGACTACCGTTAGCACTCGGGACTTGGAACTTACGAGAACAGAGTATGTGTCCACTGGAAGACCGCCGCACATCGGCTGATATAACGTTATTTCATAAAATAATACATAACGAAATTGATAGCCCTCATTTGGTGAAGAAACTGTCATTGTTGGTTCCGCCACGAAGGGTTCGCTCTCCTCGAACGTTCGAATTCCCTCGTGTGAGCACTACTTACGCCCAAAACTCTGTTATGCACCGCTTGATGACCACATATAATAGTCGATTCGAAGATATCGACATTTTTCACTTGAACCAACCTAAATTCAGCGAGGCTGTCCTTAGCTCACTAGGCGTCGAGGAAGTGAGTATATAATATACACATACAAACTGTTTCAAAACTCACACACAAAGACTATCATTTGAACACCTATATCTATCCTACATATATAGCATCCCTCTCCTTTCCTTTCCTTGCAATAGTTCGACAGTAATTTAATTTAATTTAGTGCAATGAAATTGTTGATTTACCTTATAAGAAAATAATGTAGGAAACAATTAATCAGCCAGTGAAACTCTGTATTAAGGTAATTAGTCATAATTAATGAAGCGCTGTATGTTTCCCGAAAATTAAGTAATTAATTAAATAAACATGGCGCCGAACCCGAACGCATCCAAAAGGTCTAACTGTATATTTTTAAGCATAAAGAATTCATTGGACTCACAAGATTGCCAAGCACTAATACTCCTTTTTGACGTAAAACCGAGGGTGACGTGTCAATAATTAAATTAAACTGGTCACTAAACACCGCATATTTTGCTATACAAAATTGTCAAGCATGTTTTGCCTTGCCTTGCATATCAGAAAGATCAACTAAGGTGAAGGTTGCGCAGCTAGCCTACAAATAACTGGACAGATCACTTGCACTGGTCACTACCTACAATGTGAATGGAACCGCTTCTACAGCGATGCAAATGTTACTAGTTGCTGAACTATTAATTGATTTAATAACGTTGGAAATAATATAGCTCGATTGCGTTTCTTCGTCAACTAATATCGAAAAATAGTTAATGCGAACGAGACAGAGCATTGCATTGGCATTGCGCACCGGGAAGGAGATGGGTGATAGGGTTGTTTTAGTTAGAACCAAAAGGGTCCCAAAAGTTTTTGGTGCCATAAAAATAATATACTGATGACGGGTAGCGAACGGTTTCGTGCACTTTGGACCATAAAACCCTTGTGTTTTTAGGATCGGCGCAACTTACGATTCAGCTCCTGTTTAGTAGTCTCCTTGTGTAAGGGACTAACTAACCCGACAAGGAATCTCGCGTCTCAGGCCTCACGGCTGGTGGATCGGATTCCCTTGGGGGATCGCCCTCCGGCACTACTTGACGGTTTGCGCACCGTGCGGAGCCAGCCAGGCTGTGCTCTCTGAAGGGAGCTAATGGGCCCTTGCTGAGTTGGCCACGAAGACCCATTCTGTTTCATGGTCGGTCACACTCACGGGTCAACACCCATCCGATGGCCTCCACGCATGGGGTGCGAGCCTGGGTAGGACACTGGGTCAACCAGTCTCCCCTGGGAACAATCCTGTGGCGCTCCTGGACGGTCTGCGCACCGAGCGGCGCAAGCCAATCGATTGTGCTCTCCGACTAACAATCGGGGGAGTCTGGGAACTGTATTGTTTCCTATAGAGCGGGGGCTATATAGTCTACCTTACGGCGACTGCTCTTGAAATGACCATTGGCCATCCGATCCCGGTTCAGAGTCGGGCAAAGGACGCCTTGGTCCGCGACAGATTCGGTGCACTCCGTTTCACCGCTTCGTAAGGGAGAGGACCGCGCAAGCGACCTCGAACTCGGAACCAATCGAGAGACCGGAGAAATCTGGTCACAATTGGTAGTGAGGGCGCGAGTATCTCGAGCCCGCCGGGTTTATTCCTGGCTCACTCGCGGTAAGGCGTTGGACTCTCACGGGTTGTGGCGTAGCTAGACGTCGGATTTGTTATGTCCCAAGTCTTCTACGCTCACTGCACGGTCGATAGAACGAACAATCGTTAAAACGTCCTGCGGTGACGGGTTCGCCCGTTGTGGTTGACAACTCAATATGTGCTCTCTGATTAATTACTGAAGGAGTATGGAGACTATGGAAATATACTGTCTCCTAAGCAGCTGGGGTGGACGTTGACCTATCGTCAACCATTCTTGAAACGATCAATTGGCTGGATCGCTTACGCGGTCTCTACCTGCCATAATTCAGCGGGGATTCGGTTTGAATCTATCGCGGACCAAAGGCATCTTTTGCCCGGCTCTGAATTCATCCCAATTCATCCTGGATCAGGTAGTATAATGGTCATTTCAAGAGTGGTTGACGACAGGTCAACATCCAAAGAAAGGGACAGAAACCACCCTTACATTCGGGGTAAGACGCCATCTTAAATCCTGAGCAAAATATGACTTGGCACCGGGCAGATTGGGATTCAGGAAGGTCAAATTATGGCAAAAATATATCTACTTCCGGCTACTGAGATCCTAAATAATCCTGATATACATATTCCCGGTATCTCGATATCTCTGCGGACATCCGCATTGTAGTCAGCGACCTTAAGAACTCACCCATTAAGTTCAGAAGTTCATTTTAAAGCACAGAAAGAAGAAAATACATCCAACTTCCGGTCGTATACGACTCCGCCATCTTGAAAATAATACTTCCGGTGAGAGATTGGTCCTGAAACCGGTTTAATTGCAATCGGGGACCCTATAAATATCGAAATTAACACCTGGAATAGCATTGGAGGGAAAAGAACAGAAGCCACCCTTACACCCGGGGTAAGACGCCATATTGAAGACGCCATATTGGACGCCATTTTGAATTCGAAGTAAAATCTGACTTTGCACCGGACAGATTCGGATTCAGGAAAATGAAATTAGGGCTTGTAGGTACCTTTTTTTAAATTAATCATTAGTTAAGCACTTAACTTATTTTTATTCCACTACTAGTTTGAATCAATAGTTAGTAATTAATTAATTATATGTTATGGATAACTAAATGAATTAAATAAATAAAAACACCCGGAAACCAAATGTCACAACTTGCCGTTAAAATTAGTTTTTCGTGGATTTTCGTACCGCATATAATACTTTCTATTGTGTCACTTCGAAAATCGATTGTCACTCCGAGACATTCCCGGTAAATAAGCAAAAGACTGCTCCATCGGAATAATAATTTCCCTCTTTTAAAGCCTCTGTAATAATCTCCTCGGCATACAGATTAAATAGTAAGGGGAATATGTAACAACCTTGACGTACACGACGCTCTATTTTTGGGTACCTTGTGGACTGCCAGTAAGATAATTTTACTGTCAACTCCTACACCAACGCTATTGTTTTAGATGTCCTCCGTGAACTTACAGCTCAAAGTCGACTGCATAAAAACAGAACGCATCGTGACTTTGTCCGCCCCTTATAATCGACTTCCCGAATCGATTTACTTACACATTCTGCCGCCACACACGTTGCAAAAAAGGCGTAGCCAAATTACGTATTCTATGTTGTACAAAAGAAAAAGAAAACTATACAAGTCCGGGTTTCACTCGCGCGCCCAAGGCTCCGTTTTTCTCCTTCTGGTGCAATGTCTGCAGCCGAACGTATTGAATCATATGGGCTATTACGACTTTATTGACCGCCGATCAAAATATATGTGGTAGGTTCCTGAAGTCATTCCCATAAATTGTTCCCATAATTGCCAAGATGTTCTTCTCGATGCTGGACTTCTTTTTCGTCAATGGCCTCTGGTTTTAGCGCGTGAGACGTGGGCTGCATTCGCTGCATCTTTTGTCATCTTCAACTCTTCTGCAACTTCCTAAATCATAAAAAGTTGTAAATGACTTTCAACTCAGTTTTTCATGTAGAATAATTTACTATTCCTATTACATTCATTGCCCCGAGGTTTTTCAATGCTCTTCCAGGTGACATAAAATCAGCACAAAATAAGACCTACTTTAAAAGGCTACTTAGAAACTGGCTTGTAAAGAGGGAAGACAAGGAATTTTAAAAATATTGGACATCATAATCTAACCCGGACATTTGAATATTTTCAATCTTCTATTATATTATGTTACACCAGCGGTTTCACCCGCGTGGTGATGGAAAATTGTGATAATGGTGATAGAAAACCTAACCTTTATATATCTTTATAAATTATAGCCTATGTGTTATTCTGATGTGTAAGCTATATTATTGTGAAGTTTGATCAAAATCCATTTAGTAGTTTTTGCGTGAAAGAGGAACAAACATCCATACATACATACAAACTTTCGCGTTTATAATATTAGTAGGATAGTAGGATAGAATTTAAATTTCGAATGTCAATTTCTTAGATTTTTTTCCTACTTACTTGACAGTTATCGTTATATTTTAGATAATTCACACTATATCTTTATAAATTATAGCCTATGTGTTATTCTGATGTGTAAGCTATATTATTGTAAAGTTTCATCAAAATCCATTCAGTAGTTTTTGCGTGAAAGAGTAACAAACATCCATACATACATAGAAACTTTCGCGTTTATAATATTATTATTATATTATTACCTATATTATTACATTATGTTATATTATTATTTTATTTATTATTATTATTATTATTATTAAACGTAGATTAATAGACAATTTGTTTTAGTTTTAACACTATCTTATCTTAGTTATAAGTAAAATGCAGGACTATTTTGTTTAAACTCTTATTCTAATTTTTACTATTTTAAATTGTTTTGTTTTTTTTCTGATCTGATTTTATTTGCTGACATTTTAATTTTCCACTTCTAACTTTAATTTAATTATTTAGTTTAAGTATTTAGTCATCTTTAATATGGTTTTGCAATTCTATTGTTTTGTGCATACATGGAATATATGCCATTTTTATAAACACGGTATTGTTGCAAGCAAATTCAAAAATAAATGTTTACCTTAGAACAGGTCCCGGCCTAGTTAGGTGACGTTGCCACTAGACTATGCGATGTATTCTTTTTTCTGCTATTGATTTAATTTTGTAAGTATTTTTATGCATAATTCCTACACTGAAATTGTTTACTGTTATTTTTAATATTTGCATTACTTATATAAATAAATAAATAAATATAGAATGAAAGAAAATGCTCCTAATATTGTAATTTATGGGAAAGTTGGCTTAAGTCCACATACGATTCCCGTTTCTCTGCCATAGACATTTTAAACCTCAATCAACTGACTTTCGTCAAGAACATTTCAAATCGATTCAACCTAATGAGCTTATTATTACTTATAACTTAGTACCTAAATTTAAAAACATACACACATGTAAAATACTATGTAACGAATACGCAATCATCTACAATAAACATATTGCTAAATCTAACTCATTCATATATGTACTTATAAGTTTCGAGTTCGAGTTTCGAATCGAGTTGTTAATTGAAGTAGTTTGGCGTTTATTTGCCTTTTCAGGCGTTACCCTTAAGGGCTCCCTAGACGATCAAGCATGCTTGACAAGCATCGCGTCGCGGGCTAGGAAGGGATCGTAAACCGCAGGAAAAATACCATTTTTTTTTAAAGAAAATTTACCAAAAATGCCTAATTTTGCCGTTTATACCAGGGATTAACATTATTTAGACGTAATTGATTAATGAATGACTTGACCCCTTAGTATAAACTACAAAATTAGGCATTTTTGGTAAATATTTTTAAAAATATTTGCATTTTTCCTACGGTTTACGATCCCTTCCTAGCCCGCGACGCGATGCTTGTCAAGCATGCTTGATCGTCTAGGAAGCCCTTTAAAATTAAGATATATAGTGGAATAATTTAAGACATCCCCTCTCAGATGCACTCTCTTGTTTTTAGTTGATTGTATGACTTTAATAGAGAGCCATAAATTACACCTTTTAAGGCATCTTTAATTTCCTTTTGGCAAAATTCGACGGTAACTTTGATAAAAAACTTTGATAAAAAATGACGAATATCTCCACCTAATAACACTCTCAAACGACGTATTAATTAATTAACTAATTTATTTATTTATATTTAGTAACACATCTAGTAAAAAAATAATGTCATATTTAGTTAAGATGTTAGCAAGAAATTGATGCGACATTATTTTTAATGATTGACACAGTCGCCTAACTAGGCCTAGGCCTGTTCTAAGGCAGACTTTTAATGACGATATTAAGTGTGCACTGTCAACTTTAACTATAGTTAGTACCTATTTTTAAATCGACAAATATATAACTACAAATATTTACGCATATCTAAATATGGATAGATCTATATATATACAGATATACATCTATAGATAAAATATATATCCATATATGCACACATACACATACATATACGAAAATAATAATAAAACCAAAATAAATAAAAATAAAAACTAAAATAATATACATATATAAATCAATTACATATTTACATAACGCTCACATACCTATAATAGTAATTTAAAATTATCATGGAAAAACTAAACACTAAATACTATCATTCAAAATACAACAGTTAAATTAGTCTTATTGTTTATTACGTCCAGTAATGTGCCATAGTGCTTTCGTCCTATACTATTATTTAACTTTACGAAATACTTCAGATAGCTTTTCTTTGAAATGTTGCACATTTAAGTCTCTACATTGGTAACAGTAAGGGGCAATTTCAACGCAGAATGCGCAGTTCGACCTCGTTCCAATAATGTAGCGGCGATTCCAGAAGATATTTCCCGCGGCTTCGCTCGCGTGGAAAGCGATATTTTATACATGTGTTGAAATTCTGATGATTGCTTCTTGTTTCTTCTTTTTCTTCGGCTTCTCCCTAAGGTCTACTCCGACCATTTTTAGTGGCTGTCCTTGTGTTTTATTAATAGTCATGGCGAAGTAGACATTCAGGGGGGAATCCCAATCTTCTGAACTCAAACGGGGTATTTTAGGGGATTTTTGGTATTCGTACTATAAATACTGTTACTCCTTAAGCGCATCCGGTAGTAAACGTGGCCACTACATTTTTGAACTTTTTTTTTGGAGAGTCGTTATTTGCAGTCTGGAACAACATACAATATTTCATCCCCTATTTTACCCTCTTAGAGCGTAAATTCCAAAAAAACCTTTTAGGTGCTTACCTCCACTACCTCCCTGTGATAAATTTCGATTTCCTGGATCCATAAGTTTGGGCTAAATCCATTATTATGTGCACATAGTAATGCATAAAGTATTTTTTTTTGTTTTCCAATTGTGGTCAATTTGTTGTATAATTTTTAATTATATAAAAGTATATTAGTAAAATATTTTAAGTAAATTATTTCACGCAATAATTGTTCTTTCACAAGGCGGTCATTTTGACTGCGTTTGGGTAGCAGATTTTTTGATACCTTTAGGGTAAATACTAAATTTCAGTCTTTTCAGTGTTAATTATCTTTCAGGATATTCAATGTCTGCATTCAATCTATTTTCAAATCTATGTGAAATTTTGATACCTTTAAGCCTTAGAGAGCCAGCAATGGGAATGAAACTTACGACGGCATGTTTTTGACCCTCGAAAATTTGTTTGTAGGTGGTGTTACTGCACCCATACTAATGTATAATGGTGGCTTATTCAATGAAGTCGACTTTTTCCGCATATAATGGCATAAATACGGATATCGGTAATTTACACAATTTTTAAAAATGTACAGGTAAGTATACAAAAATCAACATAATTTTTGTTTAGGCAAAATGAAAAAATAAAAAACAAATAAGTACTTAGATTTTTTATTTATAAATATAATAGACGTATATGTGAGGTTTAAGACTAGAGGTATTTAAATTTAATTTACTTGTTCGAAAGTCACGCCGTTTGATATATGTATATATATATATATATATATATATATATATATATATATATATATATATATATATATATATATATATATATATATATATATATATATATATATATATATATATATATATATATATATATATATATATATATATATATATATATATATATATTATTATTTTTATTTGTTGAGTGGAGCTTTTCTAAGGTCTTTATGAGCCTTGTAACACTGCGACCATTGCTGATCTATTGTGCTCGCCACCTACTATAGTTCTGCGCTAAGCCCCGTGTCATTCAAGAACCGCAGCAGGCTTTTGGCGCCAGATTGTTTTACCTCCTCAGGTTGGAGGTAGTGACCATCCAGGTGGTTGTATCTTTTACGCATCAGCGGGCCACACTCGCACATGAGGTGCTGGGGAGTTTCCTCTGCCCCTTGGCAGAACCTGCACATTTTTGTGTCTTTGAGCTTGAGGTTGAACATGTGTTTGTTCAGGCCACAATGCCCCGTGAGCGCCCTTACCAGTATGCGTAGATTGTTCCTATTTAGCGATAGGGCCTCACGGGCCGTCTTACGGTCGTAAGGCTTAATAAGCGCTTTGGAATGATTCAACCCTGGCGTGTTGTTCCAGTGGTTGACGGATTGTTCTAAACACATTTGTTTGAGCATTAGGTTTGCAAGGCTTTTTGGTACGCCACAGCAAGGTTCAGGGCCGTATAACGTTCCCTTTGCTCCCGTCCTAGCAAGTTCGTCGGCTTTTTCATTTCCCTCGATTCCTGCATCGCCGGGAACCCATCTTAGTATTACCCTGTTCTTTTCGCCCAGGGAATTCAGTAGTGATATGCAGTTTTGCACTAGCTTTGAATTAATGGTATTCGAGGCTAGTGCCATAAGAGCTGCTTTGCTATCCGAGTGGATATAGATACGGTGGTTGGCGTAGTCCTTTTGGAGGTTGATATCCGCACATTCAATAATGGCGTAAACCTCCGCTTGGAATATGGAGGCGTATTTTCCCAAGTTTACACTTCTTTCGAAGTTTGGTCGCTCTCCATATATACCACAGCCTACGTCAAGTCCCGATTTGGACCCATCAGTATACCATTTAAGGCTACCGGCCTCCCATTGCAGTTGGCTTTTTAGCCAGTCGTCTCTGGGCGGCAGTTCCACTGTAAAAAGTTTTCCAAAGTTTAGGAGTGGGAGCATAGTGTCTGATACCATGTTGAGGGTTGGATTTTCACTGACTGAGTCAAGAACTGATCTTAGTGCTTGTGAGATCCAGTTTACCTTCTCTCGGGCAGATAGCCTGTACATGCTGGCTTTCGCCACCTGTTGCAAATGAATGTGTAGGGGCGGTAAGTTCAGCAGTGCATCTAGAGCTGCTCCAGGAGTGGAGGACATTGCGCCAGTTGTCATGAGGCACGCCGTCCTTTGGATATTGTTTAGTTTGGTAATCACAGTTTTCTGGTTGGCTTTGTTGCACCATACCACCGAGGCGTACGAGATTATCGGCCTCACAATGGCGGTGTATAGCCAGTGGGAGATCTTGGGGTTAAGGCCCCAGTTTTTCCCCGCCAGT